>CM027124.1:353139-934330 GCA_015476505.1 Urochloa ruziziensis | reverse complement strand
CCTTGGTGCCGGGAAGGTCCCGGCTGAGCTCAAAGGTGATTAGCAAGAGGCCTAAGGGCCGGACCGTGCTGCGCGTGGCCCCCGTTGACTCGGACGATGGAGAGGACCAGACGCCTCCGGGGCCCATCTCCCCGACCGCGGAGGCGGAGCTGGCGGTGGATGCAGTGAAGGCGCTGGCGGCTCCGGGGGGGCCGTCTCATCTCTGGAGATGGTTGAAGCGGCCGCTGTTGTTCGCTCCAAGGCTGCGCGCTGTGGCCCAGGTGAGGCACTGATCCCTGGATATCCGCCTTTTGCTACCTGCGGTGCCTCTCCCGGCTTCTTGGAGGATCTTCGCCGAGTGTCGGCTTTGCCTGGGGAGGGGCTGGTGGAGCCGCGGCTGAGCTTTGCAGGTTTGTTGACGCGTTACGGCTTAGTGAACCAGGACAGGGATGAATACGGGAGGGCTTTTGACATGAGCGTTCGTTTGGGGTCCCGCATCTCTTCCTTAACCTATGGTGTGCTGATGTTGAAAGGTGATGCTCCCGTGGCGTCGCCACCGAGCAAGGCTGCGGTTGCTAGGGCAGGCAGAGCCGAGGGGGGGCCTCAGACTCGGGCGCCGGGCAAGGAGTCTGCCGTGGTGGGGGCCACCGAAGATCGAGTGGGGCCTCGATCCCTTGACGCGTCAGGTAGGGGTTTCCCGAATTGGTTTCCTTGAGCCCGCAGCGGTGGTTCCCTTAACACGCGCTTTCCTTGTTTTGCTTTTCAGAATTCGAGCAGATGGTTATGTGCTACGAGGTGAGAGATCTGGCCGCATTGGCTGTGGAGTTCGGCCGGAGGGCAAGCCGCTTTTCTTCGCCTCCGCACGCTTGGTCGTGATTTGAGTTTGTAGTGGCTGTCCGCTGATTGCGTCCTGTGGCCTTCGTAGAGCTGTGTTATAGGGCGCGTCCTTGGGGAAATGGAGGCTCAGCGTCAGGGGCGGGAGAAGCTGGAGGCGGACAGCCTTCGGGAGGAGGTTAGTTGCTTGGAGACCCTGAGAGGGCTGCTTAAGGAGTCGAATTTCGAGCTTGCTATGCAAAATACTCACCTGAAGGTTGCTTGCACGGAGATGGTTAATGAGATAGCGAAGCTAAAGGCGGAGCTGCACAAGAGCGAGGAGGTTGTCACTGGGCTTCGTGACTTGGTGGAGGCTGAGACAAGTCTCCGAGCTAAGGCCGAGGAGGATAGGAAGGGAGTCGCGGCGTCGCTGGAAGAGCGGGCCCAGCAAGTTGCGGGTCTTGAAGCCCAAGTTTCGGAGAAGATGCGGGATATCAATGGGCTCCGCTCCGAGGTGGTCGGACAGGCCAAGCAGATTGAGAGGCTTCGGGAATAGCTGGCCGATGCGAAGCGGCGCTCGGCTGATCGCGAGGCCGAGCTCCTGTCTCAGTGTCGCAACGCGGAGTGCGCTTATGAGGCGGAAGAAGAAACTGAGGCCTCCGACGAGGAGAGCTCGGAGGACGAAGGCGAGGAGGCCCTGGGCTCCGCTGAGGGGGAGCTGGAGCCTTCCCCAAGGGCTCCGAGCCAGGATCCGGGCCCGAGCTCTGTGGGAGATGTGAGGGACTGAGCTTTTTCTCTTTTGGGCATGTTAAGCCCTCGTTTTGCTTGTAAACTTTTGCCACAGCGATGTATTTAATTGGAAAGGCCCATGGGTGCGCAGGTTGCACCAGATGACTTTGATGACGAGGTTATGCCTCTGCGTATGGAGAGGGATGGGATTATTGTTAGCGGCTATGCACTTTGGTACTTTGAGCGCTGCTACCCGTACCGGGAGTTTCACCACTTCTGGGAGTACGTTCGAGACCACTATGGTTGCGGTAGCCGTTGTGGTAGCCTAGTGTTTGATGGCTGGAGTGGGCCTCGCCGACAGCGCTCCCCGGCTCCGGGGGAGGCTAACGTGAAGGTGGAGGCCGAGAACTTTGCGAGCTGCGAGCTTTTTGCCTATGCCTGTGACGCGCCCGTGGGAGCTGCGCGGCTGCGCGGTCACGTTGTGGAGCTGTTTTGAGTCTTTCATGCTCTTGTAACCATTCTGAAGTATTTTAAGTAAATTAATCTACGTTCGCGTCTCTTGGATCTTGGGGTGCTAGGCCTCGGTGACAACCCTCGACGTTTTTGCTAAAACGTCACCCCCCGCCTGGCTGTCAGCGAGGCCTGGGCTTCGTCGGGTAGGCTGTGCGCGGTGTCGCGCTGGGGCTTCAGCTTTTTGGAAAAACGCCACCCCCCGCCTAAGCCCCGGGGGGATGCCCGCGCGTGCCCCTACGGCGATCTTTCATGCGAGGCTTGAGTGGGGGCTAAGGAGCGAGCGGCGGTCGGAGCTCGCTCGCAAGCGCATTGCGGCGGGGCCACGAGCGCACTGGTGGGATCACGGGCGCGTAGTGGTGGAGTCACGGGCGCACAGTGGCGGAGTCACGGGCGCACAGTGGTGGAGTCACGGGCGCATAGTGGCGCCTGCTCGCCTATAAAAGGGGAGGGGAGCGCTGCGTGGTTCCGGGCGTTGTTCTTGCGCTATGGTGATGGCAGAGTTTTCCTTGAGGGTGTCAGTTCCCGGCCGTCCTCCCGACGCTCGGTGGTGTTCTTGAAGTCTTGGAGGCCATGAGGATGCTCGCGATCCGTCAGCCAGTCGGAGGTTGCGGGATCGTGGCCTATCTTGACTCCGTGGCAGGGAGGCCACGACTCTACCGGGACCATTGCTTTTCGCAGAGCCCCTTGCCCGCCTTAACGGGACTTCGAGATAAAGGCGGCTCCGTGCGCTTTTTGCAGAGCCCCTTGCCCACCTTAGTGGGACTTCGAGAAAAAGGCGGCTCCGCGCACTTTTCGCGGAGCCCCTTGCCCGCCTTAGCGGGACTTCGAGTGAAAGGCGGCTCCCTTGCCCGCCTTAGTAGGACTTTGAGAGAAAGGCGGCTCCGCACGCTTTTCGCGGAGCCCCTTGCCCGCCTTAGCGGGACTTCGAGATAAAGGCGGCTCCCTTGCCCGCCTTAGCGGGACTTCGAGAGAAAGGCAGCTCCGCGCGCTTTCCACGGAGAAACCTTGCCCGCCTTGGCGGGACTTCGAGAGAAAGGCGGCTCCGCGCGCTGTTCACAGAGCCCCTTGCCTGCCTTAGTGGGACTTCGAGAGAAAGGCGGCTCCGCGCGCTGTTCGCGGAGCCTCTTGCCCGCCTTAGCGGGGCTTCAAGAGAAAGGCGGCTCTGCGCGCTTTCCGCGGAGCCCCTTGCCCGTCTTAGCGGGGCTTCGAGAGAAAGACGGCTCCGCACGCTTTTCGCGGAGCCCCTTGCCTGCCTTAGCGGGACTTCGAGATAAAGGCGGCTCCGCACGCTTTTCGTGGAGCCCCTTGCCCGCCTTTGCGGGACTTCAAGAGAAAGGCGGCTCCGCGCGCTGTTCGCGGAGCCCCTTGCCCGCCTTAGCGGGACTTCGAGAGAAAGGCGGCTCCACGCGCTTTTCGTGGAGCCCCTTGCCCGCCTTATCGGGGCTTCGAGAGAAAGGCGGCTCCGCGCGCTTTTCGCGGAGCCCCTTGCCCTCCTTAGCGGGGCTTCTGGGGGAGGGGGCTTATTTGGCCGTGTGCGCTCTGCGTGCGACGGCCAATGTGGCCCCGAGCCCTGTTGGGGGGCTCTGGGTTGATGATTGGCCTAGCGGCCTGTTCGACCCGGAGCCTCTCGTAGCATGAGTCGGACGGCGGGGACGCTTGGTTCATTTCTGTTTTTCATGTGGGGAGATGATTACATGGGATGCGTGTTCCGCCTCGTTAAAAACCTCACCTCCGAAAGGAGTCTCCCCGTGAGGAAAAGAGTGCGGCCCGAGAAATGAAAGGAAGAGAAAGAAAAACGAAATGCCCGGCCTCTTGCTTATAGTTCCGCAAGGTGCTTTACGGGCTTACAGCGCTGAGCCTTGTTGTGGAGGTGTACCTCCTTGTTAGGGGTAGAATTTCTTTAGGCTGTCGATGTTCCATGTGTGCGGGAGCTCGTTGCCTTCGCTGTCTGCAAGGTGGAAGGAGCCCGGCCTGGAGCTTTTGGTGACAATGAAGGGGCCTTCCCATTTCTCGTGTAACTTGCTAAGGTTTTCGTGGTTTGGCCTCAGCCTGAGCACGAGGTCTCCTGGTGTGATGTCTTTCGGCTTGACTTTTTTGTCGCGCCATCTTCGGGTTTCCTCCTGGTATTTTTCCAAGTTCTCGGCAGCTCGGAGCGTGTCCAGCTCCATCACATCTTTTTCGGTAAGCACGCTTGATTCGGCGGCTTCGCGGTGGCTGACTCGGAGGCTCCCCAGCTTGAGCTCCTCGGGGGACTTGGCCTCGGCTCCGAACAGGAGACGGAATGGTGAGAAACCCGTGGCCCTCGACTCGGTGGAGTTGTGTGCCCAGACCGCCCTTGGGAGCTCATCTGCCCACTTGCCTTTTGGAAGGTTCAGGAGGCACTTCCTGATGTTTGAGAATATGATGCCGTTGGCTCTTTCGACGGCTCCGTTGGATTGGGGGTGGTAGACGGATGCGAAGCGGACGGAGGTCCCTAACTTGTGGCATGTGTCTTTGAAAAGGGTACAGTCGAACTGTTTGCCGTTGTCGACAGTCACTTCCGCAGGCACCCTGAACCTACACACGATGTTCTGCCAGAAAAACTTCTGTATTGTGAGAGCCGTGATTGACGCCAGTGGCTTGGCCTCTATCCATTTAGAGTAGTAGTCCACTGCCACTGCTGCGAACCTTCGGTTCCTTTGCGAGGCCGGCAAGGGCCCCACCAGGTCAATGCCCCACCTCTGCAGTGGCCATGCAGGGATTATGAGCTGTGAGGGGGCTCCGGGCGCGTGCTGGATATGAGCTGTTTTTTGACAGGCCTCGCACTCGCTGACGATCTTCTGGGCGTCGGAGAGTGCGGTGGGCCAGAAGAAGCCCTGCCGGATTGCTTTCTTGGCCAGCGCTCTGGAGCCTATATGAGCCCCGCACATGCCGGAGTGCACTGCTGCCAGTAGCTCCCTGCCCTCCTCTAGTGACACGCAGTGGAGGAGGGGTTGCTGCATTCTGGCTTTGAACAGGTCGTTGCCCATGAGCATGTAGCCTCTGGTTCTGTACCTGAGCCTTTCGTTCGCTTTTTTGTCCTCGGTGGTGAACCTACCGCAGATGTAATCCTTGGTTTCTTTGCACCAGTCCTGCTTTTGGATGCAAAGGACCTGGGCGGAGTTGTTGGGCTCCGGCTCCCTTGCTACTGGCGATTTTAGGACCTCGTACATGACCTCGGCCTCCAGGGGGTTCCCTGAGCCGCTGCCTTAGCTAGCCTGTCTGCTTCTGCGTTCTCCGACCTTGGAACGTGCACCAAGGTGAAGCCCCTAAAGTGCCTCTCCATTGCGTGGACTGCTGCGAGGTAGTGCGCGAGGCTCAAATTCCTGGCTTCGCTTTCCTTTTCGATGTGGTCCCTAATGACCTTTGAGTCCGTCCTGACCACAAAGCTTTGGTGGCCTAGCGCCTTCATCTTGCGGAGCCCAAGCAGCAGGGCTTCGTACTCGGTGGAATTGTTGGTGCAGGGGAACTCGAGTCTGGCTGCGAATTTTGTTGTGTTTCCAGATGGGGAGATGATGACCGCGGCAATGCCTGCCCCCAGATTGCACCAGGCTCCGTCGCAGTTGACTATCCAAGGTATGTCAGCGGGCTGTTCGGGCTCGCTCGTGGGTGATGTCCATTCTGCTATGAAATCTGCCAGGACCAGAGATCTTATGGCGCTGCACCTCTCGAAGTCCACTACGTACTCTGAGAGCTCCGTGGCCCATTTTCGGATGCGGGGTGATGCCTCCCTGTTTGCGAACAGGTCCCGGAGGGGCTGATCGGTTACCACTAGTATCCTGAAGCCCTCGAAGTAGTGCTTGATTTTTGTCTTGGCCATGATGAGCGCATAAGCTATTTTCTCGAGCTCAGAATAAAGCAATTGTGAGTTTGCTAGGGCTTCGGATACATAGTAGACCGGGCGCTGGGTGCTGCGGCCTTCCACCAGCCTTTCCTGCACCAGGACGGCGGAGACGGCTGACCGCGAGGCTGAAAGGTAAAGCATGAGCGTGGCTTTGGGCTCTGGGGGCGTGAGCTTTGTGGTGCTCGTGAGGTATTCCTTGAGCTCCGCAAACGCCTTGCTATGTTCTTGGCCCCATTCAAAGCTTCCTGCTCCTCTCAGGACTTTGAAAAATGGGAGGCTGCGTTCAGCTGCCCTTGGGATGAAGCGGTTGAGGGCTGCTATTCTACCGGTGAGCTTTTGCACGTCCTTGATGCACTTTGGCTCTTCCATTCTCCTGATTGCCTCGATTTTGTCCTGGTTGGCCTCAATTCCCTTGGTAGACACAATGCAGCCCAGGACCTTGCCCCTCTGGACTCCGAATACGCACTTTTCAGGGTTCAACTTGAGGTTCGCCTTGCGGAGGTTACCTAAAGTTTCTACGAGGTCCCCTAGATGGCTGCCTCTTTCTGAGCTCTTGACGACGATGTCGTCTACATAGGCCAAAAGGTTGCACCTGATCTGGCTGCCGAATGTGCCATAGGTCATTCTTGTGAAGGTTGTGCCTACGTTGCGGAGCCCCTCTAGCATTTTCAAGAAGCAGTAGGTGCCGAAAGGAGTGATGAAAGCCGTTTTCTCCAGGTCTTCCTCCTTGATCCAAATTTGATGATACACCGAGAACATATCGAGGAGCGACAACATTTCACTGTTAGCTGCGTCATCTACCACGGTATCGATTCTCTCCAGTGGGAAATCATCCTTGGGGCAGGCCTTGTTCAGATCTGTGAAGTCTATGCACATGCGAATCTTGCCGTTCTTTTTCCTGACGGGTACCGTGTTTGTGAGCCACTCCGTGTATTTGACCTCGCGGATGATACCGGTGTCGAGCAGGCGCTGGACCTCCGCCCTGATGGCTAAGGCCTTTTCTTCTGACATCTTGCGGAGCTTCTACTTCTTGGGCTTCGCACCGTCAGCCACGTCCAGCTTGTGTTCTATGATGCTGCGGTCCACTCCGCGCAGGTCCGAGGTGGACCACGCGAAGATGTCCATGTTCTTGAGCAGGAACTCCCTGAGCCGGGCCTCCTCCTCGGCGGTCAGGTCAGTGCCCAAAACGACCTCCCTGTCGGGCCGCATGCTGTCGAGCTGCACTCGCTTTGTATCCGAAGCCAGTGTGATGCTGATCTCGTCCCTGTCTTTGGGTGGTTCGCGCCAAGGTTCCTTCCTTTCTGGGAGATGTGCCAACATGATGCTCCCTTTGACGAGGGCTTCGGCGATGGCCAGGTGGTGGACCGGCCTGCGCCCGGGGGCTGTGCCCCTCTTTATTGACTGAGCTCGTTCCTGATTCCCCTTCATGGAGATGACTCCGCAAGGTCCGGGCAGTTTCATGAGCAGGTAGGAGCTCCGTATGACAGCGTCAAACTTGTTGATGGAGCGCCTGCCGAATATGGCCTTGTAGGGGTAAAACATTTCCACTACATCGAATGTCACATCTTCGGTTCTTGGGTTGCGGAGGTCGCCTAGGGAGACAGGCAGAGTGATTTTACCCAGGGCTTTGACCGTGGTGCCTCCGAAGCCGATGAGCGGAATGCTGGCTGGCTGCAGTAGTCTTTGGTCTAGTTTCATCGAGTGGAAGGTGTTTGCGAACAGAATGTCCGCAGAGCTGCCAGTGTCGACCAGTATGTCGTCCAGGACCCACCCCGCTACGTTGGCTTCTATTACCATGGCGTCCTCGTGGGGGTGGCAAGCTAGGTGCAGGTCGTCCTCGGTGAAGGAAATGGGGACGTGAGACCAGGCGTCCCTCCTGATGGCCCTCCCACTGAACTGTACTGCGTGCACTCTCCTGAAATAGTCAGCTCTGGCTCTCTTGGTCTCAAACTCGCGGGAGGAGCCGCCAGCAATGGGCATGACGAAGCCCCTGGTTGGGAAAGCCGCTGGTTGGCTTATAGTCTGAGCCGCGACCGGCTCTTGTTTAGGCGGGTGCGGGGGTGGGGGGGAGTTCCTCCCCGCGATGCTCGCTGGTTGAGCCTGCGGCGAAGTGTGCCGGTGCCGAGCCGATCTGTTGGTATGGGACAGGTTGGGAGGTAGTCGGAGCCTAATGATACTGTCCCTGGCCCGGAGCTCTCCATTCTTGGCAGGGTGGATGGAAGGCCATAGGGGGCTGCGGGTACTGTGTCTGCAGAGGTGCGGGATTGAAGGGGAGTTGCCAGTGTGGGCTCGGGCGCGGATGTGCGGCCGCTTGCTCCTGTTGCTTTCTTTCCCACTCTATGCGTTCAAGAGTCCGCGCTCTTTCTGGACACTTCAACGTGCCGTGATCATCGTTTTCCATGTAGAAAGCGCAGAAAAACATTTTCTTGTCTTGAGGCCTCTAGTCTCTGGGAGATCCGCCTCTATGTTTGTGCTTCCTGCCTTTGCCCTGTCGGCCCTGCCCCTGTGGTGTGCTGTAAGGGTGGTCCTGGGGTCGGGATTGAGGGGGTGCGGGAGTCTCCCCTGCTGAATATTGCAGACCCGCGTTTGCTGGTATTGCGCGGGTGGGTTCTGCTGGAACTGCTGCTTGGGCTGGTCCCAGTGCGGAGGCCCTTTGGGTTGGCCTTCGCCCGACTGTCTGTCTCTGCTGCGCTCTGCCACCCTCCAGCGGTGATCTTCATCTGACTTGCAGTACTTTTCTAGCTCGGCGTAGAGCTCGGTGAGGGTCTTGGGCTCCTCCCTGCAGAGGTGGCCAGCCGTGGGACCTGGGTTGAGTCCTGTGATGCACGCTTTGATGGCCTTGTCATCTGGGATGTGGGGTGCTTGTGCTTTGAGCTACACGAACCTTCTGAAGTAGTCAACCAGGGGCTCTTTGTCCCTCTGTGATAGAGGCTTTTTGGAAACCCCGGAAGTTTTCGGTGAGCTTGTTCTTGAGGTTTTCCCAGCTGTAAATTGACAGAGGGGGCAGAAGGGAATACCAGTTCAGGGCTGCACCCTCACAGGCTATTATCAGCGACTTCGCTAGCACTATGTCGTCACCCCCGGCCGAGGCTATGGCCGCCTCGTAGCTCATGAGGAATTTGCGGGGGTCGTAGGATCCGTCGTACTTGGGTAGGGGCACTGGCTTATATGCCTGGGGCCAAGGCATGGCTTGCAGCCCGCGCGAGAGCGGTGCCGTGTCGTCTACAACTCCGGGTCTTGGGGTCACGTGGACCACGTGGGGCTGCCTCGAGGGTCCGGGTTCGGCGTGCGAACGACCAAGTGAGAGCGTGACCTCCGGGACGGCCGATGGTTGCTCGACCCTCCCACTCTGCATGGTGCGGAGCCCCTCTAGCTCAGTTTTCAAGTCCAGCAATTTTTGCTTGGCCTCCGCCAGCATTCTGGCCTTTCTCTCCTTTTCAGCCTGCTGATGCGTTTCGAAGCTGATCTTGTCCCTGGCTTCGGAAGCCCTCTTGAGCTTGGCGAGGACCTCCGCCAGCTCCCGCGTTATGGGGTCGTGATCGTCGGCTGCCTGGGCCGGTATTGCGGTATCGGGAATCGGAGCCCCCTCGTTTCGGGTTCCCCTAGTTTCCGACCGGGTTCGGGGGTTCCCTGTTTTCCTGGTCCTGGGGTGTACATCATCATCTGAGTTGTACAGGGCGAGCTGGGCGTCCGCCTCCTGCGGGGCCCCCTGGGCTTCGGCTGTAGAGGTCGACGGGGCGGTTGCCCTCTTTTTCTTCAGGACTACCATGGTTCTCGTGGATCTTACTTTGTGCCAAGTACAAACGGTGGGTGCCAAATGTTGGGTCTATGGTTCCGTGGGCCCCCTAGATGTCCAGACAAAACGGAGAGCGATGAACAAAACCAGAAGCCAAGGGGTCCTTGTATTCGTCCAAAATGCCAACCGTTTTACACGCGGCGGAGGGCACCTTTTATACCCCCACCGCTCCACCCTGGAAGGATGGTTATGCCCCTAGTCTATATTACAACTTCACAGGCACGCAGGCCTTTCTTCGTACATTTACCACCGGGTTCAACCACCCCGGCAAATCCAACTTGTATACCTACAGCGCTGTCGTGTTTGGTCAGCCTACCTAAGGCGCAGAGTGCTGACCGGCGAACTGGGTAGCGCCTGGTGCCGGGTCGAGTACGCGCCAAGTCGGGAAACGGGTATACTGGAGACAGCCCCAGACAGAGGGCTGGGACTGGGCGGCACGGGTTGACTAGGATACATGGTCAGAGACCCTGTGGGCCAGAGGCCCGATGAGCTCATCGAAAAACCCGGGTTGATATCCGCGAGGCGGATGATTAGTAGCCCCTGCTTAGCCCCCAGTATGCACGTGGCTGGACCTGGGGAATGCTGACCAACGATGGTCACCGGTGGGTACGAGTCTCGTAGGTCTGTACCGCCAAGGTACACGGTACGGGCCGACCGAATGCGGGGTAGATAAGTACGACCTCTGCAGAGTGTAAAATCTATCTGGATAGCCGCGACTCCGGCAAGAGTCCACTTAGTCAAAACCCCCGATGATTAGTTTTTACTATTTCTGTACGGGGAACCTGAGACGGCGAAGGTACCGTTGATCAGGTTCGGGATTGTACATCGGGACTGGCAGGGAGGAAGTGCCCCTCCAGGACCGACCTTTATATTTTATTTAATTCATATATATTATTGAACTTGTGGGATTTGCTGGGTATTCTTTTCAGAATACTCACCCTTGCTTCCATTGTATACAGGTTTTAGGACTTCAGGGCGAGAAGGTGCTGCAGCCCATTCCGGTGGAGGAATGAAGTGCCTGCCCGCTCCCCGCTAGCTAAAAACGTTGTTAAATCTATTTAAAATATACGTTATTTACCTCTTCTGATACTAATTTGTAATAAGATCTGTATTAGCGGCCGATCCAGGACCTGATACAGGTAATCAGGGAACCTCTAGGATAAGGGGTCCCCACAACGACTCTCCTCCCATGCTTAAACGATTGCTAGTCCTCGAGAAAATGAGAGGGAAATTAAACCAGCGCTGATAGAGGATGACTTAGATCATTGGGTAGAACTTGCACAAAAATGTTCGAGGCAACCAGAGGCAAAAATGCCTCTGGCCACGCGGCCCAGGGAGGTCCTGGGCGCGCCGCCTTGCCCTTTCTTGTCTTTGGTTCTTCTAATTTTTCTCCAATACGCTTGTAGGCTCCTCCCAAATGTATATTCTTCATGTGATGGCTCTGTTTTGTCAGAAACTCTGTCGAAATAAATCTCCATACTCAATGTGTTTGGGTTGTGGTCAAGGAAGTAATCACAAAAAGAATTTTTCTTTTTGGTTTTGGGGTGGATATCCAGCGAAGTTTACCAAATTTCCAGTGTGGAAATTAAAAATGCATGGATAGAAAGGCTGGCAATAAGAAGATACGCAAAAATGGAATGGCCAGCTTCTTAGTCTCGTACCAAAGAAAACAAATCTTGAATCAATTCACTTGAAAAATAAATCTTGTTTATCTAAGGTTCATCATGATAAATATTTAGTAGGCTTTGGATGGGTAGAGCAATATGCAAAGGTATTATTGACAAGGTCAGCATACAAATAAATTTTAATTAAACAACCTTTGACAGATTAAATCAAGAGAGAAAGATTAATGTATATGGGTCTTATATTAATCATAACCTTCGCAAAAAATTGAGCCGGTGTTTATATTAATTTTAGTTCATACAAGCATGTGATTAGTGCAAAAGAAAGAACAAAGCGGCAACGATCATCATTTTTCATCATTGCATAAATTTAAATTGTCTTCACCATTAATCATATCATTAAGCAAAGGTGATCACATTTATTCATTCATAGACACTAACACACATGACTCTCACACATGCTGAAATTTAAATAAAAAACAGAAAAATACGCTATGCACACATACTGAAGAAAGAAATAAAAGATAAGTTGAAAATGCAAACCAAACGTGCAAGCTTTATTCTGACGTCCCGTTGATCACTGTCCACCGTAGTCTCCGCTAGTTCCTCCTTGGTTGTTATAATATCCCTGTTCGTAGTACGGTTGAACCGCTCCTCCTTGAAATTCCTTTGGAGGCACAACTCTGAGGAGACCAAAGTGATATGTCATTCCGAAGATCCCTTCTTTGATCCTTTGCGAACGCCTCTGAATTTATTCATTATCCTCCAGATTCTTGTTAGCATAAGCACCGAAAGCTTGGGCACTACGCTGTGGCTAAGGTAAATGTGCAAACTGCTCTCTGATTGATCCATCTGGTGCTCTTCCTTGATATGGGTCAGGAAGATAAGGCTGCTGCACATACTGTGGCACATAAACCGCCTATGGCCTTGCATAAGCAGGTAGCTGAGGAGGAGGCATAGCGAAATTTCCTCTCCCCCATGCTTCAGCTGGCGCTTCTGCCCAAATTGGCTCTGCAGATGCGCTCGGTGCTTGACCCCATGGTCCTTCTTCTGGTGGTGTTCGTTGTGGTTGCGCTTATCCTTCTTCTTCTTCTATGGCTGCTACGTGTGATGTTGACCCTTTCTCAAATTTTCTTTTTGCACTTCTCATTTGTACCATGATCGAAGTATCACACCAATCTTTCTTGCCTCTTGTAAATAATCTGAATCTTTTGTCAGGCAAGGATATATCAGTTCCTAATATTTTATATCCTTTGCTTTCATTTCCACTGATATATTTTCCTTGCAAAAGGAATTTCCCATCCATCTCCGTGCCTTTCACGAAAAATCTGACATTAACTCCCGTGTCAGGGACTAAGGGAAAGGCAATTGTTGTCAAGTAGCATGCCATGCCTATCTTTCCGGTGCCTGATGATGCTTCATCAACCCATCTTTTCATCATTATGTGTGAGGGATCAATGTGTTGTTTCTTCACCAACGCAGCGCACATCCAGTTTAACTCTTGTTCAATCACTTTGCCTTCCTTCATCCCCCCCCCCCCCAAGAATTCTCTTGCTCATCCAAGTATGAAATATTTGCAACACAATGTTGCAAATTCTTTGCCTTGTATGCTTTTCTCCCACAACGATTTTCTTCCAAAAATTTTCTAGCTCATTCTCTTCAACTTCCACCCTCTTTGGAGCTTCTAAATCCAACCCTAGCAATCCTGTGACACTGACATATGAAATATGTCTTCTCTCATCCTTGATGCGAAATGAGAGAAACATAGCTTCATTTCCTTGGTCATTTATCACTCGTAACTCAGACTTCATTGTGACCAACATCTCTAATGCAATATCTATCATGTGATGCACCGATTCTCCCATTGCAAACTTTGTCCAACCAATGTTTTGCAACAAGTTGTAAATGTCGGAATAGAAACCCAGCTCCATTAGCATGTCGTCATGGAAAGTTGAGTTTTCCATGATCCTATCCTTGAGATTGTTGAGCCTCAACTCCTCCGCTTCACTAAGGATGGTGAACCCATAGGGTGTCAACTTCGGCTCGTACGGTGGAGAAATGGTTGAGCGCGTGGTATGTCGAGGTGGAAGTGGCGACGCGCCGGCTTGGGGACGAGGACTCGTGAAGCGCATAGAGGCACTTCCCGAATCACGCATGCCACCAAGTAGCAGCGTGTCTCTTCTTGGTTCGACGATGTCTTCCTCCATAGGTTGAGGCAACCTGGAGACCGAGTGCCTTCTTGATGAGCTTCCAGACAGAGCGTCAGATGTCGACGACCTCGTCTTCCCCTTAGGAAAAGGGAGGACCTTCTTCCACATGGCTGCACTCAACTAAAATCACTACACCAGGGTTGTTGTCTAGTGGAAGAACAATGGCAAAAGGGTGGAGAAAACTATGAATTTTGGTGGTTTTTCAAGCAACTTGTTGATCTCAAATTTTTCTAGGAAGTTTCTGGTGATGAACAAGTATGAACTCAGGAATATAGAAAGGGGAGCCACCAATTCTGCCATATCTTGGTGCTTGTGTTCCCTCTGTTTGCACCATCCATTGCTTGTGAACCATTCCTTTTGATTGAAGATGTTGTCAACTTGCTCATGGTTTACTCCTTTGAGTCACCTCCATGTCTTGGCATCAATTATACACCACATGAGGCCACCAATTCTGCCATATCTTGGTGCTTTGCATGCATGGGTGTTCCCTCTTTTGTTTGATCTTGCATGTGGTGGTAGGTGCAAGTAGAAAATCTTTCCCGTGAACTCAAATCAAGCCATTAGATGTGAATCAACTCATAAACCCTTCAAATCATGATTAGATGCTTAACCTTCCTCCAAATTTCGAAAATTAGAAATTAACTGAGAGCTAGCAATGAGTTTAAATAAAAATTTGGAGGAATTTTGAAGCATCAAAACATTTGTAAGTCAAAAAATTTCTGACCACATTGATGTTTGGTTGCATCAGTATCGCTCTTTTTCATGAATTGAAAGAGAACGGTTTCGATTTCAACTGTGTGGTCATGGGTTTAGGTTCTAGTTTTGGCTAAATAAGAGAGAGGATTTTTAATAAACAAAATAAAAATGGGCTCAGAAAAATTCTAATTCTAGAGAAACCGGTAAATTTTTCATCTCAACACAACAAAAAATCTAAAATTTTCACCTTAAAGTTTACGTTAGAGCCTACATGCGGACGATGAAATAAAACAAATAGGATGAACGCTTGGCTCTAGTCGTATGGTTTTCATAAGAACAAGAAGATTTTACGTAAAATTCGTCATGGAAAGGACGAACTTACGATAGGTTTTCAGGATTTTGGTTCTAGTTTCTCCAAAAGAAGCAATTAAATCATGGGAAGGCTCAGATGATTGGTTTTTCTTAGCAAATAAAAATCTCGAATGCTCAACTAGAAACTGTTCAAATGTTTAATGTCTTGCATAGCAAAAATTCTGTGACTAACTAGCGGTTATTCAAGGTTGTCCTCCCAGTAGCTTATTCTTCAGGGTTGTCCTCCCAGTAGCTTTATTCTTGACTCGACGAATGGGTTGTCTCCCGCAAAGTGCTTCGTTTATAGTCTATAGCTAGACTCTTCATCTTCTCTTCACTTCTGGCCAGCACTCGGTGATGGTGCTGCAGCCTTGGGTACCTACTTCTGCACGATCTTTGGCTTCAATGCAGGCTTATTCTTCGGCTTAATCATCTTTTTGGTCTTCACAAGCTGGTCATCTTCCTTGGTCTTGACGGATGCGACGACTTCTTTCACCTCCTTCGCTTCTTCCTTCGGCTCTTCCTTGGCAGTGTGGTGATGAGGCGGAACATATTTAACATTAATCATGTTACATACCTCAACTCGTGGACGAAACTTGTACGCGCTCTTCACGGCATTGATGTCGAACATGATCTCTCCCTTGCCGACATCGATGTTTGCCCCCGCGGTCTTCAAGAATGGCCTCCCAAAGATGTGTGGCGCCTTGGCTCCTTCTCCCATGTCGAGTATCACAAAGTCTACGGGGACCAAGTGATTCCCAATCATCATGGGCACATTTTCGGCAATCTCTTTGGGTAGCGAACTGAGTTGTCTGCAAGGTCGAGGCACATGGTTGTCGGTTCTAGCTCTGGCAGGCGTAGCTTCTAGAACATGGCCTTCGGCATGACCCTCACGCTTGCGCCAAGGTGACAAAGTGCTCTCTCAAATATAAGCGCACCGATGGTACACGGGATGGTTGGACATCCTGGTGTTGGCACTCCTTAGCCTATCTAAAATCTGCAAGCACACAGAATACGATGTAGCCTTTCGCCAGGGGAGCAAGAACTTGGATGTAAAATCCAAGGAACGGTAGACGCGACCAGCCTAGAACTTTTCTAACCGGACCCACCAGGGAGCACAAGGTAAGTGGGTAGAGAGCTTGACTTTAATTAGCTACTCTTTACCCTAGACAATCTATCTAAATCTAACCCGATCTGCTTCGACGGCTAGAACGGGAAGAACTCAGAATGGGGTGAGAGAGGGGTTCTTCCGGGCTCAGCACTACTGTTATGAGTACACCCGAACGTGGTGGAATACAAAGGACGGACAGGGCTGTCACCACCTGCCGCCTACCACTGTTGTTCCGTGGGGTGCAACACAACCAGAGGTGGCTAGCCAGCACAGGCACCACGCCTAAGCTTTCAGCCATTGACCTCCACCCAACGCGAAGGGCTATAGAGGAAACCCCAAACAAGAGTCGCTGTCACTCGCGCAGACTCAGGTACCCGCAGATCAAATGATAGATAAGACAAATTGCTGAAAGTAATTCGTGAACTAGCAAGGTACTAAAGGCAAGAGTCTGAGAACTTACTGAAAATAACTCCTGAAATATATTCCTCGGGGGCGGAAACGTTGAGATGAGGCCGAGAAGAAATCCCGGACTCTCTCTACAAAGCTTGGTTGTCACCCAAGCATCTCACCCACTCTCTCCCTACTCTAACTCTAAAGATGAGAGCTCTTTCACTAAACTTCTCTTCTCTCCAAGGATGGTGTCTTCTCAAGGTGAAGGGGGGTCCCTTTTATAGTCTTCAGGGGCGGTTCCCGGTGTCATGCTTAAGCTAAGCTTGTGCTTAACTGCCACGCGAAGGGGGGCATGTGGCGGCCTCAGGTGGAGGCCGTCCGGCCTAGGCTAGGCCGATCGGCCTGGTCTGGCTGCCCCATGGCACCGCCTTCTTCAGGGACGCTCTGGATTGGTCCCTGAGGTCGGTAACGATTGCTTTGGATCAAAGTTGTCCGAGAATCCAAGGTTGGTGGGCCCTTCAATCCATGCAAGCTTAGCTTAGGCCTTTCGGGGTCCTTGGATCAAACCGACGTTGATCTCACGTCTCAGGATCATTGGCTTTGTGTTTGTGATATCCTGGATCAGTGACGTGGCAAGGGGCCACAGAAGGGGGTCGGTCGGCCGGCCTGGCCTTGTGCCCAAAGTGGCCCTTCTTTCACTTGGTTTCTCCTACACTCACAAATTATACAAAACTTGTGGAACTCATTAGAAATAACCAAATTCACTTTGTTATGAGCAAGATGAGCCTGAAATATGATGGAATGTTGGTGGTAAAATCGTATCGTAATGACCACCAACACGCCCCCTACCTGAACTTTGCTAGTCCCTTAGCAAAAAATGTATTAAATTATCAGGACTTAGCAAGATTAGGGTCATGAACTCAAGGTATACACAAGACATATCTCTGAGTTTTCTTTCATACCTTGGATTCCGGTGGCTAACACCTTCATCTTCATCAATTGAGCCTTAGAACAACTCAATGATTGGTCGAACACTTCTTCTTCATGGCATTTGGAGTTTTTGATAATTTTGTAAGAAAGCGAGTCATACCCTTATTATTTCTCAACATATTTTGATCACTCAATGTGTTTGGATCCTCACCTCGGCTTAGAATTAAGCCTCTCTTATTTCTATATTACAAGGTGGAGCTTTTGGGATCAGTGTTGCTCACGCTTCTTTATTTATTTTGCAAGATCGAATAACTTGTCTTATTCATTCACACCACTCATAAACCTTGGCCAAGTGCATGTGTACATTGATGTTGGAATCCTTGTTCAAGCATCTTTCATCTTTTCCCTTTCTATTCCCCGTTTTTTTACTAAAGATATGGTATGTACCACTCTCTTCTTCACACATTTTTTTTTGGGGGGATGAAGAGGTTTGATAGCTGTGGACTTTGTTGATGCCCGTGTATGTGAATTACCATGTGAGGACCCGGTGTGTCCGAGGACCGGTGGATGGTCGCTTCCTGGTGTGATGAGTGATTGACAACGTGGTGTGGATTGACGTTTCCCTTGGCTCAAGTATTGCAGGTGTAGAATGCGGCTTGGTTGCATTGGTGCAGGTGAAGAACAGGCGCGAAAGGTCTTAGCCATGGCGGCCTCCGAGGAGCGGAGAGACAAGTAGGCTTGGTTCGAGGGACCCGATGGCCGGTGGATCAAGTGCGGTTCACATGCTGGCAAGAATGAGCAAGGGGACGTGGTTCCGGTGCAAGGTAGCGGCTCACAACCGAAGCTCGTACGCGGAAGAGAAGCCGGCGCAAGGTGGCGGCTAACAACCGAAGTTTGCGCGCGGGGTTTGGTGATTTGGCCACAAAATCATCAGTGGACGGTTTCCCTTGGTTTGGGCCTCAAAACCAAGGACCGAGGACTCGACGAGGCGAACTTGGGCAGCTGGGCCGTGTGGGCTGACAGGGGCGGTTTAACCGCCCCCCTGGGCTGGCCCAAGAACGGCGTCGAGGAGCTTCGATCCGGAGGACACGCGGCGTGACTGCAAGGCTTGCGTCGGAGGGAAGCTAGCTTGCAGTGGAAGGTGCCCGAGCCAGAAAATATCTGAAGATCAAAATGTCAAATTTGCCCGTGAGGGGTATGTATCACTTAGGGGTAGTTTAGTCTTTAGAGCACCACCACTTGGACTACTAATAGGCCCCTTCAGGGCTGGTGGCTGCTATCTCCCTAGTTATCTCCTTAGGTTTTACTTTGAACTTGTTTTCCCCTTCATCCCCTCCACCTAGAACTATTTCGAATCATTCCTAGTTTGTATAGGTGAATTCATGGTTATGTGATTGAGTTTGTGCTGCTCATCTTTGTGCCATGATTTGATTTCCCGAGCTCCCTTTCCTTTTTCTATTTTCGTGGGTATTTTCAGAGCTATTTTTGGGGGATTTTCGTTCTTCTTGTTCTAGGGCGTTTTCTCTCGGATTTCTTTGGGGGATTCACGTATGAGTGCCTTGTGCCTCTTTTGCTGGTGATCCTTTGCCCCCAAACGCCGAGAATCGCTCTGGATTTAAGATTTTCGGGATGAACTCGAGGTCATGGTGTTCTTCGCGAGATCTGCGATTCCGGGAGTTGTACTGAGTTAGAGGCCGAGATCTTTTGGGAAAACACTCCACTGGAGGTCTAGATCATCTGACCAAAATCTCGCCTCAAGAGCTCAAGCGGTTTGGGAGATCCACTTTTGTTTTGACTTTTTCCCGAGCCACCCAGGCCTGGGCGATTTAACCGCCCCCCCTGGCCGGTTTAACCGCCCCCCCTGGGTGTGTTAGATCGAGCCGCGTTTCGGGTCGTTTTGGTGTTCGTTTCGATTGGTTCGAGTTCCGCTGCTCGTTTCTTGTTCCTAGGGTCAGTAGCTTGACAGTGGCTACGTGATCTTGGCAAGATTGCTCTCGGAGGTTTCGGAGTTGTTTTGGGAGAATAGCCGGATCGGTTGGAAAGATTTTTTATCGGCTCCCATTCACTCCCCCCCTCTCTGGTCGCCGTTTCGGTCCTTCAATTGGTATCAGAGCCGGTTACGGGTCTTTGCGACTCTAACCAGTCTAAGATCCAAAGATGGCGTACCAAGATCGGGGTTCCGGGCCTCCGCACTTCGATGGGAAGAACTACCCGAACTGGGTTGCGCGTATGGGCGCTTTCTTGCGAGGCAAAGGAAAGTTGCTGTGGGATGTGACGAAAGATGAAAACTATGTCAATCCCACCAACTTAGATGCCCAGGATGCAAAGGATAGGTTTGAGGCAAACACTAGAGCTGTTGACTACTTGTTCCGTGCTTTGTCTGCCGAGGAGTTTGAGCGTGTTTTGGGCGAGGACCTAGCTTAGCCAGATCTGGCAGAAGCTCAAGGTAGCCCACGGTGGTGATAGCCATGTCAAGGCTAGGCTTTTCTCGATGTACAGGAGAGAGTATGAAAATTTTGCTCATTTGCCAGGAGAGTCTGTCGATGCTTTGTTTCAGCGGTTCACTTCGATTGTCAACAACATGAAAGCCAACATTACCGTGCTCCCATACTCGGATCATGACCGAGCTATCAAGCTCCTGCAAGCACTTGATAGATCCGTGTGGGGTGCCAAGGTTGAGGCGATCATGGAGTCGGCAAACTATGAGACTCTTTCTGTTGATGAGCTTTTCTCGAAGTTGAAGTCTTCCGAGGTCGACAGACAGTTGCTTGCCAAGGCTAAGAGTCCGACTGATCCCCATAGTCTGGCTCTAGTCGGTGGCTCTGGATATGGACATGCTAACACTCCTAGACACTTTGCTTTGTCTTCTCTTGTGTCCCTTCCAGATGAAGAGTATGAGGTGCTGAGCGAGGAGGATCTCGCGTTGCTCACGAGGAGGTTCGAGCGGATGTACCAGAACCGCAAGGGTTCGAGGCGTGCCGGGAGTACGTGCTACAGATGCGGGAAGATGGGCCACTTCATCGCCGAGTGCCCCGAGGAGATCAAGAACGACTACAACCGCAAGCACCGCCCGCGAGACGACCACAAGCACCGTCCCAAGGACGAGTACCGCTCCAAGAACAAGAACAAGGACGAGAGAAGATCCAAGAACAAGCACGGTGGACACAAGAAGCACAGATCTCGAGCGATGGTGGCTGATGCGAGCGACATCGACACAAGCTCCACCAACACGTCGTCAAGCTCAAGCAGTGAAGATGAAGGACCGCGGCCACCGCAAGGAGAAGAAGAGCTTGAACCGCAACTTCAACGGCATCTCCTTCGCCGCTGTCGACTACTGCACCATGGCGCACGACTCCGTGAAGAGCAAGGACGACTCCTGACTCCGACTCCGAGGATGAGGTATTGACAGATCCCACCTCTTTGCGTCAGGAGATTGCTAGGCTAGAGCAGTTGGTCGATAATCGCGATGATGTGCTTAGAAAGACCAACAAGGAAAAGAGGGAGTTTAGGTCCTTGCTAGGAGAGTCCAAGGATAGAGTGGCTGAGCTTGAGACCTTGCTTTCTGAGACTGGAAAGAAGGCCATGGAGTTTGAGTCTTTGCTTTGCGAGTCTAGGGAGAGAGCAGCTTTGCTTGAGTCTGAGATTGCTGTTTTGAAAGATGCTCCTCTTGTGTCTGATGAGGTAGAATGCTCGTTCTGTGATGTGCATATTGCTGATCTTGTTGTGCTTAAGGAGAAACACATGACTTGCTTGGATGAACTAGAGAGTGTTAGAGTTGAGCTTGCTGAGTTGAAGTCTAGGTCATCTTTGCTAGGTGCTTGTACTTCTTGTCCTGCTTTGCATGCTCAGTTGCTTGAATCACGCACCATGATTAGTTCACTTGAAGCACAACTTAAATCACCCATTGCGAATTCATGTTCTGCTTGTGATGTTGTTGCATTGAAAAATATTGAGTTAGAGCAGTGTGTGAATCGCTTGCAAGATGAGAATGATGAGCTGAGACAGTGTTTGGGTTGGTTGTCTGGTCGTGAGCCTCAGCTCAAGATGTTGATTGCGAGTTTCAAGAGAGCTGATGGTTGTCGTCTTGGTTCTGAGAAGGTTGGTGAGAGTAGTGGTGAGAAGAGAGAGATCCAGAGAGCTCCACCGCAAACATTCCCACAAACCCACCAAAAACCATTCTCAAGAACACCTTCACACCCAAACCAAACCACCTGCTGAACAAGCTTGACACCACTCCAGATCCTCCCAAGTTTCCACCTAAGTCAGAGAAATTTCAGAGGAGAGTGACCTTTGTGAGGAGTGGGGTTTACCAGCCGAGAGAGAGGGCACAGCCGAGAGAAACTCCAAAGCCAAAGCCAGTCCGCTTCCATTGTGAGCATTGTGGAAGGGATGGTCACCTTGAGGAGTTTTGTTGGAGGAAGAAGAGGGAGGTGAGAAGAGAGAAGGAGGTGGGGAACAGGGACAGGTACTACTCTTCTCGTAGTGTGCCTGTGTCTTGTTCACCCTGGCCGAGACGCGACGCCTTTGTGCGTACAGTTCCTGTGGTTGCTAGTCGTGGTGTTCCTGTTGTTCGTGAGTTTGCTAGGCGGCCTTCGTTTCGCGGTTAGTTTGGTTCAGGGAGGTTCGACCGTAGCTTTGAGGCTAGGAGAGAGTCTAGGCCACGTTTTCCCCCGCGTGGTGCTAGAGGTCCGATGGTGAGAGACGAGAGGGTTTCACGTGGTAGAGTTGATTTTGCTAACCCCTCTTTTGAGCAGATGGCCCGACACTGGTTTGACTCGTTCTGTGCTAACCCCAGTGTCGAGTCATTTGCTCATTCTTGTTCTCGGTTCTGATTGTGCAGGTGGGAGGCTTGGAGAACTTTTGGTTGATGGATTCTGGCTGCTCGAGACATATGACAGGTAATGGTAAGTGGTTCTCCAGTCTCACCCCGGTGGTGTCCAGGCAGTACATCACTTTCGGGGATAAGGGTAGAGGTAGAGTGTTGTCTGAGGGTGCTATTCAGGTGAGCGACACTTTCATGTTGAAGCGGGTTGCTCTTGTCAAGAATCTTGGTTTCAATTTGCTCTCAGTTTCTCAGCTTCTTGATGAGGGTTATGAGGTTCGTTTTAAGCGTGGTGATTCGAAAATTCTTGATTCTCGAGGTGACCTTGTGTGTATGATCATTCCTGAGGGACAGATTTTTCGTGCTGATTTTTCTCGATCTTTTGGTCCTTCACGGTGTTTGATCGCTGGTACTTCTTCTGAGCTTTGGAAGTGGCATAGGAGATTGGGTCATGTGAGCTTTGATTTACTCACACGCTTGAGTGCTCTTGACCTTATCCGAGGATTGCCCAAGCTCAAGTTCGAGAAAGATTTGGTTTGTGCACCTTGCAGGCACGGAAAAATGGTTGCTGCTTCCCACCCACCTTTGACAGATGTTATGACTGAGCGTCCAGGGGAGCTCTTGCATATGGACTTGGTTGGTCCCGCTCGCGTTCGTTCAGTTGGTGGGAAGTGGTATGTTCTTGTGGTTGTGGATGACTTTTCTCGATATGCTTGGGTGTTCTTTCTGGCGTCGAAGGATGAGACATTTGATTTTGTTCGAGATCTGATTTTGAGGTTGAAAAACGAGAGTAATGGTGGTGCCATGAGAGCTATACGCAGTGACAATGGTACAGAATTTAAGAACACTCGTTTTGATGCCTTCTGTCGTGATCTTGGTCTCAAACATCAATACTCTTCACCATATGTTGCTTGCCAGAATGGAGTTGTGGAAAGAAAGAATCGAACACTTTGTGAAATGGCTAGGACGATGCTAGATGAGCATAGGACTCCTAGGAAGTATTGGGCAGAAGCGGTGAACACAGCTTGCTATGTTTCAAATCGGATTTTCCTTCGTGCTTTCAAGAAGAAAACTTGCTATGAGCTTTTCCATGGTCATTCCCCCCGTGTGAGTCACTTTTGGGTCTTTGGTTGCAAGTGTTTCATCTTGAAGAAAGGAAATTTGGACAAGTTTGAGTCTCGTTCGATGGATGGAATTTTTCTTGGTTATGCTAATCATTCTCGAGCATATCGTGTGCTCAATCTTGAGACTAACCAAATTATGGAGACTTGCGAAGTCACCTTCGACGAGACCATTCCGTGTAGCTCTTCTGCTTTTGAGTGTGCAGGTGATGATGACTTGGGACAGCCCATCTTTGAGGAAGAACAGCTTGATGATGAAGACGATGAGGAGATCCAGGCACCGTGTGGAGATCGTGTACCTTCTACTTCCACTACTACCACGACGTTCGACGATGGCCCTTCTGCTACACCTTCGTCGAGTCGCGCTCCAGATCGAGTTCAAGTGGAAGCTGATGTTGAGGGGGAGGCAATCTCGAGGCGAGAAGCTCCCCGGTTGGTACAGAGGGATCATCCACCTTCGAAGATCATCGGGAACATGGATGAACGCACTACACGGTCGAGGTCACAGAACATCTCTCATTATGCTCATTCTGCTTTTGTCGCGTCATTTGAGCCCAAAAATGTTGGACACGCTTTATCTGATTCCGATTGGGTCAATGCCATGCATGAAGAGCTTGAAAACTTTGAGAGAAATCAGGTGTGGAAGTTAGTAGAACCACCTCCAAATTGCCATCCCATAGGAACCAAGTGGGTGTTCAAGAACAAGAGGGATGAGAGTGGTGAGATTGTGAGAAACAAAGCGAGGTTGGTTGCTCAGGGGTTTTCGCAGCAGGAGGGGATAGATTATGAGGAGACATTTGCTCCTGTTGCCCGTTTGGAGGCAATTCGGATCCTTCTAGCATTTGCAGTTGCTAAAGGGTTCAAATTGTACCAAATGGACGTGAAGAGTGCCTTCTTGAATGGGGTGATCGAGGAAGAAGTGTATGTGAGGCAGCCCCCGGGTTTTGAGAGTGAGAGATACCCACACCGAGTGTACAAACTCCACCGAGCTTTATATGGCCTAAAGCAAGCACCCAGAGCGTGGTATGGCAGGTTGAGAGGGTTCTTGCTTAGCAAGGGGTTTGTGATGGGGAAGGTTGATAAGACGCTCTTCTTGCTTAGGAATGGCAATGATCTTTTAATCGTTCAGATTTCGTGGATGATATCATTTTTGGTGGCTCTTCTCATGATCTTGTTGCCAAGTTTGCAGATGATATGAGCAGGGAATTTGAGATGTCGATGATGGGAGAGTTGCAGTTCTTTCTCGGGCTGCAGATCAAGCAAACCAAGGATGGGACGTTTGTGCAACAAAGCAAGTACACCAAGGACATTCTCAAGAAATTCAACATGAGTGACTCCAAGCCGATGACTACGCCGATGAGTACGACTACAGCTATGGATGCGGATGAGGACGGAGAACCAGTGGACCAGAAGGAGTACCGGAGCATGATCGGCTCCCTCCTCTACTTGACGGCGACGAGGCCGGACATACAGTTTAGCGTGTGTCTGTGCGCTCGTTTTCAGGCTTCACCGAGGACTTCACATCGTCAGGCCGTCAAGAGGATTTTCAGGTATCTCAAGTTTACTCCTGAGCTGGATCTTTGGTATTCTGCCGATTCCACTCTTGCACTTCATGGTTTTTCTGATGCGGATTTTGCTGGATGTCGTGTTGATCGCAAGTCTACTTCTGGTCAGTGTCAGTTTCTTGGTTCGTCTCTTGTGTCTTGGTCTTCTCGCAAGCAGTCTAGTGTAGCCCAATCCACCATTGAAGCCGAGTATGTTGCTGCTGCTAGCTGCTGTTCTCAATTGCTTTGGATCACATACACCTTGAGAGATTTTGGCTTAGACATGTCCCATGTTCCACTTCTTTGTTATAGCACCAGTGCCATAAGCGTAGCCAAAAATCCCGTGCTTCATTCCAAAACCAAACACATAGAAGTGAGGTACCACTTTCTGAGAGATCATGTAGAGAAAGGTGATATTGAGCTTGCCCGTGTTTCTACCCAAAACCAGCTTGCAGACATTTTCACTAAGCCACTTGACCAAGTTACCTTCACCCGCTTGCGAGGAGAACTTGGTGTGTGTGCGGTTTTCTGAGCTGAGTTTTGGAGGCTTCTCTTGTAGTATATGTATACTGTTGTACCATCTTTGTATCTTGATGTATATTTTTCTTGCTTTTGTATCTTGATTTCATCTTTTGTATCATATCTTAGGATGAGCTTCTCCTATATGCAGTGATTGGTACAACTTGCTACATTTTAGAGTTTAGGCAGGCTGGCTAGGGATTGCTTGTATGGATGGCTATGCTCTTGATTGCACGGTGCTTGATCATCCTGGGTATTTTCTTGAGCTTGTGGATCAGTGACGTGGCCAGACCTGGCCAGGGGAGGCCGATCGGCCTAGGCTAGGCCGGCCGGCCTTGGCTCTGTGCCAGGTTTGGCCCCTGTTTCATCTGTTTCATCCTGCAACCATAACTCATCCAAAACTTATGGAATTTGTTAGTATAAATACTTTTATGCATGGAACATGGTATGATCATCCTCATTTCACCGAATTGTTGACGGTCAAAACTGGGTTGTAATGGCCGTCAACACGAGCTTCCTCCTTAACCCCTCCACGTCTTCCACCTCCTCATCGGACCATTCCATCTGCCCGGGAGGTCCTTGGATTGGAGGGGGCACCATGAAACGCTTTCTCCCCTCATCGGGTTTCATGGGGGCTGAGAAAAGCCGCTTCCCGATGCCTGGCCTGTTCTGGCGTGGAGGGCTAGGACTCCTCAGCATGTACTGCGGTGAGTACTCCGGCGAGGTGGAGATGAAGAGCGGCACGATCTTCTTCTCGGACGGCAAAACGACGAGCCGCTTCCCGATGGCCTTCTTTGGGGACAAAAGTCCCGTAGTTGGCCTTCAGGGCGTCTTCGGGCGCGGACTCCCACTGCCCTCCTCCTTAGGATTCAGGAGGGAGGCTCTGCCTGAAGGCGAGTCAAAACGGCGACGAGGGGAGGCCGGCCGGCCCTCCTTAGGCCGATCGGCCTGGGAAGGGGGCCTCCGGCTTCACGATCATGGCGTCAATGAACGCCGCCTTCTTGATGATCTGGACGCTGCTCGCATTGGAGGAACTCGGCATCCCTCTTAAGGATTTGGATGGAGATAGGCTGCTCCAGGAGACCGTGTTCGAGTCTTGGTGGCTGGATTGGGAAGCCATGGGTGGAGATCTCGAAGGTGGGGGTGGTTCTGGAGAAAAAGGCTCGAGAGTTCTGAGCATGAAGAAGAGTGGGGAGCCTTTCGTTTTAAAACGACGCTCCTCACCCAAAACCCTACGGATTCTCGGAAGGGATAACGGGAGGTGCGTTTCAAAGGAGGAGCATCTCGGGACGAGCCCGGGCTGGGCCCTGTCCCGGATGCTCCCAAGATTTTTCGTGTTTACTCTACTCTCCCTTCTTCCAGAAGTTTTTGTGTATGCTCCACTTGCTATTCTTCCAAAGATTTCTTAGGATTTGGATAGAAAAAGTTTAAGGAAAAGGAAAATAAAATAGAAAGGGAAATCTATCCTAGATAAGGGTCATTTTTAGGCCCCGTATGGACTTGGACTAGGTATCTCCGTTAGCTCGTAGACGTCCATCTCTTTGAGCCCCGGCATTTCGGATTCGAGAAATATTTTCAACCTTTGGCCATTGGCCTTGAAAGTATTTCCGTCATTATCCTGGAGGGTTATCGCGCCATGATCGGTGGCATCTAAGACTTTAAAAGGACCTTCCCACTTACTTCTAAGCTTACCATGACCAAACAAATGAATACGGGAGTTAAAGAGCAATACCTGATCTCCCGCTTTGAAATGCTTGATCTTGATGCGCTTGTCGTGCCATCTCTTTGTTCTTTCTTTATAAAGCTTGGCGTTGTGGTAGGCCTTCTCCCTCCAACCATCGGGGTGAATAGGAATTTGATGATAACCAGAGTATCCGTCAAGGAAGCAGAAAAATGAGTGGTTTGCCAACCGCTCAAGCATTTCGTCAGTGAAGGGGAGAGGGAAATGATCTTTACGGGTTGCTTTGTTGAGCTTGCTGTAATCGATACACATCCTCCATCCAGTAACGGTCCTTTGAGGAATAAGCTCGTTCTTCTCGTTCTGGATAACTGTCATTTCACCCTTCTTTGGCACAACTTTAACTGGGCTGACCCACTCACTGTCTTGCACGGGATAGATTATACCCGCGTGCAGAAGCTTCAACACTTCTTTCTTGACTACCTCACTCATCGCATCGTTCAGCCGTCTTTGATGTTCTCTAGACTGTGTATTGTCTGGCTCCATAGGTATGCGATGGGTGCATAGACTGGGGTTGATCCCCTTCAAGTCCTGTAGAGAATACCCAAAAACATACTGGAATTTCTCTAGGACTGCAATAAGCTGCCGAGTCTCATTCTCTGTCAGTTTTTCACTGATGATGACTGGCGAGCGTCGGTCCTTATGGAGGAAAGTGTATCTGAGTCCAGAAGGCAGCGGCTTCAACTCAGGAGGGGGTGTTGTGGCTTTTCTTCCTCGTTGAGTTTCATAAAGCCGTCCATTTCAGCTTCCTGAATGAAATGGTTAGCATCTTCAGCCTGTGATGACTGAGCTTGCTCTGCTTGAGCGTAGCTAACTGCTTCTTCCACAGGGTCTGTCTCGGGTCAAGCCTCTGCGATGGTGTTAACCGCAAGCACAAGACTGACCGGGATGACCTCTGTACCAACTTTGAACAGTATCGTTGCTCGATCATGGTTCGGGTTGGCAAGGTGCTCTATTGGCTATCCAATCAGGAAGAAGTTGTCACCTCTAGGGACATCGAAAATGTGGAAGTCTAAGAAAATCCTGTTGCATCCCATTTGCACGGGCACAACTCGGATAATTCCCTTGCATTCCATCACTTGGCCGTCGATCCACTTGAGGTACTTACGGGAGAAGGATCGGGGTTCGTCTGGTTGCACTCGTGCTGCGAATGCACTTGATATAATATTACTCCCGACCTTCGGGTCGTAGGCAACTTCCTGAGTGCCAGTTCCCTCAATAGCGCAATGGAGTACTCTGAAGTTGCGGGTGGTTCAGATGATGTCTTCGCAACTTTCAATTTCCTCCGTCCATTCCTTGCTCATGATCGCAGATAATGTGGCAGAACCTGCTCAAATTAATCCGGCTTAAGTGCGCTAACCTTCCCATGGTCATCACGCAATTAAAACGGAGTAATCTGACAGTCTGTCGGGTCAAGCCCGATGCAACCACGGATAGTTACCTCGATCGCAACCAGTCATACAAAAACCCACACAAAGGTGGATCCCAGAGATTACAACACATCCACAATTTAATCAGGTCCCACTTGAGGTAAAATTATTACAAAAACCGAGTTCAGAGCATAAAGTACCAATATCATAGAGTTTTGGAAACAGCGGAAGACAACTAATTATTCGAAGTCATAGCAACATCACGTGAAGCCGTCGTGACGTCACTCTGAAGCATCCTCGTCCCAAACAACAGACCAGCCCGGAGGAAGAGTGGTCGGCCAAGTAAGACCAGCAACCATTTCCTCGAGGGCTCTACCTGAAAAGTAATGCCACAAGCAAGGCTGAGTATACTAATACTCAGCAAGACTTAACCGACGGGTGAGAACTACATCACCGACTTCTAGACATGTAAGGCTTTTGGCTGGTGGGTTTGTTTTGCCAAAGAGCGGCTAAGAGTGGATCCTTACTTTCAGTCTTTTAGCCTCAAGTTCTAGTTGAGTTAACTATTCTAGGTAAGCAACCTGTACTAGTCAAGCAAGTGGAGCAAGCAATTAAGCCAACATCAAGTTTCTATCCATCATCATGTTTCACTTCTTACTCAATGCAGCAGCGGGATTAAGCAGTCTCATTAGCTGCGAGAGACAGACAGTTCGAACCGATTTCAACCTTGCAAGGGGGAACCCAAACACTCGGATCATCGCACTCAGCCAAAGGCTAGTGCTACCAGGTAGTTCCCACCAATCTTCCAGTCGCGTTCAGGACCAAATTCCCCCTGGCATACAAGGTCTAAGGCTTGGCCGAACCAACACTTACGCCCCTCGTACCCACATGTTCGAAGCATGGGGAAAAACTTTCCCAGAAGGAGTCGGAAAAAGTCCGCACCCTGAAGTCATGTAGGTACTAAACTTACCGACCCCATAGAATCGACAAGTGCTTGGTACTTTCAAAAGCTTAACCGTCGGTACCACACCATTCGGCCTTAACCAATATTAGCATACACGGACGTGGCATCAACATGACAAAAATCCCCGCCCGTCATCCTTATGATTCCAACATAAGTAGAGCAGTCGATTCCTATATCTCGCGAGTGACAGGAAATCACTCGGCTTTTACCGGATCCTTATAGCGATGCAGCTATCGACCTATCATGCTAGTATTTGCAAAGCATGGGTACCTAAGATCATGCAACTAGGGTTTCAATTCAACTCCTGAACGTAAATGCACAAGCATAAACATAGCCAAACATATTTGCATGTATTAGAAAGCATAGGACATGCTCCGGGGCTTGCCTTCGGGCACAAAGTTAGCTTGGGAGCCTTCTGCAACCGTGTTCAGGTCTTGCTCGACCTGGACAGCGTTCACCTCGCCTTCTGCTGGGCCTTCTCCTTCCGTGGGAATCAGCTCGTAGTCTCCGTCGGCGAGGGCAGGTTCTACACGGATGCAGATGCAAAATGAGAGTATGATCTTTGGTTGAGTCATCACTGTTACACAATGATGATCCCGGGTGTATTTAGTGACACATTCACCTGGACAAAATTTGTCTAATCTTCCCTTTCTTTAACAAAGGTTGCAATTACTCATTAAAGTATTAGGGTTTGTTGATGGTGATTGTGTACACATAAATTACTTACCTTTGATTTCACCACAAAACAGTAAGAGTGTGTGCGATGATTTCAATTTGGTTAACCCATAGAATTTGAGAAAGTTACTGAGTGATCTTTGTGAGTTATTTGATTGTTGACCAAGATTTAAGCCAAGATCAAGTATTCAATAACCTCAACAACAAAAACCAGACAGCACACTAACCTCAAGATTAAGTCCTAAGAAACCACACTATCATCCAAGGGTCCTTAGAAATTTACCAGAGACTGAACTAGTCTAAGCAAGTTCACATGCCCAAGGATGGCTTACCTCGACTGGTTATCAACAAGGGGAAAAACCGGTCGTGAAGACTTAGAGATGCACACTGCCTTACCTCGAGTGGATCACGAGCGGAGCAGTGACCGGAGGTGGCGTGATGGCGGCGGATGGTGGAGCTGTGCGGCTGTGGCTCTGCCCGAGTGGTTTGGGATAGCGCTCGAGTGGTTTGCGGCTGAAGAGCTTGAGTGGTTTTTCTGCGCCGAGTGGTTTTACAGCACTCGAGTGGTTCGGCTGGGTGGCTGCAGAGCGAATCTAAGGAAAAAGAATCGGCGGTGGAGCTGTGAGTAGCAGCTAGGGCTCTGGGAAGCTAGGGCAAGCGAGGCGAGTGCGGGTGGCGAGGAACTGCGGAGGAGCAGTGCGCACGGTGAGGAGTGGCGGAGTAGCAGCCTGGCGGCAGCAAAGGCGAGCGGCGGAAGGACAGCGCTGGCGGTGGCAAGGCAAGCGGCGGAGGGTGAAGCTTGCAGGCGGGTGCGGGGCCTTTTATAGCCGGTCGAGGCGAGGCTCGGACTGCGGCTTGGAGCAACGAAGCGGACACGCGGAGCTTCGGGCGGCGCATCGATGGCTGCCGCGGCGGACATGGCTCGCCGGTCGGCGGCCTGTCGCGGCGGGGCGGCGCGAGGCTGGGTGGTCGGTGGCCGGTCGGGGGAATCTCGCGCGCGGGTTGGCGAGAGGTTGGGGCCCACGTCGATTTGCTTGCCGGCCCTGGTCGGGGCAGCGGCGCTGCGGCTCGCCGGCGGGTTGCCGGTGACCACGTGGCGCTTCGCCAGGCGCACGTCGCATCCGGTCTGAGGGGGCGTGGGGGACAAAGCGTTTTGCCGGGGGCAACCGCAGAGACAGCGCGCGGCGCATTTAAGGCGCGGGCGCGACCTCGACGTCCGCGTCAGAAGCTGGCCGCCGCGTGGCGGTGCTGTCGGCGCGTGACTTGCGCAGCGCCGGAGAGCGCTGGCAATTCGTTGAACACTTGCCGTGCGTTCCTTCAAACCAACTTTTCTCCGAAATTTTGAACTGAAGTTCAAAAATCTTCAAAAAGCAAAGTTGTGTTCCAGGTCACCAGCTACAACTTTTGTAAAGGCTGACCTAAGGAAAAGTGGGCGGATTGGAGAGAAAACCGTGCAGAAAACTGTAGAGACTCAGGAGTTCCCGAACCTGATCCATTTCACTCTCCTTGGGAAGAGCGGTCCAGGATTGGGAGGGAACAGGACGAGAATCAATTTCTGGAGAGATGGCAGGCGAGTGGTTTCCTACGTAAAACCACTCGGACTGCCACCCTTTATTGGAGGTAAGGAAAGGGATGTCAAAATACTACCGAGTTCGACCCTCGCGGAGTTGGAGTCCGGCGCCCCCGACTACTTGTGGGCAGTCAGTTCAGGGATAAGGTTTAAGAAGAAAAAGATGAATAAAAAGATTGAAGTGAGGCTCTATCCCAAGATAGGCCTCACAGAGATTGATGAAAATGGCGATGTGAAGGATGGAGTTGGGATTCAGTGCGCAGAGACAGCCGGAGCTTGGTTTTCTGTCCAGTCTGCTACGAAGTCGGCCAAGACCTGAGACTTGATAGCAGTACGTGGAACAAAGTTTATGTGATGGGCAGCCAATTCTATTGACCACTTGACGATTCGGCCGCTGGCATCTCGGTTATGGAGAATTTCCCCTAAAGGATTTTCGCTCACCACCGAGATTGGATGGGCCTCAAAGTAGTGTTTCAGCTTTCTTGCTGAGATAAGAACTCCATATAATAATTTCTGCACATGGGGGTAGCGTACCTTAGATACGGTCAGAACCTTGCTGACGAAGTAGACTGGTCGCTGAACTCCATATGCGTGTCCTTCTTCAGGACGCTCGACCACTAGTACCGTGCTAACCACTCGGGGAGTAGCAGAGATGTAGAGGTAGAGCTGTTCTCTTGGTTGAGGTGGGACGAGGATGGGAGGGCTCTGCAGGTAGTCTTTGAGTTCCTGGAAAGATCGCTTCGCCTCGTCGTCCCATATGAACTTGTCCTGCTTCTTGAGCAGTTTGAAAAATGGCAATCCGCGAACGCCGAGTCGTGATATGAAACGACCGAGCGCTGCCATGCATCCAGTAAGCTTTTGCACATCCTTTTGACAGGTTGGTGGTAGCATCTTGGTGATGGCCGTGATCTTTTCACGATTTGCCTCAATCCCGCGGTTGCTGACCATGAAGCCGAGTAGTTTACCTGAGGGTACTCCGAAGACGCACTTTTCCGGGTTGAGCTTCCACCGGAATACGCGCAAGCGTTCGAAGACCTTTGCCAGGTTCCCTATCATGTCCTCTGGGTTCATGATCTTGACCACGATATCGTCGATGTAAGCTTCTACTATGTCTGGAATCAATTGATCCAGACATGCTTGAATCGTCCTCTGATAGGTTGCGCCTGCGTTCTTCAGACCGAAGGCCATTGTATTATAACAAAAGGCACCAAACGGCGTGATGAACGCGGTCTTTATTTGGTCTTCTAGCTTCAGGCCTATCTGGTGATAACCTGAGTAGCAATCAAGAAAGCAGAGCAGGGCGGAGCCTGCCGTGGAGTCAACGACTTGATCGATGCGGGGGGGAACGAAGGGGTCTTTAGGGCAAGCTTTGTTGAGATCTGTATAATCGACGCACATTCTCCAATCATTATTATTCTTTTTTCTTACAAGAACTGGATTAGCTAACCAGTCGGGGTGGAACACCTCCTGAATAAACCCGGCTGCTAACAGCTTTGTAATCTCTGCCCTAATTGCCTCCTTGCGGTCCTGCGCGAATCGACGAAGCCTTTGCTTGATCGGTTTGGCAGTCGGATTGACCTTCAAGGAGTGCTCGGCAAGTTCCCTTGGGACACCTGGCATATCGGATGGTTTCCACGCGAATATGTCGGTGTTTTCCCTTAGGAATTTGACGAGCACTTCTTCCTATTTGGGGTCCAACTCTGCCCCGATGATGGTCGTCTTCTTTGGGTCGTCCAAGTCCAGAGAGATCCTCTTCAGCTCCGTCTCCTTGCTTGGCGCAATGGCTTCTCTTGCTGGCTTCTTGGTGGGGATCTCTAGAGCGTCCTTGTCCACCTCCTGTGATGCAGCCAGTACTTGTTCCATGCGCTTGGACATGTCCAGGGCGGCTGCCGCGTTGAGAGTTTCCTGCTCGCATGTGTATGCGACTCGGACGTCTCCCAAGACGGTAATTATGCCTTTCGGTCCTGGCATCTTGACCTGCAAGTAGACGTAGTGAGGAATCGCCATGAACTTGGCGAGCGCCGGCCTCCCGAGGATGGCGTGGTATGCAGTTTCAAAGTTCGCCACCGTGAACTGCATGTGCTCGGTCCGGTAATTGTTCCGGTCTCCGAAGGTAACGGGCAGTGTGATGTGCCCGAGTGGTTCTGCTCCCTCTCCCGGTATCAAACCGTAGAACGCGGATTGGGGGGGACTCAGGTCGAGAGTAGTCAGGCCGAGCTCCTTCAATGTGTTAGCAAAGAGGATGTTCAGGCCACTGCCACCGTCGACTAGTACCTTGGTGAGCCGAACGTTGCGAATCATCGGGGCTACCACCAAGGCATGGGACCCGGGCTTCGGTATGAAGTTTGGATGATCCTCCCGGGTGAATGTGATCGGAACTTCCGACCACTTGAGGTACTCAGGTACCGGTGGCTCCCTCGCGTGCATGACCTGGCGATGGGTGAGCTTCTGCTGGCGCTTCGACTCGAACTCTGGTCCGCCATAGATCATGCGGACCACTCGGTCGGCTTCCTGAAAGTCATCGCCGGGCTCGTCGTTTCGCCTGTCGTCTCGCGGGGAACCATCGTTCCTCTTTCTGTATGGAGGGTCTCTGTTGCCCCCGGTGAAGGCTCGCTTGAGCCCGTAGCACTCTCGCGCCGAGTGCTTGTGTTTGTGGTAAGGGCATTGCTCATCGAGCATGCGCTGGAAGTCCTCTGGAGTTACCCGGCCTCTGGACCGGTCCAGGGCGGCGACCATGTCTCCCTCGCTCTTCTTCTTGCGAGGTTGGCTGTCATTGCGTCGATGGTCGTCGTGTCGGTCTTCGTCCTCGCGGCGGTCACGTTTGCGAGTCGTCTTGTTCTCTTCTTCCCAGCGACTTCTGATCTCGCTGAGCTGTTCTCTTTCCGCGATCTCTGCGTCCGCCCACGTGCTAGCGACCCGGAACATGTCATTGACAGTCGTGGGTGGCTTCCGAGTCCACTTGTGAATCAGTCTCCCGTCGGAGATACCGCGCTGGAAAGCTGACATCACCTCCTGATCCGTGACGTCCGTGATGGAGTTGCGCTTTTCTGAGAACCTACGCACGAAGTCGTGCAGGGTCTCGTTCTTGCGCTGCCTGATCTGACCGAGGAGTCGCTTGCTCCCGGGCCTCTCCCAGGTACCGAGATAGTTACCGATGAAGAGTTCGGTAAGCTGCTCCCAGTTGTCGATGGCGTCCTGCGGGAGTCCTGCCAGCCAGTTGCGGCAGTCCTTGGTGAGCATGATGGGAAGATAGTTTGCCATCACGTCCTCGTCGCCGTCGGCCGCTTGTACGGCGGTGTAGTAGATCTGAAGCCATTGAGATGGGTCAGATTTCCCGTCGTACTTGTCGATATCCGATAGCTTGAAGCCTCTGGGCCACGTCACGCTTCTCAAGCGCTCGGTGAACGACTGGAATCCGCCGATCCGACCTCTAGGGCGGGAATCGCTCGGACCCGATCCGTCAGCTGCTCTTGGGGGTGTGCTGTCCCTCCTGCGATCCCGGTCGCTAGGCGGGGAACGGGTCCTCTGATAGTTCCGAGTCCTGGGTGGAGTTCGGTCCTGTCGGTAGGTTCTGTTCCGCGGTGGAGTTCGATCTCTTGGCGGAGTCGGTCGCCTGGGTGGTGGAAGCATTCGTCGTCGTGGCAGAGTGCGACCACCATTGTTGCCGCGCCTTGGGCTACCGGAGAGGTCAGAGTAGTCTGACTCCGTCGAGTAGCCGCTCCTGTTGGGGTTACGACGGGGATTTCCATGATCCCGATCGTACTCTTCGCGCCGTCGGATTTCCTCACGGTGGCGCTCTTCGGTGCTGTTGGTGATGATGTCCCTCGCATCTCGATCTCTGTTGATCGTGGTGCGGAGGTCTTCATCACGACCCGATCCGCCGCCGGCCCGGTGTCGAGATGGACCGGGTTCAGGAGCGTCCGTGGTCGTTCTGCCTTGCATCTGGTGGACCTGGACGGAGGCGGCCTGCACGAGAGCCCTTACCTTTTCCAGGCCCAGAGTGTTAGGTGGCAGCCGATTGATTTCCTCGTTGATAGTAACGAGGTTCTGGACCGGTGTCTCGTAGACGTCGTATCCGTTGAACTCAAACATGCCGTCGCGCATCAAGTTCCGGGTGCTCCTCCGTTCGTGTTGATCCCGTTGGCGACGATGATCTTCAGAGTGAGGTTCTTGGAGTCGAGCAGTGCCAGATCCTGACGCGGTGGCTCCGTGCGGTCGTGCGGCTCTGCGAGTCGCCCGACTGGCATTGCGTCCTCGACGCTGGTTCCTGGCTTCAGTCGTCTCCTCAGCAGGAGTGACCTCATCTTCTGAGACAGGATTGGTTGGCGTTGCTGGCGCCACCATGTAGCAATATGATCCGACTCCCTCTTGCGCGAGGTAGTCTTCCTCGGACTCGGAGAAGTCGATGTGGGCGTATAACGCTCCAAACTACTCGGAGTCAATTCTCCGAGTGATCCTAGTAGTTCCGGCTCTGTAGAGGCATCGGACACTGTGTATCCTTCCGACAGATCGTCCAGGATTGAGGGTCCCAGTAGATCTAACCCGTAGGAGTCACTCCCAGAGAAGTAATCATCCGACTGGACGATGTCCTTCTTCTTCTGCTTCCGAGCAAGCGCGCAAAAGCCAGGGGTCTGAACAGTAATGACCTCAGGGCTCTGGACGCGTGTTGGTTGAGCGTTATACGCTCTGCGATGATTCGGCGACGCGACTCTCAGGAGTCGGATCGGAACCGAGTGATTGTAGATCTGTTCCCGACTGGTCTGGCCTCGCGTTCTGCGATGGACTCAGCGGTGTAGATCCGGCACGATCAGATGCGATCGGACCGGATTGGGCCGTGATGGCCGAAGTCGGCGCCAGAGAGGAGACCTCCGTGGCGACCGTAGCTCCTGCCGCTTGGGTATCCAAAGCGGCGCTGATGACGTCCCCGAACTGGATCTCGACTTCGTCGACGTCCGGGAGGTTGCAGGTGTCCAAGATCTTGACGCGATCCATCGAGCTTACCAGATTGATCTCGGCGATATCCCCTACTTGGCGCGCCACTGTCGGTGATATTATCTCCGGCAGTCTTCCACGGGGTAGCCCACAGAAGTGATTTGTAATGCAGGGAAGATCGCAAAGATCGGAAGCAAGATGGTTAGGATGGACAGACACAAGGGTTTAGACAGGTTCGGGCCGTCGACTCGACGTAATACCCTACGTCCTGTTTTTGGGGTGTTGTATTGCGTAGATTGTGAGTTGAGATGTGTTCCGTTGTGGTCTAGTTGTGTGTAGTTGTTTTGGAGGGGGTCCCTGCCCGCCTTATATATCGGGGGGCAGGGTTACAAGTCGGTTTGTATCCGATCCTATCTCTAAGAATCCTTTCCTTCTTTACAATAATTCCTATTCCAACTAAGACTTCTCCTTCCAGATCCTTCCTCCGTGCGCCGACTTGTCCCGCACGTCTTCAGGTCCAGAACGGCGGGCTGGGCCGCCCCCTTTTGGTGGGCTGCCAGGCTTGCTCGTGAGGTACCCGGGTACTATATCCCCCACAAGTGAACTTCTGTGCTTTTACGGATTTTGACTGGGATTTAAGACGCCTTCCACTCAAAATCTCGAAATGAGCCAATTGACAAAAATGTGTTCCGTTAAAAACTGAACAACTTTTGTATTGGTCGATTTTCAAGTTCTTAAGTGAAATCCCGAATTCAAACCATGCCAATCGCGAAAGGCCAAAAGTTCACCGAGGTGCACGGGAAATTTTGGTAGGATTCCTTAAGTGAAAAATCTAGGTGAGGCTAAATTAAACTTAATTAGGCTAAGACAAAAGGTTTAGCAGGTGATTAAGTAAATGAACACCTAGATTGTCACAGCCTATGCCCCTTAACAGAATCTCGACCCGAGATTCGAGTGTAAAAAGAACCAGTGTGTGCAAGAATGCTTACGATCATGCAGAAGAAGAAAACCCGAAAACTTGGTGTTCAGGTAATCCTCCGTCTCCCATGTGGCTTCTTCCTCTGTGTGATGGTTCCACTGTATCTTGTACATTTTAACTATCTTCCTCCTTGTTCCTCTATCTTTGCGGTCGAGAATCCGGAGAGGGTGTTCCACGAGAGTCAGGTCTGGTTCTATCCATGCCAAGTCTTGATCGACAATCTCGACTTCAGGAACCCTAATACATTTCTTAAGTTGCGATACGTGGAAAACATTGTGGACACCTGACAGCTTTTCGGGGAGTTGAATTCGGTATGCTACCGGTCCACAGGTTTCTATGATCTCATAGGGTCCCATGTAACGGGGTGCCAATTTTCCTTTTACTCCAAACCTTAGCACTCCCTTAGTGGGCGAGACTCGAAGATAAACGTGCTCTCCCACAGAGAACTGTAGGGGCTTCCTTCTCTTATCAAAATAACTCTTCTGTCGGGATTGGGCAGCCTTTAAGTTAGCCTGAATCACTTTCACTTTCTCCTCTGCCTCGGCTACTAAGTCTGTGCCAAGGACTTGTCTTCACCCGGCTGTGACCAACTCAACGGGGTTCGACACCTTCTGCCGTAAAGTGCCTCAAACGGTGCCATCCTCAAGCTGGCTTGGTAGCTATTATTGTAAGAAAACTCAGCGAGTGGCAAACACCTATCCCAATTCTTATCATAGTGTATGACACAAGCTCTTAACATGTCTTCAACTATCTGATTAATCCTCTCGGTTTGGCCATCTGTTTGGGGGTGGTATGCGGAACTGTGGATCAATTTGGTTCCTAAGGAATCTTGCAATCTTTGCCAAAACCGTGACATAAACTGGGGTCCTCTGTCTGATATGATGGTTTTGGGGGTTCCGTGCAAACGAAGGATTTGCTCGAGGTAGATATCGGCATACTGGTCAGCATGGTAAGTAGTGCGTACCGGAATGAAATGAGCGGTTTTCGTGAGTCGGTCCACGATAACCCAAATGGAATCATGCATCTGAGAGGTAAGGGGCAATCCCACAATGAAATCCATGCTTATGTCGTCCCACTTCCAGGAAGGTATCGGAAGAGGTTGTAATGTTCCAGCTACCTTAAGGTGACTGGCCTTAACCTTCTAGCAAGTATCACATTCTGAGACATACGTGGCAATGTCCCTTTTCATTCTTGTCCACCAGAAATTTTGTTTCAAATCTTGGTACATTTTGCTGCTTCCAGGGTGAATGGAAAATTTAGAGAGGTGAGCCTCATCCAAAATTTCCTTTCGGAGCTCTGGGGTTCTAGGTACTACTAGACGTTTGCCAAAATGTACGACTTCTTTTTGATCCAATCTGAAACAACGATACTTCTCATCTCCGGCAGAGAGCCTTTCCTTAATGATCTTGATGCATTCGTCCTGAGATTGAGCGGTAGCGATCTTGTCGTAGAGAGTCGGTTCTAAGGAGATGTTGTGGAGTGAGCCAGGAGGAACAATTTCCAAGCTAAGCTTCCTCATCTCAGCACATAGGCTTTGGCTGTAGGTGTCTGCGGTGAGACAATTGAAATGTGCCTTTCGACTCAATGCATCCTCTATAACGTTGGCCTTTCCTGGATGATAAAGTATTTCCAAGTCATAATCTTTAACCAATTCCAACCATCTACGTTGCCTCATATTCAGATCTGCCTGTGTAAGGATGTACTTGAGACTTTTGTGATCGGTGTACACTTTACACTGTGCTCCCATGAGGTGGTGCCTCCAAAGTTTTAGAGCATGCATCACCGCTGCTAGCTCAAGATCATGAGTAGGGTAATTCACCTCATGTGGGCGAAGTGCTCGAGAAGCATAAGCAATAACTCTGTTATCTTGCATGAGAACACATCCCAACCCGGTGCCTGAAGCATCGCAGTAGATGTCATACGGCTTCGTGTTGTCGGGCTGTGCTAGAACAGGGGCTGAAGTAAGGAGTCGTCTCAAGGTGTGAAAAGCATCTTCACATTTCTCTGTCCAATGGAACTTAGCTCCCTTCTTGAGTAGTTCAGTCATAGGCTTGGCTATCTTGGAGAAGTCGGGAATGAAACGACGGTAGTATCCTGCTAGTCCAAGGAAACTACGGATTTGGTGAACAGACTTGGGAGTTTCCCAATCCATAACCTCTTGTACTTTTCTGGGGTCCATAGAAATACCTTCATCAGAGATTGTGTGCCCGAGAAATTTGACGCTGCTGAGCCAAAATTCACATTTAGAGAATTTAACATAAAGCTGATGATCTCTAAGGGTCTGCAGAACAATGCGAAGATGTTCAACATGTTCTTCATCATTTTTGGAGTAGACCAAGATATCGTCGATAAAGACTACGACGAACTTGTCAAGATAAGGCATGAAGACCGAGTTCATGAGATACATGAAGTAAGCAGGGGCGTTGGTGAGTCCAAAAGACATGACTAGGTACTCATATAGACCATACCTAGTAGAGAAAGCAGTTTTGGGTATGTCACAAGGGCGGATCTTGATCTGATGATACCCAGAACGAAGATCAATCTTAGAGAAGACTTTGGCACTAGCTAGCTGATTGAAAAGAACGTCAATGCGGGGTAAGGGGTACTTGTTCTTGACAGTTACTGCATTGAGAGGGCGATAGTCCACACATAACCTTAAGCTTTGGTCCTTCTTTTTAGCAAAGAGGGCCAAACATCCCCAAGGTGATGTGCTAGGTCGGATAAAGCCTTTGTCAAGCAACTCCTGCAATTGTGTTTTCAACTCAGCCAGCTCTATGAGTGACATCCTATATGGTCGTTTGGATACAGGAGCAGTACCCGGTTGTAGTTCAATGACGAACTCGATGTCCTGGTCAGGGGGCATACCTGGCAAGTCCTCTGGAAAGACATCAGGGAACTCGCATACCACGGGAATGTCCTCTATCCGGAGCTCGGCCATAGAAAGGATATGGGAGCTCGTATAGACCTTGTGTGGCAGATAAAGATCTGTGCGGCCTAGGAGTGGTGAGTGAATCTCAACTACCCTCTCGGGAATATCAAGTATGACCCGGTGTTTAGTCATCCAATCCATTCCCAAGATTATGTCCATTCCATCAAATTCCACGCTAATAAGGTCAGTTTTAAACAATTTGCTGCCCATAACTAGCGGTACTCGGTTGGACTTCTGACTGGTTGAGACCTTCCCACCCGGGGTAGTGATTAGGTAGGGGGTGGCGGTTTGGGTGAGATTTAGTCCACTCTTGGTGCAAAACCTTGTGCTGATAAAGCTATGTGTTGCACCCGAATCAAACAGTATAACAGCGGGGTAATTGTGGACATAGAAAGTACCCGTCATAACTGGCGCTCCTTCGGGTAGCTCTGCAAGGGTGGTGAAGTTGATCCTCCCTTGATGGACTTGCACCGTCTGCTTCTTTCCCTTGCCTTGGTTCTGCGCCCATGCCTGGTTTCGCTGCTTGTTCTGGGGGCTGTCCTTGTAATAGTGACCCGTCTGTCCACACTTGAAGCAAGCACTCCCATTGCTTGGACGAGTGGGAACTTGATAGTTGGGGCGTGGGGCCGCGGATTGCTGGGAAGCAGGGAAACGATTCTGATTCTGCTGGGGTGGCCTGATAGTCCAGCGTCCTTGTTGTCCTGGCCTCTGGGGGTTGGAGGTAGGATTGTTCTGAACAATCCGGAACTTCTGAGTTGATGGAGCAGCCTGTGTCATAGGAGCCTTCGTCTTCTTCTCGGCCTTGAGAGCAGTAATGGCATCTTCTTGAGTAATAGCCAAGTTGACCAGCTCATTGTAGGTGGTCGTGCGGATGGGGTTCAAACGTTCCTTGAGCTTTGCACTGAGGCCTCTGCGAAAGCGGTCCATCTTCTTTTGATCCGTGTCAGCGTGGGTACCAGCATACTGGCATAGGTTGTTGAAAGCCTGGGCATACTGGGACACAATCCGAGTGCCTTGGGTCAATGCCAGGAACTCATTCAACTTCCTCTCAATTAAACCTTCCGGGATATGGTGGGCTCGGAAGGCGGTTTTGAAGTCGGCCCAAGTTATCACCGTGTTCTCTGGAAGGGTGGCTCCCACCAGATAAGGGCGGGTCCTCTAAGTAACTGAGCAGCAAACCTAGCCTTGCTCTCCTCAGAGCATGGTAGGGTGAGCACTGAGAACTTCGACTCCACTGCGCGAATCCACGCATCAGCATTCAGTGGTTCTGTTGCTTCATGGATGGTTGGTGGTTGAGTGCTCAGGAAGTGTTCATAGCGAGCAACATGGGGTTGAGCATCCTCATGTCCCCTTGGGCGTTGCTGCATTAGCTGTCGCTGTATATCGAGCATCTCCCGCATCATCGCAGTTTGGGTGACGAAAAACGCCTCCATTGGATTCTGCGGGGGCTGCGGCAGCGGTGGTTGGTTAGCCTGGGCGCCACTGGCTTGCCTGGCAGTGAAGTTGGTGCAGCGGGTCGAGTCAACCATCTGCAAGAATTATTTACCATCAGCCACATGATTTCGAAACTCGTATACAAGGTAGACAAGGCAATCATGCGTGAAAGCGGTAAACATCCATCACAGAATTTTCTGATCAGCAAGGCTGTCAGGGGAGAAAATTCATATCTCCCAGGTTACACGCCCAAAAATTATGAACTTTTGCCAGTAGCTAGAGAATTTAAAGAGCTACAACTTTCGTGTTTTGCTCCAGGTCTGATTCGCACTCTAGCTAGGACGAAAAATTTGAAGTTCACGTTTTTGTTTTTGCGGTTTTCAGAACAGCCGAGGCTCGCCAAAACGTACATAACTCTCATAACTCTTAACCAAAAAGGGGAGGAATTTTGCGAGCATCTTCCTTATGAAATTCTTCACAACATTGGTATTCATCATTTAGCCCAGAAATGAGAAATCCATGCATTAAAAATTTGAACTAGACTCCACTGCAGAGTGTAGTGGTTACAACCACATTGAAGCTACAAACTTCAGGGTCACCTCTACCCTAAGTTACATCATGGTTAAGCTGCACAAAAGACATACTCAACTCGAAGCTAGCCTAACATCATTGTCCAAAAGTAGGCTACGCTGAGGAGTAACACTGCCATTATCTAGAAATCATCAAGGTTGTTGACCGAGGCCTCACTCTCGGCGGGTGAACCGGGTGTCGTGGGCAGTGGGGGCAAGTCACTAAGTGTATCCGTGCCAGACATGCCCTGAACCTCCTCGGGGTCAAACTCTACCTCCATGGGCTCCTCTTCCTCATCGACCATCTCAACGTCCTGCTCAAGAGGAACCTGCTGCTGGAGGATCCCGATGTGCTGGTGAGCGTCCTCAACGTCAAGGTTCAGGTCGTGAACCTGGTCCTCTAGCTCTCCAATACGCTCATTAAACCCAGCTCGCTCGTTATGCAGCGAGACCATCTGCGCCTGCATCTTGGACATTTGTGCCAAGTGAGTCTCTCGCTCTTGCTGAAGTGTGGTGATCTGTCCAAGTAAGTCACTAATCTGAGCTTGGAAGTTGGCCATAGCCGTGTCCGAGTCGGCAGCCTCCAGGACCTGAGTGGTGTAGTCATACTACAGCTGTTGGCAAGATCAGTAGGAAGCCATGCCGTACTCGACCGAGTCGGCTAGTCCTCCCTGAAGTAGTGTAAGAAGTCTGGAGAACGCGTTCACATACTGCGCTAGTCCCTCAGCGGTAGGAACAGCACCAGTCCACTTAACAACTGCCTTCACGTGAGCTCGGCGCTCCACCCAAGCTGGGTCGTCAGGTTGTGTGGTAGGAAGCAATCCAAGCAGAGAAGTCATCACCTCCACGGGGCGAAAGTCACAAAAGACGTTCAGCACCCGCAAGGCAGCGAGCTCCACAGTATCAGTCAACCTGTGACCAATCACCTCAGCGTTGAACAAAGGCCACTCGGGGTGGTGAGGGTGTGGTGGCACGTAGACCCTGGTGATGCAACGAAGCACACCATCATGAAGGTACTCGCGGCACGAATAAAGAGGTGGGGAGGCGAAACCGGCGGTACTCAGAGCGTCCCACAAGATAGAGGGAAAACCCTCCCAAGCGAGGCAATCCAAGTGGAGAAAACCGTCGGTGCCAAACACAAAGTAAGCCGCGTCTGCCATCTGTAGGAAAGGAACCAAGGAACCAAGTAAGAACTGTGCGAGAGTAGAACGAAGATCGGAACAGTGATGGGAAAACGAGTGCACTCTGAAACTACCCAACCAAAAGTTCCCAAACTCTACCAGGTTGTTCTTAAGGTTATCAACCATAAGTTTTGTATTCTGGGGTTGCTTTGACTCTGGGTGCAAGAGGGGTGAAACACTTAGTTCCCAACTGGCGGTCTGCCAGAGTTTTTCCAGCAAACAGACAGCTCTGGATTTGGTCAAAACTCCAGTTTTACTTAACCAGAAATTCTAAAACCTTGGCTGAAGCTTGCTTATGAAATTAAGAACAACTTTTATTTAAGAGGCCCGGACAGCCGAGTGGTTTTAATGACCCGAAAAAAATTCGGACCAGCAAGAAACACAGTTTTGATAGACTTCTGGAAGTTTGTGGGGTTTAGGATTTTTACTTCCTTTTGCTTCTAGTTAGCTTCACAATTTTTAAGGTGATTAACATGATGCAAAAGAACTAGAAACGTCCTCACAAATACCAAGAAGCCTTGGCGTACGTAGTTAGTTGCCGGTGGCCAGGCACAATATACGTCTCTCCCTATAATAACTAGTCGGCACTCAGACCATCGTAACCTTAAACGAACGGAGTCAGTGTACCTGCAAGAAAACCATGAACCTTCCGTGCCAGCACGCCACGGGAGCGTCCCCATTCATTACCGTTCATTTATAAAAACGGTATCCATGCATTCAACGCTGCATGGACAGTGCATCTAGTCTAGGCCGTACGCTCCTTTTGAATAGAGCACACAACCCCTCGCATAACTCGTGATGCGGCATCATGCACATGTCTCGAACATGGCAAACAACCAGGATGATTGGCTCATTTGAATTAGAACCATACCATCAAGACCTTGCTCACATATAAAACATGTGGCGACTCACACCCAACCATAATGATAGGGTCCTTGGAATGAAGATCCTATCACCCTTCGTGCATACGGGCACGGAAACCAGCGCACGTATAAAACACGTGGGCAAGATATGCTGGACAGGTCAGCCAAATACACCATAACTAGCAAGCCACCTGAAACAACCCGAAATTCCCTCTAGGGCTTCACGGTCTAGTTAATCCTTAGCGATCCAACGAGTTTTCACAAAGCACTAGTTGGTCAAGTTTTATTGCAAAACAAGTGTGTTGGGACCGTATAAACCTCTAGTGTACGACTGTTGCTCTGATACCAGCTGTGGCAGAACCTGCTCAAATTAATCCGGCTTAAGTGTGCTAACCTTCCCATGGTCATCACGCAATTAAAACGGAGTAATCTGACAGTCTGTCGGGTCAAGCCCGATGCAACCACGGATAGTTACCTCGATCGCAACCAGTCATACAAAAACCCACACAGAGGTGGATCCCAGATATTACAACACATCCACAATTTAATCAGGTCCCACTTGAGGTAAAATTATTACAAAAACCGAGTTCAGAGCATAAAGTACCAATATCACAGAGTTTTGGAAACAGCGGAAGACAACTAATTATTCGAAGTCGTAGTAACATCACGTGAAGCCGTCGTGACGTCACTCTGAAGCATCCTCGTCCCAAACAACAGACCAGCCTGGAGGAAGAGTGGTCGGCCAAGTAAGACCAGCAACCATTTCCTCGAGGGCGCTACCTGAAAAGTAATGCCACAAGCAAGGCTGAGTATACTAATACTCAGCAAGACTTAACCTACGGGTGACAACTACATCACCGACTTCTAGACATGTAAGGCTTTTGGCTGGTGGGTTTGTTTGGCCAAAGAGCGGCTAAGAGTGGATCCTTACTTGTAGTCTTTTAGCCTCATGTTCTAGTTGAGTTAACCATTCTAGGTAAGCAACCTGTACTAGTCAAGCAAGTGGAGCAAGCAATTAAGCCAACATCAAGTTTCTATCCATCATCATATTTCACTTCTTACAAAATGCAGCAGCGGGATTAAGCAGTCTCATTAGCTGCGAGAGACAGACAGTTCAAACCAATTTCAACCTTGCAAGGGGGAACCCAAACACTCGGATCATCGCACTCAGCCAAAGGCTAGTGCTACCAGGTAGTTCCCACCAATCTTCCAGTCGCGTTCAGGACCAAACTCCCCCTGGCATACGAGGTCTAAGGTTTGGCCGAACCAACACTTACGCCCCTCGTACCCACATGTTCGAAGCATGGGGAAAAACTTTCCTGGAAGGAGTCGGAAAAAGTCCGCACACTGGAGTCATGTAGGTACTAAACTTACCGACCCCATAGAATCGACAAGCGCTTGGTACTTTCAAAAGCTTAACCGTCGGTACCACACCATTCGGCCTTAACCAATATTAGCATACACGGACGGGGCATCAACATGAAAAAATCCCCGCCTGTCATCCTTATGATTCCAACATAAGTAGAGCAGTCGATTCCTATATCTCGCGAGTGACAGGAAATCACTCGGCTTTTACCGGATCCATATAGCGATGCAACTATCGACCTATCATGCTAGTATTTGCAAAGCATGGGTACCTAGGATCATGCAACTAGGGTTTCAATTCAACTACTGAACGTAAATGCACAAGCATAAACATAGCCAAACATATTTGCATGTATTAGAAAGCATAGGACATGCTCCGGGGCTTGCCTTCGGGCACAAAGTTAGCTTGGGAGCCTTCTGCAACCGTGTTCAGGTCTTGCTCGACCTGGACAACGTTCACCTCGCCTTCTGCTGGGCCTTCTCCTTCCGTGGGAATCAGCTCGTACTCTCCGTCGGCGAGGGTAGGTTCTACACGGATGCAGATGCAAAATGAGAGTATGATCTTTGGTTGAGTCATCACTGTTACACAATGATGATCTCTGGTGTATTTAGTGACACATTCACCTGGACAAAATTTGTCTGATCTTCCCTTTCTTTAACAAAGGTTGCAATTACTCATTAAAGTATTAGGGTTTGTTGATGGTGATTGTGTACACATAAATTACTTACCTTTGATTTCACCACAAAACAGTAAGAGTGTGTGCGATGATTTCAGTTTGGTTAACCCATAGAATTTGAGAAAGTTACTGAGTGATCTTTGTGAGTTATTTGATTGTTGACCAAGATTTAAGCCAAGATCAAGTATTCAATAACCTCAACAACAAAAACCAGACAGCACACTAACCTCAAGATTCAGTCCTAAGAAACCACACTATCATCCAAGGGTCCTTAGAAATTTACCAGAGACTGAACTAGCCTAAGCAAGTTCACATGCCCAAGGATGGCTTAAGAAGATCAAAGGATCTTGCTGCTAGAACTATTTCAGTTCTAAACTGGTATGCAAGTTAGCCAGCTCAACTAAGCTCTTCTAATAAACAGACAGGCAACAGAGCACTACAAGGCTTTGCGAACAGAAAGCGCTCGGAAGCTTCGCCGACTGGTTATCAACAAGGGGAAAAACCGGTCGTGAAGACTTAGAGATGCACACCGCCTTACCTCGAGTGGATCACGAGCGGAGCAGTGACCGGAGGTGGCGTGATGGCGGCGGATGGTGGAGCTGTGCGGCTGTGGCTCTGCCCGAGTGGTTTGGGATAGCGCTCGAGTGGTTTGCGGCTGAAGAGCTTGAGTGGTTTTGCTGCGCCGAGTGGTTTTACAGCACTCGAGTGGTTCGGCTGGGTGGCTGCGGAGCGAATCTAAGGAAAAAGAATCGACGGTGGAGCTGTGAGTAGCAGCTAGGGCTCTGGGAAGCTAGGGCAAGCGAGGCGAGTGCGGGTGGCGAGGAACTGCGGTGGAGCAGTGCGCACGGTGAGGAGTGGCGGAGTAGCAGCCTGGCGGCAGCAAAGGCGAGCGGCGGAAGGACATCGCTGGCGGTGGCAAGGCAAGCGGCGGAAGGTGAAGCTTGCGGGCGGGTGCGGGGCCTTTTATAGCCGGTCGAGGCGAGGCTCGGACTGCGGCTTGGAGCAACGAAGCGGACACGCGGAGCTTCGGGCGGCGCATCGATGGCTGCCGCGGCGGACATGGCTCGCCGGTCGGCGGCCTGTCGCGGCGGGGCGGCGCGGGGCTGGGTGGTCGGTGGCCGGTCGGGGGAAGCTCACGCGGGGGTTGGTGAGAGGTTGGGGCCCACGGCGATTTGCTTGCCGGCCCTGGTCGGGGCAGCGGCGCTGCGGCTCGCCGGCGGGTCGCCGGTGACCACGTGGCGCTTCGCCAGGCGCACGTCGCATCCGGTCTGAGGGGGCGTGGGGGACAAAGCGTTTTGCCGGGGGCAACCGCAGAGACAGCACACGGCGCATTTAAGGCGCGGGCGCGACCTCGACGTCCGCGTCAGAAGCTGGCCGCCGCGTGGCGGTGCTGTCGGCGCGTGACTTGCGCAGCGCCGGAGAGCGTTGGCAATTCGTCGAACACTTGCCGTGCGTTCCTTCAAACCAACTTTTCTTCGAAACTTTGAACTGAAGTTCAAAAATCTCCAAAAAGCAAAGTTGTGTTCCAGGTCACCAGCTACAACTTTTGTAAAGGCTGACCTAAGGAAAAGTGGGCGGATTGGAGAGAAAACCGTGCAGAAAACTGTAGAGACTCGGGTGCCAGTTTGCAGTGAACTTCTGTGCTTTGATGGATTTTGACTGGGATTTAAGACGCCTTCCACTCAAAATCTCGAAATGAGCCAATTGACAAAAATGTGTTCCGTTAAAACTGAACAACTTTTGTATTGGTCGATTTTCAAGTTCTTAAGTGAAATCCCGAATTAGAGGTGCTGCTGGTGTAGATGTACCGGTGATGTCCTCATCATGCGCCCAATGCACCTTAGTAGAACCCAGCTCATGTTTGGATGTGGTTTCGTACCTTTTCGTTACTTTAAAAATAAACTGGAACGAGTTTCGCTCAGGAGCTGCCGTGTGAATGTACCAATTCTGGGCGACCCGATTTTCCGTAATTTTTTCACAACGAACGCGCCCAATGCACCTTATTAGACCCAAGACTAATTTTTGGACGGGTTTCGGACCATTTCGTTACTTGAAAATGACCGGTACGAGTTTCGCTCAGGAGCTCAAGTGTAATGCACCATTCTGGAGACCGAACCTTCCATAAAAGTTTTCAAAACAAACGCGCCCAATGCACCCTTATTAGACCCAAGACTCATTTTTGGATGCGTTTCGTACCATTTCGTTACTTTGAAAATGACCGGTACGAGTTTCGCTCAGGAGATGCAGTGTGAATGCACCATTCTGGGCGACCGAACTTCCGTAAAATTTTTCGCAACGAACGCGCCCAATGCACCTTATTAGACCCAAGACTCATGTTTGGATAGGTTTCGTACCATTTTCGTTACTTTGAAAATGACCGGTACGAGTTTCGCTCAGGTGCTGCAGTGTGAATGCACCATTCTGGGCGACCGAACTTCCGTAAATTTTTCAAACGAACGCGCCCAATGCACCTTATTAGACTCAAGACTCATGTTTGGATGGGTTTCAGTACCATTTCGTTACTTTGAAAATGACCGATACGAGTTTCGCTCAGGAGCTGCAGTGTGAATGCACCATTCTGGGCGACCGAACTTCCATAAAATTTTTCACAACGAACGCGCCCAATGCACCTTATTAGACCCAAGACTCATGTTTGGATGTGTTTCGTACCTTTCGTTACTTTAAAAATGACCGGTACGAGTTTCGCTCAGGAGCTGCAGTGTGAATGCACCATTCTGGGCGACCGAACTTCCGTAAATTTTTTCACAACGAACGCGCCCAATGCACCTTATTAGACCCAAGACTCATGTTTGGATGCGTTTCGTACCATTTCGTTACTTTGAAAATGACCGGTACGAGTTTCGCTCAGGAGCTGCAGTGTGAATGTACCATTCTGGCGACCGAACTTCCGTAAATTTTTTCACAACGAACGCGCCCAATGCACCTTATTAGACCCAAGACTAATTTTTGGATGGTTTCGTACCATTTCGTTACTTTGAAAATGACCGGTACGAGTTTCGCTCAGAAGGTGCAGTGTGAATGTACCATTCTGGGCGACCGAACTTCCGTAAAATTTTCGCAACAAACGCGCCCAATGCACCTTATTAGACCCAAGACTCATTTTTGGATGCGTTTCGTACCATTTCGTTACTTTGAAAATGACCGGTACGATTTTCGCTCAGAGGTGCAGTGTGAATGCACCATTCTGGGCGACCGAACTTCCGTAAATTTTTCACAACGAACGCGCCCAATGCACCTTATTAGACCCAAGACTAATGTTTGGATGCGTTTCGTACCATTTCGTTACTTTGAAAATGACCGGTACGAGTTTCGCTCAGGAGCTGCTAGTGTGAATGTACCATTCTGGGCGACCGAACTTCCGTAAATTTTTCACAACGAACGCGCCCAATGCACCTTATTAGACCCAAGACTAATGTTTGGATGCGTTTCGTACTATTTCGTTACTTTGAAAATGACCGGTACGAGTTTCGCTCAGAGGTGCAGTGTGAATGTACCATTCTGGGCGACCGAACTTCCGTAAATTTTTCGCAACAAACGCGCCCAATGCACCTTATTAGACCCAAGACTCATGTTTGGATGGGTTTCGTACCATTTCGTTACTTTGAAAATGACCGGTACGATTTTCGCTCAAGAGGTGCAGTGTGAATGCACCATTCTGGGCGACCGAACTTCTTAAATTTTTCACAACGAACGCGCCCAATGCACCTTATTAGACCCAAGACTCATGTTTGGATGTGTTTCGTACCATTTCGTTACTTTGAAAATGACCGGTACGAGTTTCGCTCAGGAGCTGCAGTGTGAATGCACCATTCTGGGCGACCGAACTTCCGTAAATTTTTTCACAACGAACGCGCCCAATGCACCTTATTAGACCCAAGACTCATGTTTGGATGCGTTTCGTACCATTTCGTTACTTTGAAAATGACCGGTACGAGTTTCGCTCAGGAGCTGCAGTGTGAATGCACCATTCTGGGCGACCGAACTTCCGTAAAATTTTTCAAACGAACGCGCCCAATGCACCTTATTAGACCCAAGACTCATGTTTGGATGCGTTTCGTACCATTTCGTTACTTTGAAAATGACCGGTACGAGTTTCGCTCAGGAGCTGCAGTGTGAATGCACCATTCTGGGCGACCGAACTTCCGTAAAATTTTTCACAACGAACGCGCCCAATGCACCTTATTAGACCCAAGACTCATGTTTGGACGGGTTTCGTACCATTTCGTTACTTTGAAAATGACCGATACGAGTTTCGCTCAGGAGCTGCAGTGTGAATGCACCATTCTAGGCTGACCGAACTTCCGTAAAATTTTTCGCAACAAACGCGCCCAATGCACCTTATTAGACCCAAGACTCATGTTTGGATGGGTTTCGTACCATTTCATTACTTTGAAAATGACCGATACGAGTTTCGCTCAGGAGCTGCAGTGTGAATGCACCATTCTGGGCGACCGAACTTCCGTAAATTTTTCGCAACGAACGCGCCCAATGCACCTTATTAGACCCAAGACTCATGTTTGGATGTGTTTCGTACCTTTTCGTTACTTTGAAAATGACCGGTACGAGTTTCGCTCAGGAGCTGCAGTGTGAATGTACCATTCTGGGCGACCGAACTTCCGTAATTTTTTCACAACGAACGCGCCCAATGCACCTTATTAGACCCAAGACTAATTTTTGGATGTGTTTCGTACCATTTCGTTACTTTGAAAATGACCGGTACGAGTTTCGCTCAGGAGCTGCAGTGTGAATGCACCATTCTGGGCGACCGAACTTCCGTAAAATTTTTCGCAACGAACGCGCCCAATGCACCTTATTAGACCCAAGACTCATGTTTGGATGCGTTTCGTACCATTTCGTTACTTTGAAAATGACCGGTACGAGTTTCGCTCAGGAGCTGCAGTGTGAATGCACCATTCTGGGCGACCGAACTTCCGTAAAATTTTTCACAACGAACGCGCCCAATGCACCTTATTAGACCCGAAGACTCATGTTTGGATGCGTTTCGTACCATTTCGTTACTTTGAAAATGACCGGTACGAGTTTCGCTCAGGAGCTGCAGTGTGAATGCACCATTCTGGGCGACCGAACTTCCGTAAAATTTTTCACAACGAACGCGCCCAATGCACCTTATTAGACCCAAGACTCATGTTTGGATGCGTTTCGTACCATTTCGTTACTTTGAAAATGACCGTACGAGTTTCGCTCAGGAGCTGCAGTGTGAATGCACCATTCTGGGCGACCGAACTTCGTAATTTTTTTCGCAACAAACGCGCCCAATGCACCTTATTAGACCCAAGACTCATTTTTGGATGCGTTTCGTACCATTTCGTTACTTTGAAAATGACCGGTACGATTTTTGCTCAACAGGTGCAGTGTGAATGCACCATTCTGGGCGACCGAAATTTCTTAAATTTTTCACAACGAACACGCCCAATGCACCTTATTAGACCCAAGACTCATGTTTGGATGTGTTTCGTACCTTTTCGTTACTTTCAAAAATGACCGGTACGAGTTTCGCTCAGAGCTGCAGTGTGAATGCACCATTCTGGGCGACCGAACTTCCGCAAAATTTTTCGCAACGAACGCGCCTAATGCACCTTATTAGACCCAAGACTCATGTTTGGATGGGTTTCGTACCTTTTCGTTACTTTGAAAATGACCGATACGAGTTTCGCTCAGGAGCTGCTGTGTGAATGAACCATTCTGGGCGACCGAACTTCCGTAAAATTTTTCACAACAAACGTGCCCAATGCACTTATTAGACCCAAGACTCATGTTTGGATGGGTTTTCTACCATTTCGTTACTTTGAAAATGACCGATATGAGTTTCGCTCAGGTGCTGCAGTGTGAATGCACCATTCTGGGTGACCAAACGTCCGTAAAATTTTTGGCAACAACCGCGCCCAATGCACCTTATTAGAACCAAGACTCATGTTTGGATGTGTTTCATACCTTTTCGTTACTTTAAAAATGACCGGTACGAGTTTCGCTCAGGAGCTGCAGTGTGAATGTACCATTCTGGGCGACCGAACTTCCGTAATTTTTTTACAACGAACGCGCCCAATGCACCTTATTAGACCCAAGACTAATTTTTGGATGTGTTTCGTACTATTTCGTTACTTTGAAAATTTCCGGTACGAGTTTCGCTCAGAAGGTGCAGTGTGAATGTACCATTCTGGGCGACCGAACTTCCGTAAAATTTTTCGCAACAAACGCGCCCAATGCACCTTATTAGACCCAAGACTCATTTTTGGATGAGTTTCGTACCATATCGTTACTTTCAAAATGACCGGTACGATTTTCGCTCAAGAGGTGCAGTGTGAATGCACCATTCTGGGCGACCGAATTTCTTAAATTTTTCACAACGAACGCGCCCAATGCACCTTATTAGACCCGAGACTCATGTTTGGATGCGCTTCATACCATTTCGTTACTTTGAAAATGAGCGGTACGAGTTTCGCTCAGGAGCTTCAAGTGTGAATGCAGCATTCTGGGGGACCGAACTTCCGTAAAAGTTTTCAAAACGAATGCTCAATGCACCTTATTAGACCCTAAGACTCATGTTTGGATGGGTTTCATACTATTTCGTTACTTTGAAAATGACCGGTACGAGTTTCGCTCAGGAGCTGCAGTGTGAATGCACCATTCTGGGCGACCGAACTTCGTAATTTTTTCGCAACAAACGCGCGCAATGCACCTTATTAGACCCAAGACTCATGTTTGGATGCGTTTCGTACCATTTCGTTACTTTGAAAATGACCGGTACGAGTTTCGCTCAAGAGTGCAGTGTGAATGCACCATTCTGGGCGACCGAATTTCGTAAATTTTTCACAACGAACAGCGCCCAATGCACCTTATTAGACCCAAGACTCATGTTTGGATGTGTTTCGTACCATTTCGTTACTTTAAAATGACCGGTACGAGTTTCGCTCAGGAGCTGCAGTGTGAATGCACCATTCTGGGCGACCGAACTTCCGCTAAAATTTTTCGCAACGAACGCGCCTAATGCACCTTATTAGACCCAAGACTCATGTTTGGATGGGTTTCGTACCATTTCGTTACTTTGAAAATGACCGATACGAGTTTCGCTCAGGAGCTGCTGTGTGAATGAACCATTCTGGGCGACCGAACTTCCGTAAAATTTTTCACAACGAACGTGCCCAATGCACTTATTAGACCCAAGACTCATGTTTGGATGGGTTTTCTACCATTTCGTTACTTTGAAAATGACCGATATGAGTTTCGCTCAGGTGCTGCAGTGTGAATGCACCATTCTGTGTGACCAAACGTCCGTAAAATTTTTGGCAACAACCGCGCCCAATGCACCTTATTAGACCCAAGACTCATTTTTGGATGGGTTTCGTACCATTTCGTTACTTTGAAAATGACCGGTACGATTTTCGCTCAAGAGGTGGAGTGTGAATGCACCATTCTAGGCGACCGAATTTCTTAAATTTTTCACAACGAACACGCCCAATGCACCTTATTAGACCCAAGACTCATGTTTGGATGTGTTTCGTACCTTTTCGTTACTTTAAAAATGACCGGTACGAGTTTCGCTCAGAAGCTGCAGTGTGAATGTACCATTCTGGGCGACCGAACTTCCGTAAAATTTTTCGCCACCACGGCCTCGACGAACGCCGCCCTCTCGATGATCCTGACGCTGCTGGCATTGGAGGAGCTGGGCATCTGTTGACGGCCGTTATATGCCATTATTGGCCGTCAACCCTGGCATGAAACAAACACCAAACTAGACATAGGGGTTTAATTCTAACTATTTCCACTAGCTTTGGTGAATTGTTGATTTCAGGAGGCCACATCTGGATACAATGATAAAAACATGCAAAATACATATAAAAGTGGCACCATTGGAATGTACCATTGCGAAGGCCTCGTCGAGACGATCGAAATGGACATTTGGATGACCCGATTCGGAGTCCGGACGAGAAAGTTATGCGTCCGGGAAGATCACCGGCAGAACCCTGCCAGGCCGGTCGGCCTGGACAAGGCCGGCCGGCCTACAATGGTCCCCAAAATGCTCCAAACTTTGCACAAGGACCCTAGGGAGTCACCAATGGACCCCCAAAGCAAGAATTGACAAGAATAAATGAAGTTAAGACCGAAAGGCCTAGGCCATGGATTGGAAGGTCCACCTACCTAGGATTCTCGGACAACTTCAACTCAACGCAACCAAAACCGCCTCAAGGGACAACATGCAACCGTTGGTGAGCGAGTCGGTGCAACGGAGGGCCGAGAGGGGCCAGTGCTAGGCCGAACGGCCTCCCCTAGGCCGGCCGGCCCCCAACTGTCAAGCTTGAGGTGAACGCCACCACAACCGTCATCAGGACATCATCAGGAGCGTCCACAAGAAAGACGGTGCCAGATGGCGACAGACCCAGGCTGAACGGCCTAGATCAGGCCGACCGGCCTACTTTTGTGGCCGTTACGCCTCCCCTTTCGCGTGGAAGCTAAGCAACCATGTGGCTTAACATCTACGCTGACTTCCATGCTTGGGAGGCTATAAAAGGCGCCCTTCACCCCTACTCAACACACAACAAAATAGAGGAGAAGTGCTACCACTTCCATACTTTGAAAATAGGGAGAGAGGTGAGGTGAGAGTCCGGGAGAGAAGCCGGAGCTGTTGGCTTCTCTTCCACTTTGTACCTCGGCGGATGCGGCTCAACTTCGAGTAACATCCGGGTCTTGTCTGGTAACTCTGTCTTCCTTCTGATTTATTAAGCATTCAGTCTTGCTAGCTTGTTCTCTGGTTCCTTGTTCACTACTTAGTAGTGGGTGCTTTGCTCTGAATTCAAGTGAAGTAGTAATTATTAGTATAGGCGTGGTGCCTAGACTAGTCGTTACCTTGGTTTGCACCCAGTTCAACGGAATAGTTGTGGTAGCCGGCAGGTGGTGACAGCCCTGTCCGGCCGACGTAATCCACCACGTTAGTTCTGGTCTGTAGGACTTAGGGGTAGGCAGTACCACTCCCCTTCTCATCCCTTTCTGTGAGTGGTGGTGTCTCAGGCGCCCGAAGTGAACTCTCTTGAACAAGTCTGACTTGCTTGATTTATCAAAATATCCAGTATTGCTACACAAGTACCCTCTCTACCCTCAGCCTTTTTATCTCTTCTTTTCTTTTTGTTGTCATCCATATCCCCCATATTACCCTTTCAGACGAATTAATTAAAGGATTAGTACACTTCTCGTTCCCCGTGGAAATCGATCCCTGGAATACTCCCGGGTGGAAGCTACATCGGTATCCGTACGCTTGCGGATTTATCTGTAGGTCATAAGAAATACCAACAAGCTTTCTGGCGCCGTTGCCGGGGAACGGTAGCTGTTCTTATCCCGAACCTAGTTCGTCCACATACCATCAACCTACCATCATGAATTCCACTCCTACCTTATATCAATTCTCAGCTCCAAAAGCTGAAGATCTGGAGCCACCGCCATCATCTCACCCCATAAAAAGCTCTGGCTACGGAATACACACAAAATTCATAGCCAAGATCAGAGAGAATCTATTTTCTGGAGCTGAAGGGGAGAATCCTTATGTTCACATACGGGAATTTGAGCAAATTTGCTCATGTCTCGTGATTACGGGGATGGCCCAACAAACTCTAAAATGGAAGGTGTTTCCCTTCTCTTTGATGGGTCGAGCGAAGATATGGTGTGATCGCTATCGTGGGAGAGTGAAGGGAAGTTGGGAGACACTACGAGATAAATTCTGCTTAACCTTCTTCCCTGAATCTCGGGTCGTGGACCTTCGAATCGAGATCCTTACCTTCAAACAAAGGGAAGGAGAATCACTAGGGGCCGCTTGGGCTCGATTTACCTATCTTATGGCCACAGGACCTGATCTAGGGATCTCCAAACCCGTCCTTCTAATACATTTTAGAAGAGGCCTCGAAATCGAATCAGCCAAATTCCTAGATTCGTCCACAGGAGGATCTTTCACTCATTTGACACCTAGTGAGGGGAGGGTCATTCTAGACAAAATTCTAGAGAACACCCCTTACACTGGGGTCTATGATGAATTCCCGGAAGAAATTCCTGAGGAGGCCATAGAAGAGACATCTGCATCAGAAGATGTGAAAGCATCACAAGAATCCACACCAATCGTAGCACATCTCTCCAATACTCTCCCTAAACCAACACCCTCGTATGATCATCATCGACATTTGCTCTATTCTATGTTCGACGAGGATGAATCCATAGCATACGGTGATGCCCCATCATCACCAGGGAAAGAAGATGATGCTTATAGAGAATCTGAGGTAATGACCTCTGACCCCCAAAAAGAATCCTTGTCCAATACTGAGCAACCTAAAAAGGATTTACCATCACATAACCCGGATTTCCAATTCTCAAGGGACAAATTCAGATCCTCTAGAGGGGATTCACCACCCCTTAATCCGGAGACTCAATTCTCGGAGGATGAATTCAAATTTTCCGATGAGGAGTTCAAAGCTTCTATCTCGTCAAACCCCACAGAGTTCCAAGAATTACATCAATCTCAAAATCTTTTCTGTGACTCCGAGGAGAATATTTGCCTTCTTGACCCAGAAAAATCAAAGGACTTCCATATCGAAGGAAAAGATACGCCTCAAGAGTACTACAAGCTCAATTTCGAACACGTTTGCTCTGTCGACACTCCTGAGGTAGAAAATTCCATGTTGGGTTTGGAAGGAAACGATGAGTATGGAGAATTCATCTTTGAAAAATCAAAAGATCCATGTTTTTCTGTGAAAATTCCATCTCCTCCCGCTATTAGTACACACGACGACTCCAACCACTGCCTATCTTATCAAGACGATTTCAAAAGAGTGGTTATGGATGATTTTGTTTATCATAAATATTGCAAATCTCGTCGTGGTTTGTTGCACTAACCTTGCAGCTAAAAGCTCCATGACACATCAAAAATTGGTGATAAGACAGGAACGACATCACTAATGGTGGCTGCAAGAGAATGTTCCCAAGGTCAAGCTTATGACCATAAACAAAGCACTGCCGGGAGATAGCCCGGATGATTAGTATTCATTTCCCTTTTGAATAAAAAGCAAGATCATGTCTTTAGGATAAAGTTGTCCTTCGGGTATTTTTGGTTGCTAACTATTTCAGGTAGAGATCAAGAAGAACGATGGATAAGTGAAGCCTAAGAGCATGAGAGCTACATCAACTACAACACCTTAGTACGTCTTGGAGAGGGAACATTATGAAGGGAAGCTTGAACTCCACACACTTGATTTGTGTTGCCGAGCAATCCAAACTCCAAGTCTGGGGGAGGTATATGAGTATCCCAAGTAAAGTTCCTTTCATGCCAAACTTTCTTTGGTTTGGAGATGGTGTTTGCTCATGCATCTTGCCAAAAAAAAACACAATAAAACTTGAATAAAGGCTCCCCGGTTCTTGAACCAGTAGAGCCCCTCTTTTGTTTCCACTTTTTGGTTTGAATAACAGTACCAGCACCAGTACAAGTGTGGGGGAGATCTCTCAAGCTCATCATCGTCATACATACTTGAGACCTCCCACAAATGTGTCACATACATTGCCTACGCCAACATGACAAGACAAAGGTAAGAGCGACGTAATGGGTTGGTCACCTCCATGGGTGCACAACACACTACCGGGTTGTCTTGATCCCTACCTTCTTCAAAGAGCGATGGTATGTGCACTTTACCTCTCAACTCCCTGATTCATGAGTTTGAATGAGTTTCAATCCATATCTTCAAAATCAAGCTCAATGAACCAATGTGATTAAGCCTGCTCTACATATTCCCAATGATTGGCTTGCATATGTTTTATTCCTCGCTTCATCTTGTCACTTGTGAATAAATATTTTTTTTAGGGAACCATGTTCATCTAAGTAGTTGACGTTTGAGATATGGTTTGATGATATGATCTTCACTCTCATGTTTAAGTGCTTGGGAAATTTATTTGAAAATTTGAAAACCTCTTTGCAAAGCTCCTCTTTGATATGCCAAAGTCCTACCAAAGCCATATGATGAATATCATGAAAAAAAAACCATATATGCATATGCTACTTGTCTTTGCATTGAGCTTTGTCAAATTGTTGTGACCCTTATAAGAATTATTTTCATGCTTTCATGATCAAGATCACGTACACGTCTATCGCCCATTGCTATGCTTCTACACTAGAAGTTAGCATTGTATCGTTCATCCATCCATTCCAAAAAAACAAATAAATGCTCCATCATATACGTGTATGTCTCACTCCACATTTGTTGTTACAAAAGAGACATGGCTATCGAAAAAAATAATATGGACACATGAAGGTCCACGCAAAAAAATAAAGGAAAAAAAAGAAAAAAAAAGTTGGACACATGAAGGTCCAAGAAAGAAAAAAAATTCTGATAGCCATGTTCTCAAAAGATTTTATTTAAAGGAGAGAGACCACACACAAAGGAGTTGTTTATTCCATCCACCACCCATCATGATAGAGCTGGAGTGCCCGATCTTTCGGTGAGTGGAGGATAATTTTGATTCGGTGGAAGTCGACCCTCACGATCCGACTACGACGAGCGAACCCGAAGCGCCAATGCAATCGCTGAACCAACTCCCTGTGGTTACCGACCCTGTTGCAATCAAGATCAGAACTTCCTGTACGCAATCAAAGAACGAACAAGAAAAAGAAGGCGAGCAATCTTAATATCACTCGAAGGTGGGGTTCTGAATCACACGAGGACAGCACGTGTTTGTGCGTGTTCGGTATAGCTAAAGCTAGATGTAAAACAAAACCCAAGTGTTCTTGGCGGCGGCTAGGGGGTATATGATAGGGGGAGGACATCCACAGGGGTGCTGGGGTCGTGCTCCAACCCTAGGACGCGTCCCTAATGGACCCAACTTGATACACGGCCCGTGGGCCAAAATAAGGTGTCGCAGCACCTGGACAGAAAAACCTTCGGTCAATGATTTGATGATTGCGGCCGCCTCGGGACAGATATGGACATGAGTCCAGATCCATATGAAAGTAGACTTAATAAGCTTTCCATCAAGTACTTGAACGCCCCAAACGGAGTCCGGATGAAGTCGTGGCGGCCGTTGAAAGTCAGGACTTTCCTGCAGTCCGAATCCAGCGTTTCCAAAACGTGTTGGATTCAATCTCTTTATTTCCTTAGACCAAAAGTGACGTGATAGCCTGGTGTAAAACGTGGGAATACTTTGACTTGGTCCCCAATCGACCTCTTTGGTCCTCCATGCCTTCCATGTGTGTTTAACACTCTTCATGTATTTCATGCCCTCATCATCCTCCCCTTCTTGACGAAAAGCCGTCCTCGGCGTCAATTGTACTTGAAACCGATCCTGCACAACGCAAAGGAAAACGGGGTTGCGAAAACAAAAGAAACCAAATGTATTGGGAGGAGGAGGGTCACCATGTTTCGAATTGTCAAATGTGTCATCTCGCATGGACATTTCAGCAGGAATGTGGACTTCTGGATCGGACGACACAATATGGTTGTCAACATGATCCTGCACAAGATTAGTACCAACAAAAGACAAAGCAGGCATAGGTAGCAACCAGCAAAACTCCCCTTCTTTGGATTGAACATGTTTCTTTAAAACAAAGCTAGAGAAATTGGATGTTACATGATTATTCTTAGTGCAGCTCTCTAACTTATCATATTGCTGTCCAACCAGATTTGAACAAATATAAACTCGATGCACCATATATTCTCCATTGTGATTGTATATGCCAATGAAGTGATATGTGTTCCTAGATAAGCATGGCAATTTGAGATATGCAAGAAATCTCTCCTCCAAACAATTTAGATTACATAGAACAGCAAAGTCAATATAACCTAAAGTATTTAAAGAAGATAGCAATTTTTGTTCATCATTTGCACAAGTAATTGGAACAAACATTTGATTTTCAGCATAATTATATGGCTCCAAAGCATGTGTATCATCATGATTAAGTAATTGTGGCACAGGAATAAAAGAATCACTATCACACAACTCTTCTTCATCACAAGGTACATCAAGCAAATGATCTTGTGACAAAGGCAAATGATCTTCTTTATCACAAGGAACAATAAGCACATCATCATGTGACAAAGGTTCATCAAGAGATGGTTCCACTAATAATTGCTCTATGATAGCATGAGGTGTGGAAAAATTCAGCACAGTAGAAGTGGTCTCACCTTCCGTGAGTGGAGCACCTGTCGTCGACGGCGCTGTTGTGGCCGTCCTCTCACGCGGTGTAGTGCTAGACATGGATGGCGTAGGGAGAGCAGGATCTGCGCTGGATGCCGGGCTTCGTCCTGCAAAAGAGTTAGTATATGTCGTCGAGCGGCGTCCCTGCACTTCATGTTCAGCTTTGCAAGCATATTCAAACAATGTGGTCATATCAGCATAAGTATTAGAATCAAGTATGTCCTGAATGTCGCGGTTCAAACCACTGCGAAAACGTGCCATAGCAGCGGCATCCGTCTCAAATAAACCACAACGGATCATACCCTTTTGTAATTCCTGATAATATTCCTCAACAGATTGTTGCCCTTGCTGAAACTGCTGCATTTGTTTAAGCAAATCTCGGGCATAATATGAAGGTACAAAGCGATGACGCATAGCAACTTTTAATTGAGCCCAAGTGGTTGGAATAGCCGTGGGATGTTTTAGCTTATATTCACGCCACCACATCAAAGCAAAAAGAGTAAATTCACTAATAGCAGCGTTAACTTGTGCACTAGCAGGAATATCATGGCATGAAAATTTTTGTTCTACCTCTAACTCCCAATCAAGATATGCAGCAGGATCATATTTGCCATTATAAGATGGAATTTTAAATTGAATCGTAGCAAATGAGTCAATGTGTGGATGACATACCACACGGCGGGCACAACCGTGGCGATCTCCATCGTCTAGCTCCATGTCACTGTTATAGTCCTTGTGCAACGCCGTGACCTACGTGGACCACGCATCGAATCGTGCCACGATGCCGTTGACGTCTCCTGACATGATTAGCGCAAACACAAAAACAAATCCTACGGCAACAAAGGTGTGGATGGAATGCTCACAAAGATGCTGCGATCAAGTTCTTATCCATTCTTACCAAGCAACAGGGGTGACTGCAAGCAACAAGTAGCACCTGCAAAAGATTGGAGCAGCAATTGCCTGGAGAAACAAAGTCAGGCTCGTCGTAGGAATATGTGTAGTTCTGGGTAGGCTGCACTCAAATCAAGGATTAGCACAATCAATCAATAATGCAAAGTTGAATTATAGTGCTAAACACGTAACTATGCTGCTGGAAACAAGTGCAACGCGCTATGGAGCAAGCAAAGGGAACAAGGAAGTGGGTATGCAGAGACGGAAAATCTTCCGAGCCACGTTACGCTGTGTAAACGGCGTTTTTTGGCCTCAAAACCGACCGCACCCGGCACTGAAATTTCGTAAGGTTTCCGGAAAAAAAAAGAACGCTGAAATCGGAGATCCGAGCGAAACGTTATGGCCGTTTTCGTGAAGGTGTTCGAAACTGCCAAAAAGAAACTTCCAAACGAAAACCGAACTGCTGATTCCTTTTTCTTTCTTTTCAAAACTTTCTTTTTTCTTTCCTTTTTTTCTTTCCTTTTCTTTTCTATGTCTTTCCAAACTGCGAACACGCGGCGGCCGAACCGAGTAGGACTCGGATGAGCGGCGTGGGGTTGTAGGGTGTGTGGTGAAGACGTAGAGCGGCGGCGGCGGCGGCGTGTGGTGGTGGCAGCGGCGGCGGGTGGTGGTGGAGGCGGCGGTGGAAGCACAAAGTAACCAGCAACAATTGAACGCGAAGCACACAAATTCAACAACGCAAATTATTGAAAGAAAGTGCAAGGCGAAGAATGGTGTTGGGACAATGATCTAACCTGAATTTTTTTTTGGTTTTTGTGGACTGTAGGTAATGGAACAACACTCGATAAAACTCACCGATCAACCTTAATATCACTCGAAGGTGGAGTTCTGAATCACACGAGGACAGCACGTGTTTGTGCGTGTTCGGTGTAGCTAAAGCTAGATGTAAAACAAAACCCAAGTGTTCTTGGCGGCGGCTAGGGGGTATATGATAGGGGGAGGACGTCCACAGGGGTGCTGGGGTCGTGCTCCAACCCTAGGACGCGTCCCTAATGGACCCAACTTGATACACGGCCCGTGGGCCAAAATAAGGTGTCGCAGCACCTGGACAGAAAAACCTTCGGTCAATGATTTGATGATTGCGGCCGCCTCGGGACAGATATGGACATGAGTCCGGATCCATATGCAAGTAGACTTCATAAGCTTTCCATCAAGTACTTGAACGCCCCAAACGGAGTCCGGATGAAGTCGTGGCGGCCGTCGAAAGTCAGGACTTTCCTGCAGTCCGAATCCAGCGTTTCCAAAACGTGTTGGATTCAATCTCTTTATTTCCTTAGACCAAAAGTGACGTGATAGCCTGGTGTAAAACGTGGGAATACTTTGACTTGGTCCCCAATCAACCTCTTTGGTCCTCCATGCCTTCCATGTGTGTTTAACACTCTTCATGTATTTCATGTCCTCATCACATCATACCCATGCACATCTTGATCCGATTGTATGATTTGATTTCTTCTTGGATCCACTCTTTGACTTTGCAATACATGTGATGCAAGTATGCCTCATCTTCATACCCTACCTTGAGCTCCACATATAGCCATCTTTAGAAGTAGGATGAAGAAAGGAAAGTTAATGCCTTGGTGAGGATATATACACATTGAGAGATCCGAGAGAATCAAATGAGGAGCAATGCAAAGGTTTGTTTTTGAAAACTTATTGAAAAATCCCAAGCTACTTGACACATGGAGTTAATGTGATTTGATTCACGACCGTTCCATTCCTACAACTACTCAAGATGGCATGATAGACACTACAAAAATCACAAGTACAAGGTATGGCTTGGAATATTTCAGTATGCTTGTTCCATTTTCTTGGATATCATGTCTCGTCTTAGTCCCTACTCCTCGCTCGAGGACGAGCAAGGGTCTAAGTGTGGGGGTGTGTTGACGGCCGTTATATGCCATTATTGGCCGTCAACCCTGGCATGAAACAAACACCAAACTAGACATAGGGGTTTAATTCTAACTATTTCCACTAGCTTTGGTGAATTGTTGATTTCAGGAGGCCACATCTGGATACAATGATAAAAAAATGCAAAATACATATAAAAGTGGCACCATTAGAATGTACCATTGCGAAGGCCTCGTCGAGATGATCGAAATGGACATTTGGATGACCCGATTCGGAGTCCGGACGAGAAAGTTACGCGTCCGGGAAGATCACCGGCAGAACCCTGCCAGGCCGGTCGGCCTGACTTAGGCCGATCGGCCTGGACAAGGCCGGCCGGCCTACAATGGTCCCCAAAATGCTCCAAACTTTGCACAAGGACCCTAGGGAGTCACAAATGGACCCCCAAGCAAGAATTGACAAGAATAAATGAAGTTAAGACCGAAAGGCCTAGGCCATGGATTGGAAGGTCCACCTACCTAGGATTCTCGGACAACTTCAACTCAACGCAACCAAAACCGCCTCAAGGGACAACATGCAACCGTTGGTGAGCGAGTCGGTGCAACGGAGGGCCGAGAGGGGCCAGTGCTAGGCCGAACGGCCTCCCCTAGGCCGGCCGGCCCCCAACTGTCAAGCTTGAGGTGAACGCCACCACAACCGTCATCAGGACATCATCAGGAGCGTCCACAAGAAAGACCGTGCCAGATGGCGACAGACCCAGGCCGAACGGCCTAGATCAGGCCGGCCGGCCTACTTTTGTGGCCGTTACGCCTCCCCTTTCGCGTGGAAGCTAAGCAAGCATGTGGCTTAACATCTACGCTGACTTCCATGCTTGGGAGGCTATAAAAGGCGCCCTTCACCCCCACTCAACACACAACAAAATAGAGGAGAAGTGCTACCACTTCCATACCTAGAAAATAGGGAGAGAGGTGAGGTGAGAGTCCGGGAGAGAAGCCGGACCTTTCGGCTTCTCTTCCACTTTGTACCTCGGCGGATGCGGCTCAACTTCGAGTAACATCCGGGTCTTGTCTGGTAACTCTGGCTTCCTTCTGATTTATTAAGCATTCAGTCTTGCTAGCTTGTTCTCTGGTTCCTCGTTCACTACTTAGTAGTGGGTGCTTTGCTCTGAATTCAAGTGAAGTAGTAATTATTAGTATAGGCGTGGTGCCTAGACTAGTCGTTACCTTGGTTTGCACCCAGTTCAACGGAATAGTTGTGGTAGCCGGCAGGTGGTGACAGCCCTGTCCGGCCGACGTAATCCACCACGTTAGTTCTGGTCTGTAGGACTTAGGGGTAGGCGGTACCACTCCCCTTCTCATCCCTTTCTGTGAGTGGTGGTGTCTCAGGCGCCCGAAGTGAACTCTCTTGAACAAGTCTGACTTGCTTGATTTATCAAAATATCCAGTATTGCTACACAAGTACCCTCTCTACCCTCAGCCTTTTTATCTCTTCTTTTCTTTTTGTTGTCATCCATATCCCCCATATTACCCTTTCGGACGAATTAATTAAAGGATTAGTACACTTCTCGTTCCCCGTGGAAATCGATCCCTGGAATACTCCCAGGTGAAAGCTACATCGGTATCCGTACGCTTGCGGATTTATCTGTAGGTCATAAGAAATACCAACAAGCTTTCTGGCGCCGTTGCCGGGGAACGGTAGCTGTTCTTATCCCGAACCTAGTTCGTCCACATACCATCAACCTACCATCATGAATTCCACTCCTACCTTATATCAATTCTCGGCTACAAAGCTGAAGATCTGGAGCCACCACCATCGTCTCACCCCATAAAAAGCTCTGGCTACGGAATACACACAAAATTCATAGCCAAGATCAGAGAGAATCCATTTTCTGGAGCTGAAGGGGAGAATCCTTATGTTCACATACGGGAATTTGAGCAAATTTGCTCATGTCTCGTGATTACGGGGATGGCCCAACAAACTCTGAAATGGAAGGTGTTTCCCTTCTCTTTGACGGGTCGAGCGAAGATATGGTGTGATCGCTATCGTGGGAGAGTGAAGGGAAGTTGGGAGACAGTACGACATAAATTCTGCTTAACCTTCTTCCCTGAATCTCGGGTCGTGGACCTTCGAATCGAGATCCTTACCTTCAAACAAAGGGAAGGAGAATCACTAGGGGCCGCTTGGGCTCGATTTACCTATCTTATGGCCACAGGACCTGATCTAGGGATCTCCGAACCCGTCCTTCTAATACATTTTAGAAGAGGCCTCGAAATCGAATCAGCCAAATTCCTAGATTCATCCTCAGGAGGATCTTTCACTCATTTGACACCTAGTGAGGGGAGGGTCATTCTAGACAAAATTCTAGAGAACACCCCTTACACTGGGATCTATGATGAATTCCCGGAAGAAATTCCTGAGGAGGCCATAGAAGAGACATCTGCATCAGAAGATGTGAAAGCATCACAAGAATCCACACCAATCGTAGCACATCTCTCCAATACTCTCCCTGAACCAACACCCTCGTATGATCATCATCGACATTTGCTCTATTCTATGTTCGACGAGGATGAATCCATAGCATACGGTGATGCCCCATCATCACCAGGGAAAGAAGTTGATGCTTATAGAGAATCTGAGGTAATGACCTCTAACCTCCAAAAAGAATCCTTGTCCAATACTGAGCAACCTAAAAAGGATTCACCATCACATAACCCGGATTTCCAATTCTCAAGGGACAAATTCAGATCCTCTAGAGGGGATTCACCACCCCTTAATCCGGAGACTCAATTCTCGGAAGATGAATTCGAATTTTCTGATGAGGAGTTCAAAGCTTCTGTCTCGTCAAACCCCTCAGAGTTCCAAGAATTACATCAATCTCAAAATCTTTTCTGTGACTCCGAGGAGAATATTTGCCTTCTTGACCCAGAAAAATCAAAGGACTTCCATATCGAAGGAAAAGATACGCCTCAAGAGTACTACAAGCTCAATTTCGAACACGTTTGCTCTGTCGACACTCCTGAGGTAGAAAATTCCATGTTGGGTTTGGAAGGAAATGATGAGTATGGAGAATTCATCTTTGAAAAATCAAAAGATCCATGTTTTTCTGTGAAAATTTCATCTCCTCCCGCTATTAGTACACACGACGACTCCAACCACTGCCTATCTTATCAAGACGATTTCAAAAGAGTGGTTATGGATGATTTTGTTTATCATAAATATTGCAAATCTCGTCGTAAAATAGAATAGTTTAAGGAAAGGAAAAGGAAAAGGAAAATAAAATAGAATAGATTTCTTAGGGTTTTGGCTAGGAAAAGTTTAAGGAAAAGGAAAATAAAATAGAAAAGGGAAATCTACCCTAGATAAGGGTCATTTTTAGGTCCCGCCCGGACCTGGACTGGGTAACTCGGTAAGCTCATAGACGTCCATCTATTTGAGCTCCGGCATTTCGGATTCGAGAAATATTTTCAACTTTGGCCATTGACCTTGAAAGTATTTCCGTCATTATCCTGGAGGGTTATCGCGCCATGATCAGCGGCATCTAAGACTTTAAAAGGACTTTCCCACTTACTTCTAAGCTTACCATGACCAAACAAATGAATACGGGAGTTGAAGAGCAATACCTGATCTCCCGATTTGAAATGCTTGATCTTGATGCGCTTGTCATGCCATCTCTTTGTTCTTTCTTTATAAAGCTTGGCGTTGTGGTAGGCCTTCTCCCTCCATTCATCCAGTTCAGCCAATTGCATTCTTCTTTTGAGTCCGGCTGTCTGGAGATCCATATTCCACCTCTTGATCGCCCAATGGGATTTGAATTCGAGCTCAACTAGTAAGTGGCATGTCTTGCTATATACCAGTTGGTAGGGAGTCATCCCTACTGGTGTCTTGAATGTTGTTCTATATGCCCAAAGTGCTTCCGGTAGCTTTTGCTTCCACCCTGTTCCCATTGCACTGACCGTCTTTTGCAGAATGTTCTTGATTTGTTTGTTTGATGTTTCTGCTTGCCCGCTGATCTGGGGGTGATAAGGTGTAGCCACTCGATGGTTTACTCCTAAGTCGCTTAGGCCCTTCCGCAATTTCTTGTCGATGAAGTGTGATCCTCCATCACTGATCACGACTCGAGGTACTCCAAAACGGGGAAAGATGACTTCTTCGAACATCTTTCTTGAATTCTTTGAGTCGGCTGCCGTGCAAGGAAGTGCTTCCACCCATTTGGAAACATAGTCGACTGCCACCAGGATATATTCACACTGCTCGGATGCGGGGAAGGGACCCATAAAGTCTATGCCCCATACGTCAAAAATCTCCAATTGGAGGTAATTCTGCAGTGGCATAGCATCACGGGCGTTGATAATCCCGTGTTTCTGACACCTGGCACATCTCCGTACGAATTCCTTAGCGTCTCCATACATAGTCGGCCAGAAGAATCCACTTTGCCAAACCTTTGCATGGGTTCGGAAAGTTCCGTAATGCCCTCCGTACGGTGATGAGTGGCAGCGGTCAAGAACCTTGTGTGTTTCCTCGTGAGGGATGCATCTTCGGAGTAATCCATCAGCACATACTTTGAACAGGTAAGGGTCATCCCATAGGTGAAATCTGCTGAGGTAGATTAGCTTCTTCTTGTCTTCTCCCGGAGGCACATACCTAGTCACCATGAAATTTACCAAATTTGCATACCATGGACTGGATGTGGTGACCTTGAGGAGAGTATCATCTCTGAGGTAATCATTGATCGGAAGGTCCGACCCTTGAACTTGCATTCTTGAGAGATGATCTGCCACACAGTATTTGTCCCCTTCTTGTCTCGTATTTCTAAATCAAATTCTTGAAGGTGCAGAATCCAACGGATGAGTCGTGGCTTAGCGTCTTTCTTGGTCAAGAGGTACTTCAGTGCAACATGGTCTGTGTATACTATCACCTTAGCACCAACCAAGTAAGATCTGAACTTATCCATGGCAAACACCACTGCCAGGAGTTCCTTCTCCGTTGTTGCATAATTTAACTGAGCTCCGGTCAATGTCTTGCTGGCATAGGATATGGCGTAATGCTGTTTATCCTTGCATTGACCGAGCACTGCCCCGACTCCATAGTCACTAGCATCGCACATTATCTCGAATGGAAGATTCCAGTTGGGTGGTTGTATGATGGGAGCTAAGATAAGTGCCTTCTTGAGGGTGTAGAAGGCGAGAAGGCAATCATCGTCGAAGTTCAAGGGTGCTTCTTTGGCCAATAGACTTGTAAGAGGTCTGGCTACCCGAGAGAAATCTTTGATGAATCTTCGGTAGAAGCCAGCATGACCCAGAAAACTTCGCACACCCTTGACATTCGTCGGGGGTGGTAGTTGTTCGATAACTTCTATTTTTACCTTGTCAACTTCTATCCCTTTTTCTGACACCTTGTGCCCCAGCACAATTCCTTCTCTAACCATGAAGTGGCACTTCTCCCAATTTAGGATGAGGTGATGCTCTTCGCACCTCTCGAGAACCTTTTCCAGATTTCCGAGACATTGGTCGAAGGTTTTGCCATAGACGGTGAAGTCGTCCATGAATACTTCCATGATTTGCTCAATCAAGTCAGAGAATATCACCATCATACACCGCTGGAATGAAGCAGGCGTGTTGCATAGGCCAAAAGACATCTGCCGATAGGCAAACGTTCCGTATGGGCAGGTGAAGGTAGTCTTGCTCTGGTCATCGGGATGGATAGGAATTTGGTGATAACCAGAGTATCCATCAAGGAAGCAGAAAAATGAGTGGTTTGCCAGCCGCTCAAGCATCTCGTCAATGAAGGGGAGAGGGAAGTGATCTTTACAGGTTGCTTTGTTGAGCTTCCTGTAATCGATACACATCCTCCATCCAGTAACGGTCCTCTGAGGAATAAGCTCGTTCTTCTCGTTCTGGATAACTGTCATTCCACCCTTCTTTGGCACAACTTGAACTGGGCTGACCCATTCACTGTCTTGCACGGGATAGATTATACCCGCGTGCAGAAGCTTCAACACTTCTTTCTTGACTACCTCCCTCATCGCATCATTCAGCCGTCGTTGGTGTTCTCTAGACGGCGTATGGCCCGGCTCCATAGGTATGCGATGGGTGCATAAACTGGGGTTGATCCCTTTCAAGTCCTGTAGAGAATACCCGAAGACACACCGGTGCTTCTCTATGACTGTGATAAGCTGCCGAGTCTCATTCTCTGTCAGTTTGTCACTGATGACGACTTGCGAGCGTTGGTCGTTGTGGAGGAAAGCGTATCTAAGTCCAGGAGGCAGCGGCTTTAACTCAGGAGGGGGGTGTTGTGGCTTTTCTTCCTCGTTGAGTTTCATAAAGCCGTCTGTTTCTGCCTCTTGGATGAAATGGTTAGCATCTTCAGCCTGTGATGACTGAGCTTGCTCTGCTTGAGCCGAGCTAACTGCTTCTTCCACTAGGTCTATCTCGGATCGAGCCTCTATGATGGTGCTAACCGCCCGCACGAGACTGACCGGGATGATCTCTTTACAAACTCTAAACTGTATCGTTTCTCGATCGTGGTTCGGGTTGGCAAGGTGCTCTATTGGCTGTCCAATCAGGAAGAAGTTGTCACCTCTAGGGACATCGAAAATGTGGAAGTCTAGGAAAATCCTGTTGCATCCCATGTGTACGGGCACAACACGAATGATTCCTTTACATTCCATCATTTGGCTGTCGATCCACTTGAGGTACTTGTGGGAGAAGGACCGGGGTTCGTCTGGTTGCACTCGTGCTGCGAATGCACTTGATATGATATTACTCCCGACGTTCGGGTCATAGACAACTTCCTGAGTGTCAGTTCCCTCAATAGCGCAATGGAGTACTCTGAAGTTACGGGTGGTTCGGATGATGTCTTCGCAACTTTCAATTTCCTCCATCCATTCCTTGCTCATGATCGCAGATAAACCCTCAATCTACGGTATGGCTTCTGGAATGAACGCCTTAGACCTTGAACTTGCGCACACTTGTTCCATAGGCATACGTGATGTATTGCCAATCTCCAAGTACTCTTCTTCTGTAAAGAACTCGGGAATGAAGTGCGGCAGATCGTCGAGAATAGTTTCTTGGTCTGAGGACTTGTGGTGTTCTAGCACTTCCTCTATGATCAGAGGAGGTGGATCAAATGTAAGGGCAAGGATTGACTGCTTGTCTGTGGGGGTTGTTGGTGGTGTTGGTGGGTCGTCGAAGACTCCTGTGTACTCGGTAGAGCTGAGAACCTTTTCCAAGATTTCTCGTACCTCGTCCACTGTCTTGTATAATACTGACCCTGCGGAAGTGTTGTTCAAGAACTGTGCACATTCCGGCTTCAATCCACCAACAAAATGCTGCATAAGCATTTCCTCTGGAATGTTATGCGGTGGCCCTGAGTTGGCTAGCTGAATAAATCACTCCCACGTGGCTCCAAGTGACTCATCACCATGCTGATATGTCATCAGCTCGACTCTGAGCTTTAAGATCTTGGAGACAGGGTAAAAGAACAGACAAAACTCGTCCATCAATTTGATCCAATCTCCACTAAATCTCCTTACAGTCCAGTCGTACCAAGATTTTGCATTTCCCATCAGAGAAAATGGGAAAAGTTTCCATAGAATGGTGTCTTGGTTGACGCCGGGTATAATAAGAAGAGAGCAATTCTCTTCAAAAACCTGCAAGTGAGCATAGGGACTTTCGTCTTTCGTTCCAGCGAAAGACTGTGCACGAACCATGGCAACGAGACTGGGACGGATCTCGAAGCCATGAGGTGGTATGGGGTGGCAAGATGAAGGCGGTTCCAAATACTCGCTAGATTGAACAGTCAGATAACTAGGAGAAAACTCCATGTGGTAGATGGTTATGGGGGTAAAGTGTACGGCTAAAAAGATCCTACACTAGTGTGGTGATCGCACATCTCAGGATCATTGGTGTTATGTTTGTGATCTTCTGAATCAAAGGCGTGGCAAGGGGCCACAGAAGGGGGCCGGTCGGCCTATGCTAGGCCGGCCGGCCTGGCTTTGTGTCCAAAGTGCTTCATCTTTTGCTTGCGTGCTTCTGCACTCACAAATTATATAAAACTTGTGGAACTCATTAGAAATAACCAATTTCACTTTGTTATGAGCAAGATGAGCCCGAAATATGACAGAATGTTGGTGGTGAAATTGTATTGTAACGACAACCAACACCCACATCAAAAGAGTACCAGTATTGTGTTGGTTCGGACCATTTTGTCCATGGCCATTTAATGTGCGAAGGGCCTGATAACTCTCTTTTCTTGTGTTATCCCAAATTCATCGACGAGGTCGAGCTCTCATGCCTGAAATTCGTGTTGAAATTGGTGAAAAGTATAACCTTGCAGCTCAGGAGGAAGGAATCGTCTCGCCACAGTGTCGCATGACCTATGACACAGGGCAGGAGGGCGAGGTATGACAGTGAAGCAAGACCATCGACCGAACCACAACCCGAGTACCAGCACTAGCAGTCATCAGGAGACCCTACCGCCCACATGACCTTCGAGCAAACATTCAATTATTTCCAAGCTATGAGTTCTGGTTTGCATGTGGGACCATCGACATCAGCGCGGTACGACTATGAGAACCCGGTCGCTCGGGAATTCTCACAGATCCGTACTCAGCTAGACACGATGAGCCAGCAGTAGCAAGAGATGAATGAGAATCTCGCCCACAACTGGGGGATGTCTACATCCATTCAGTATGAGCTCACTGGCTTCTTCGAGCACATGCACTTCGACCCCAATCAACACTTTCAGCGCTACCAGTGAGCTTCAGTGAAGCTTGGGGGAGTCTGCGATGAGACCAGGTAAGTACCTCTGCCCGTCTATTCCAATCATTCCAGTATGCTATGCTATGCTAATATTATAAAATAAATTTATATTAAAAAAAGATATGTATGCTTGAATAAAATGCTCCTACAGTTTTATGTGTGGAAATATGTGTGATACTCTCTCGGGAATGATGAATAGTTGCTGTGTTATATTTTTCAAATGCCTTGTTCATAATTCATCTATCTCCAAGTACTTGAATTTTTTGGCATTTGAGAGCCCTCCATGTTTATCTTGTGAGAGTAAGAGCAACATGTTCATAATCTAAGTTGTTGTGAGATTTGATATGGTTTGCTTTGAAGTATAACTGTATGCTCAGTAAGGAACCTCTCAGAAGCCTTTATAAAACTTAAGATGGTAATTCTTCCCTTATGGTTTTTAAAGTCCTATCCAGAGCTTAAATAGTTAAAACGTCACTAGCCACCGTATGCTACTTTATGTTGCTTTGACTCTTGTCGAATGGTGTGTTCGCTTGAAGAAGGTACTTGTCATCTACCAGTCTTTCTCCTTCGCGTATCCATTTTTCTGCTAGCCTCAAAAGTGTCTGGCTGGTCGATTTCCCACTCCAGGGATTGATATCCACTTTCGCCGACACACAGCCCTCACATCAGCCTAAAATCTCCACTGTGAACCCATTCCATTCCCAAAGGTCAGCAAATACTCCACACAGGCTAAATCCTCTCTGTTGAGAAAAAAAAGATGTGAGAAGTCTTCATTTGAAAAAAAGAAAGAGAAGAAGAAAAGAAGAGTTGGAGTCAATGCTCCACAAAATAAATAAGCATCTCAAATATTCAAAGAGAGAGAGAATAAGGAGTTCTAAATGACCTACCATTCATATGTGTGAGTCCATTCTCTCCCTCTCCCCTGGAAATTATAAATTCCAAAGATTGGGATTTTGATGAGTACCATTTTCTTGTGAATCACTCTTCGGCTCGACAATAAAGGTAACCAAGGTATGCCACTTTTACCCTTCCTATAAACCCAAGTGTATCAGCCTTAGAATAGGAAGAGTTGGTCAGAACAAGAGTGAGAACTATACACATTTGAGCGACTCGAGAGTACCATCAGGGAATGAGTTAACCATGTTTTTCTTTTGAAAATTTGTATCTCCGAGATGGAACCTGAACAGCTGCAGGGACTGCATTGAAATGACTGTTCAGGCTCTCAACCGCTCAAGGTGAAGAACATAAGCCAAGAAACCCCACAGGTGACAAAGGTATGAGATCTCTGGGAAGCCAACTTATTCAATCTACCTGGAGTGGCGGCTTATGAGCAAAGTATTTGTTGAGTATAAACATTGATGCAACCCACCGGACCTAAGATCTTGGCCTTGCTCGAGGACGAACAAGAATCTAAGCTTGGGGGTGTGTTGACGGCCATTATAATCATTTAAGGTGAAGTTCTTTGTCTCCCCGTTGAGTTTGAGCTGGATGGCTCCGGCTCCGACGTCAATTGTTGTGTTTGCACTACTCAAGAACGGTCTCCCAAGAATGAGAGAGTTCTTCGTGTCGGTCACCATGTCGAGAACGACAAAGTCAACCAGTATGAAGAAATCCTCGATTTTCACCGAGACGTTCTCCGCAATCCCAGCTGGATAGCAGACCGATTGATCCGCTAACTGCAAACCCATGAGTGTAGAGACTAGCGATATGTATTTAAGGTTGTCAAAGACTACCTTAGGCATCACGCTGACGCTTGCTCCTAAGTTGCACAAAGTTTTGTTGAAGTCTTGGCCTCCTATTGAGCAAGAAATTTTGGGACATCCTGGGTCCTTCTTCTTTCGAAGGTGGGGACCGAGCATAGCCGAGCTGCACTCCTCCGTTAGCTGTACCGTTTCAGTGGTCGACAAGTTTCTCGTATCACCAAGGATATCCTTGACAAACTTGGCATAGGTGGGGACCTGCAAGGCATTAAGAAGGGGTATATTGATGTGGAATTTCTTGATTACCTCGATAAACCTCCCGTACTGCTCGTCGGCCACTGGTCTTTTCCTTCGGAAACAGTCGAAAAGTTGGATCGCGGATTCGCGGTAGTCTATGGAGGCTGTCGGGGCCTCGTTCTCATCCTTAGAAGTGGGGTTGGATTCTTCCTCCTCCTCCTTATCTTCGGCTTCAGTACGCCGAGTACCTGCACCTTGAGGCAAAGGTGGATCCCCCGTGGACTTTCCAGTCTGTGTGGTCACCGCACTAACATTCTCCTTAATGGGTACTTCTGGTTGCCCGGGTAAATTCCCCACGTTTGGGTTAGGACATGATATAGCTAGCTGAGCTACTTGAGTTTATATCATTTTGTTGAAGCTCATTTGATTCTTAATAACAGAATTGAAGCCTTCTATTTGGGCGGCCAGAGACTCAAAAACTTTATCATTAGCAAGAAATTTCTTGCTAATGCTATCGTTAATTTGTTTCTGGCCATACCAAATGTCCTTTAAGCATGGTTGAAAACTGTCGTTAGAATTGTTACCTGACTAGGGATGGCAGAGGGTCGGGTAAGATGTTTACCCGCCCACAAGCATATCCGCGCCCTCAGCCTTTACCCACCTGACAGCCTGCCCGCGGATAAAAAATAATACTCGTGGCCGCACCCAACGGATATCGACGGGTATCGGGCTAACCCGTCACCGGCTAGAAAATTACAATCACACATCAGCGTGCTCATGGCAGATTGGAGGTTGAGGTGGCCAGGCTGCTGGTTAAGCGAGCGATGGCCGCCCAGCTGTGTCACCAGCCACCATCGCGAAGATATGCCTTTGCCGCCGTCCTCCTGTGCTGTTAGCCACCACGCGCAGATGCGCCTCCTCCCTCTCACGTAGGTCGGTCCCGTGCACAGTGGCCAGCGCAGATGCGCTGCCGGCCAGCCGTGCACAGCAGCCAGCGGTGCGGCCTCGCAGATGCACCGTCCTCTTGTAGTGTCGTGCACCGCATGGCCGCCCTCTCCCATCCACCATGCACCGCCCACAGATGCCACTATGCTAGCCGCCTGCAGCAATGCGGCCTGCCTGCCTGCCTGCCTGCGTGAGATTGACATCCTCATGAGAGAGAATGGGAGGGGCAACGACACCATAGTACCACACAACAGGATAAGGCAGGGGCTGGTGGGGTTCCTGTGGACCTGGTGGGTTGCTGCTTCGTGATTTGTTTTTGAAGTGGGCCGAATGACAGTTGTTGGGCCTAATGTTCTAATGGCTCTTTATATTTACATGGGAAACAGGCAGTATCCGTGAGTAAGGTTTTCTGCCTGTGTCCTGCCTGCGGGCAAGAGTTGCTGCTCGTATCCGCGCCCGCGGTTCAAGTTTCTTGCCTTGCCCATCGGGTAGGGTATCTGCGGATATCCACGACCGCGGGCAAAACTGCCATCCCTCTACCTGACTGTTGGCCAAAGGGTAGGTTGGGCTTAGAATTCCAGCCTTGTTGTGGATGGAAGCCTGAGTTATTAGGATTACCGTTCCCATTGAAATTGGCTTCTTCAGGTTCACCACATGTCTCACATGTGATTCTTGCAACAACGGTCCGGCTCATCTCCTGATTAGGAGATTCCATCTTCTTCAATAGAATGTCCATTTTGGCGGCTAACATATCAACTGAGTCAATCTGATGGACTCCCTTGGTACGTGTAGCTTGTCTCTCTCCCACCCAACTCTGGTGAGAGGCGATCTTCTCAATGAGTGCCTTAGCCCTGTCCACATCTAGCGAGAGAAACAGTCCTCCCGCAGCTGCGTCCAAGTGCTCTTGCGATCGTCGAGTCAGGCCATGGAAGAAGTTCTGGGTGATAAGCCACCCTTCCATGCCGTGGTGTGGGCAGGCTGCAATATATTCTTGCAGTCGCTCCCAAGCTTCTGGTACGGATTCTCCATGTTGTTGCTAGAAGCTTGTGACCTTGCCACGGAGGGCATTGGTCTTGCCCACGAGGAAATACTTGGTCAGAAATGCATCTGCACAAGTCTGCCAGTTGTTCTCGAAAGATGGCTTGCTAGAATAGAACCACTCCTTTGCTTTTCCATGCAAGGAGAAGGGAAACAGCCGAAGGCGAATAGCATTCATCGGTGTGCCGTTGGGGTTGATTGTGCTGCACACCTCCAAGAAACTCCGTAGGTGTGTGTTGGCATCCTCAGTTGCTTTTCCACAAAAAACACTTCCCTGGACCATGTTAACTAGTCCAGACCTTAGTTCAAACTCCCCTCCCGTGGCATCAGACAGGCCCAGGAAGTTGCTGCTAGACGGGGCTGAGAATTCATGGGCCTCTTCTTCGAGGCGGCCATAGTCTCAGGTGACTCTGGAGCTGATGAATAAGACGACTCTGAATCGGATATCGAATCAGGTGCTTTCGAGTCGGATGTTGACTCGGGAAGTGTGTTTGAACTGAGTGAGATCTGAGGAGGAACGTATCTTCTTCTCATAATGATGAGGACATCAACTACAACACGAGCACATCTTTACCAGTAGCACCAGAAGCCCAAGCGCCACATCCAGCCCCAGAAGCCCAGACGCCACTTCCACTTCAAGCCCAAGCGCCATCCTTTCCACCTGGGCCAATCACTCCGGCCGTGCAAGAGAATTGAGTTTCGTCATGCTGCTAAAAAAGGAAGACTCAGAAGAATAGAAGCTGGCCCAACAGGAGGCCAAGTGGGGCGCCTAGGTTGGGGGCCCCACCTTGGGAGGAGCGCCCCTCCCCTGTTCGCGCCCCTTCCCCCCTCACGGCATCATCCCCCTCCACGCCAACCCTAGGGGATGTTGCCCCTATTTAGATAGACTCCTTTTGTATTTTCAGACTCGAGTTTTGTTTTAAATATTGCTTTAGCTACACCGAACACACACAAATACGTGTTGTCCTCCTGTGATTCAGAACTCTACCTTCAAGTGATATAAAGATTGCTCACCTCTTTTTCTTGTTCGTTCTTCGATTGCGTACAGGAAACGATCTTCATGATCAGGCTGATCTTGTGATGAGGACATCAACGACAACAGGAGTGATTCTACACCAGCAGCACCAGTCCAGGCGCCACTTTCAGCCCAGGCGCCACCTCCAGTTCCAGAAGCCCAGGCGCCACTTCCACCTGGGCCAATTACTCGGGCTCGTGCGAGAGAATTGAGCTTCGTCATGCTGCTGAAGAACGAAGGCCCACAAGAATAGAAGCTGGCCCAACAGGAGTCCTAGGTGGGGGCGCCTGACTGGTGGGGCCCACCTTGGGCGCGCCCCCACCCCCCTTGGGCGTGGGATTCCCCTACACGCCAGCCCTAGGGGCTGCGCCCCCTATTTAGATAGACCCCTCTTTTATTTTCAGACTCGAGTTTTGCTTTACATCTAGCTTTAGCTACACCGAACACGCACAAATACGTGCTATCCTCGTGTGATTCAGACCTCCACCTTCGAGTGATATTAAGATTGCTCGCCTCTTTTTCTTGTTCGTTCTTCGATTGTGTACAGGAATTGATCTTCGTGATCACGCTGATCTTGCTTCAACAAGGTCGGTAACCACAGGGAGTTGGTTCAGCGATTGCATTGGCGCTTCGGGTTCGCTCGTCGTAGTCAGATCGTGAGGGCTGACTTCCATCAAATCGAAATTACCTCCACTCATCGAAAGATCGGGCACTTCAGCTCTATTAAGTGGTATCGGCTTTCCAGGTTGACCGGTGAGTTTTTATCGAGTGTTGTTCCATTACCTACAGTCCACAAAACCCAAAAAAAATTCAGGTTAGACCATTGTCCCAAAACCTTTCTTCGCCTTGCACTTTCTTTCAATAATTTGCGTTCTTGAATTTGTGTGCTTCGCGTTCAATTGTTGCTGGTCACTTTGTGCTTCCGCCGCTTTCCATCGCCACCACCGCCGCCTCCGCCGTCCTACCTCGCCACCAGCGCCGCCGCCGCCACAATCATCATCGCCACCACGCCGAGTTACCACGCCATTACCCCCCTCCAACCGAACCCTACTCGGTTTCGTTTTCCTTCCCCAAGCCGCCGCTCCAACCGAACTCTACTCGGTTTCTTGTTTCTGTTTGAGGAAAGAGAGAAAAAAGGAAAGAAAAAAAAGGAAAGTTTCGAAAAGAAAGATAAAGGAAAGAATTCAAAAAAAAAGGAAAAAGCAGTTTGTTTTTGGAAAGTTCGGTTTTTCGTTTGGAAGTTTTGTGTCCTTACGAACACCCGTTTTGTAACGGCCATAACTTTTCGCTCGGATCTCCGATTTCAGCGTTCTTTTTTTTTCTGGAAAGCTTACGAAATTTCCTATGTGGGGGCACCCTGCGTAGCGCCGGTGAAGTCGGTTTTGATGCCAAAAAACACCGTTTACACAGCGTAATGCGGCCCGGGAGTTTTCCATTTCTGCACCCCACTTCCTTGTTGCCCTTGCTTGATCCATTGCGGGTGGCACTTGTTTCCAGCATCTTTTGTTACGTGTTTAGCACTATTATTCAGCTTTGCATTTATTGTTTGATTGTGCTAATCTTTGACTTGAGTGCAGCCTACCCAGAACTACACATATTCATACGCCGAGCAGACTTTTGTTTCTCCAGGCAATCGCTGCTCCAATCTCTCACAGGTGCTACTTGTTGTTTGCGATCGCCCCTGTTGTTTGGTAAGAACGGATAAGAACTTGATCGCAGCATCTTTGTGAGCTTTCCACCCACACCTTTGTTGTCGTAGGATCTGTTTTTTTGTGTTTGTGCTAACCATGTCAGGAGACGACGACAAGATGGACTCCAAGCTGCAAGGCATGCGGTCCGACCTTGATGGACTTAAAGACGACATAAAGACGCTGCATGAGAAGGTTGATTCCGCGATCTCTTCATCCAACGAGCGTCTCGACCAGCAGGACCTTGCTCAGACAGCCGCCAAGTGTACATTTGACACCTTGACGGCCCAGCTTGACGCGATGAACATGACGCTCACGGAATTGCAGAAGGGCTATGGTGGTGACACGGAATATGAGGATGGAGACCGCCGCCCTCGTGCCCGCCGTGTGGTACGTAATCCGGTTAATGATACATTTGCTAAGATTAAATTTAAGATTCCTCCTTTTAATGGCAAATATGATCCTGCTGCATATCTTGACTGGGAGTTAGAGGTAGAACAAAAATTTTCATGTCATGATATTCCTGCTACGTCTCAAGTTAAGGCTGCTATTAGTGAATTTACTAAGTTTGCTTTAATTTGGTGGCGTGAATATAAACTCAAACATCCCACTACTGTTCCATCTACTTGGGCTCAATTAAAAGCTGCTATGCGACATCGTTTTGTTCCTTCTTATTATGCCCGAGATTCGCTTAACACCATGCAGCGATTCCAGCAAGGCCAACGATCCGTTGAGGAGTATTACCAAGAGTTACAAAAGGGTATGATTCATTGTGGTTTGTTTGAACAGGATAATGCTGCTATGGCACGATTTCGTGGTGGGTTGAACAGGGAAATTCAGGATATAATTGATTACAAGGAGTATAATGATATGACCACGTTATTTGAATATGCTTGCAAAGCTGAACGTGAAGTGCAGGGACGCCGTTCGAAGACATATACTAACCCTTTTGTAGGAAGAAACCCGTCGTCCAGCTCCACGTCTTCCACTCCAGCACCTTGTACACCTAGCACTACGCCGAGTGAGAAGACGACGAAACCTGCAGCACCCCCAGCACCAGGCGCAGCTTCTTCCTCGGGACGTACACAAGATGTTCGGTGTTTTCGTTGCCAAGGCTTTGGGCACATGATTCAGGACTGCCCCAACACCCGTGCTTTGATCATACGTGACGATGGTGAGTACTCTTCTGCTAGTGATTCCAATGAACCTCACCATACTGTGATTGCCACTAACCATGCAGATAATGAGGCGTCCATGCTACTCCCAGTGACGCAGATAGGTATGAAAGTCTTGTTGCGCAGCGTGTTCTTAGTACACAGGTCGCCCCGCCAGAGAAAAATCAGCGACACACTCTTTTCCATACAAAGGGTGTTGTGCAGGAGCGGTCGATTCGCATCATCATTGACAGCGGTAGCTGCAACAACTTGGCGAGTACTACGCTGGTAGAGAAGTTGTCCTTACCCACCCATAAGCATCCGCATCCCTATCATATTCAGTGGCTTAATGATGGTGGAAAGATTAAAGTAACATAGTCGGTACGTGTTCCGTTCTCCATAGGTGCCTATTCTGATTTTGTTGATTGTGATGTTATTCCTATGGAGGCCTGTTCTTTGTTACTTGGTAGACCTTGGCAATATGATACTGATAGCTTGCATCATGGTCGTTTGAATCATTATTTTCTCATGTTTAAAGGTCAGAAAATAATTATACATCCCATGACACCCGAACAAATTGTTAAAGATGACCTTGCTCGAGCCGCTAAAAATGCTAAACAGCTTGTACCATCACCTTCTGAAAACAAGTTGAATGCGCCTGTTTTATTTGCTGCACGTGCTGATTTTGTTGATCTTTGTGTTGATGAGCTACCTTACTATGCACTTGTATGTTCTAGTTTGCTCGTTTCACTTGATGATGTACCATCTTTGGCTGTTCCCCCTGCGGTTGCTAACCTTTTGCAGGAGTACGCTGATGTTCCCCCAAAGATTTACCATCGGGACTACCTCCACTTCGTGGCATTGAGCACCAGATCGACTTCATTCCCGGCGCACAGCTTCCGAATCGCGCCCCGTACCGCACAAATCCCGACGAGACGAAAGAGATTCAGCGCCAGGTCCAGGCGTTGCTTGACAAAGGGTACATTCGTGAGTCTCTTAGTCCTTGCTCCGTTCTAGTGTTACTTGTTCCAAAGAAGGATGGATCGTGGCGTATGTGTGTAGATTGTCATGCTATTAATAACATCACCATTCGTTATCGATATCCTATACCACGCCTTGATGATATGCTAGATGAGCTTAGTGGTGCCACTATTTTTACTAAGATTGATTTGCGTAGTGGTTACCATCAGATTCGAATGAAATTGGAAATTTGGCTTATATGAATGGTTGGTTATGCCGTTTGGTTTGACTAATGCTCCCAGCACTTTTATGCGTTTGATGAATGAAGTTCTCCGGCCTTTCATAGGTTTGTTTGTTGTTGTATATTTTGATGATATCTTGATTTACAACAAGTCTATGGAAGAGCATTTAGAACATTTGCGTGCTGTTTTTCATGCGTTGCGTGCTGCTCACTTGTTTGCTAACATGGAAAAATGCATCTTCTGCACACAACGTGTTTCGTTTCTTGGTTATGTTGTTACTCCACAGGGTATTGAGGTGGATAGCAGCAAGATTGATGCAATTCGGGAATGGCCTACACCGACGACGGTCACGCAGATTCGGAGTTTTCGTGGGCTTGCAGGTTTCTACCGTCGATTCGTACGAGATTTTAGCTCTATTGCAGCACCTCTACATGAGCTTACAAAGAAAGGTGTGCCTTTTACTTGGACTGATTCCCAGGAGCTCGCCTTCACTACTTTGAAAGATAAGTTAACACATGCTCCTCTTTTGCAATTGCCTGATTTTGGTAAAATTTTTGGTTTACACACTATGAAAGATCAATATGTCGATGATAATGATTTTAAAGATGCTTATAAACATTGTATGACTGGTAAACCATGGGGAAATTTCACATGCAGGATGGGTTCCTGTTTCGCGCTAACAAGCTGTGTATTCCAGCTAGCTCGGTTCGTCTTTTGTTGTTACAGGAAGCTCATGAAGGCGGACTAATGGGACATTTTGGCGTTTACAAAATGCTTGAGGTGCTGGCCGCCCACTTCTTTTGGCCTCGGATGCGTCCTGATGTTGAGCGCTTGGTTGCACGCTGTACTACATGTCAAAAGGCTAAATCCCGATTGAACAACCATGGTTTGTATATGCCTTTGCCTGTTCCTACTTCCCCTTGGCGCCATATTTCTATGGACTTTGTTTTGGGTTTGCCTAGAACTAAGAAGGGGAGGGATAGTATTTTTGTGGTTGTTGATCGATTCTCTAAAATGGCTCATTTCATACCTTGTCATAAGACCGATGATGCTAGCAGTGTTGCTGAATTGTTCTTTAGAGAGATTATTCGCTTGCATGGTATTCCAAATACAATTGTTTCTGATCGTGATGCTAAGTTTCTTAGTCATTTTTGGAGATCTCTTTGGAATAAATTGGGAACTAAATTGCTGTTTAGCATAACTTGTCATCCTCAAACTGATGGACAAACTGAAGTGGTTAATAGAACTTTGTCAACTATGCTTAGGGCTGTCCTAGATAAAAATTTGAGACGTTGGGAGGATTGCTTGCCTCATGTTGAGTTTGCTTATAATCATGCTACGCATTCCTCTACAAAGATGTGCCCTTTTCAGATTGTTTATGGCTATATTCCTCAGGCACCTATTGATTTGTTTTCGCTTGATGCTGATGGCTCTCCACACTTAGATGCGGTTGCACATGTTGAACATATGATTAATTTGCATGAACAGACTCAACAAAACATTGCTGCTGCTAATGCTAAATATCAGGTTGCTGGTAGTAAAGGGAGAAAACTTGTTACTTTTGAACCGGGTGATATGGTTTGGTTGCATTTGAGAAAGGATCATTTTCCTACTTTGCGTCGTTCTAAATTAATGCCTCGTGCTACTGGTCCTTTTAAAGTTCTAACCAAGATTAATGATAATGCTTATGTCCTTGACCTGCCTGCGGAGTTTGGTGTTTCCACTAGTTTTAATGTTGCAGATTTGAAGCCGTATGCGGGAGAAGATGAGGAGCTACCGTCGAGGACGACTTCAGTTCAGGAAGGGGAGGATGATGAGGACATCAACGACAACAGGAGTGATTCTACACCAGCAGCATTAGTCCAGGCGCCACTTTTAGTCCAGGCGCCACCTTCAGTTCCAGAAGCCCAGGCGCCACTTCCACCTAGGGCCAATTACTCGGGCCCGTGCGAGAGAATTGAGCTTCGTCATGCTGCTGAAGAACGAAGGCCCAGAAGAATAGAAGGTGGCCCAACAGGAGTCCCAGGTGGGGGCGCCTGACTGGTGGGGCCCACCTTGGGCGCGCCCCCACCCCCCCTTGGGCGTGGGATTCCCCTACACTCCGGCCCTAGGGGCTGCGCCCCATATTTAGATAGACCCCTCTTTTATTTTCAGACTCGAGTTTTGTTTTACATCTAGCTTTAGCTACACCGAACACGCATAAATACGTGTTGTCCTCGTGTGATTCAGAACTCCACCTTCGAGTGATATTAAGATTGCTCGCCTCTTTTTCTTGTTCGTTTTTCGACTGCGTACAGGAATTGATCTTCGTGATCAGGCTGATCTTGCTTCAACAAGGTCAGTAACCACAGGGAGTTGGTTCAGCGATTGCATTGGCACTTCGGGTTCGCTCGTCGTAGTCAGATCGTGAGGGTCGACTTCCATCAAATCAAAATTACTTCCACTCATCGAAAGATCGGGCACTTCAGCTCTATCATCTTGCTTCAATAGGGTCGGTAACCACAGGGAGTTAGTTCAGCAATTGCATTGGCGCTTCGGGTTCGCTCGTCGTAGTCAGATCGTGAGGTTCTACTTCCACCAAGTCAGAATTATCTCCACTCACTGAAAGATCGGGCACTTCAGCTCTATCAAGTGGTATCAGTTTTCCAGGTTGATCGGTGAGTTTTATCGAGTGTTTTTCCATTACCTACAGTCCACAAAAACCAAAAAAAATCACTGGTTAGATCTTTGTCCTAGAAACCTTCTTTGCCTTGCACTTTATTTCAATATTTTGCATTGTTGAATTTACGTGCTTTCGCGTCGATTGTTGCTGGTCCCTTTGTGTTTCCGCCGCCACCGCTCCACACCTAGCCGCCGCTTTACATCTCGCTGCCACTGCCTTACATCTCGCCAAACCCTACCCAAATCCATGCACCCCCTCCCAAACCGCGTCCAACCCCTCCCCCCTCCCCCCCACGCCCCTGCAGCTCACCTTCCTCAAACCGAACTCTCCCTGCCTCCCAAACGGACGCCTCCCTAAACCGCCGCCCCCCCCCCCCCCCCCGCCGAACCTTCCACTTTCCATCTTTCGGTTTCCATCTTTCGTTTTTCGCTCTTTGGCAAGTCAGAAAAAGGAAAGAAATCAAAAAAAAGTGAAAGAAAAAAATTGGAAGAGAATAAAAAAGGAAATAGCGAAAGGTTGCCTAATCTCGCTCAGTGTTGTTTTGGAAGTTTCTACCGTTTCAGACACCCTTCATCAAAACGGCCATAACTTTTCGCTCGGAACTCCGATTTCAGTGTTTTTTTTTCTCGAAAACCACGCAAAATTTGCTATACAGGGCACACTGATGAGTCCGGCCCAGCACACCTCTCGAGGAAGGCCCAATCGCCCCAAAAGACTAGTCCAATAGGGGAAGGGTGGCTCTCTCTTTTAAGGTGGCTTGGTCCTCCCAAGCTAAGCAAGGTGGGATAATTTGGACGTGCACGGCTTTGCCGCCTACACCGTCGTGCGCCTACACTGTTCTGCGCCTAGCCCATGGGCCGCCTACACCGTCGTGCGCCTGCACTGTTCTGCGCCTGGCTAATCCGTACTCCCGTTGGACACGATTGCCGCCTACACTGTCGTGCGCCTGGCCAAACCGTGCTCCACGGCTGCCGCCTACACTGTTGTGCGCCTGGCCAAATCGTGCCCTGGGATGTCCTCATCACACACTGCGTAGCGCCAGGTGATGCCGGTTTTGAGGCAGGCGGTCCATGTTAATCCCGGTGACGCCGTTAGGTATAAAAGTCTTGTTGCGCAGCGTGTTCTTAGTACACAGGTCGCTCTACCCGAGAAGAATCAGCAACACACTCTGTTCCATACGAAGGGCGTTGTACAGGAGCGGTCGATTCGCAACATCATTGACAGTGGCAGCTGCAACAATTTGGCGAGTACCGAGCTGGTGGAAAAATTATCATTACCCACTCGTAACCATCCGCTCCTTATCACATTCAATGGCTTAATGATTGTGGAAAAATTAAAGTTACTCGTTTGGTGCATGTTCCTTTCTCCATTGGTGTTTATTATGATTTTGTTGATTGCGATGTTATTCCAATGGAAGCATGTTCTTTGTTACTTGGTCGACCATGGCAATATGATACGGATAGTTTACATCATGGTCGTTCGAATCATTATTCTCTCATGTTTAAGGGTCAAAAAATTATTATTCATCCTATGACACTTGAACAAATTGTTAAAGATGACATTGCTCGAGCTGCTAAAATTGCTAAACAACTTAAACCACCACCGTCGATGTCTGATAAATCTGAAATTAAGTTGAATGCTCCTGTTTTACTTGCTACACGTGCTGATTTTGATGATTTACATAATACTGATTTGCCATGCTATGCACTTGTATGCACTCGTGTGCTTGTTTCACTTGATGATGCATCTTCTTTGGATATTCCCCCTGCGGTTGCTAACATTTTGCAGGAGTATGCTGGTGTTCTTCCCAAAGATTTGCCACCGGGTGTTCCACCACTTCGTAGTATTGAGCACCAGATCGACCTCATCCCCGGCGCACAGCTTCCGAACCGCGCACCGTACTGTACAAATCCGGATGATACGAAAGAGATCCAGCGCCAAGTACAGGCGTTGCTTGACAAGGGCTACATTCGTGCGTCTCTTAGCCTTGCTCTGTTCCAGTGCTACTTGTTCCAAAGAAAGATGGATCGTGGTGTATCTGTGTAGATTGTCGTGCTATTAATAACATCACCATTCGTTATCGATATCATATACCACATCTTAAAGATATGCTTGATGAGCTTAGTGGTGCCATTATTTTTACTAAGATTGATTTGCGTAGTGGTTACCATCAGATTCGCATGAAATTAGGTGATGAATGAAAAACGGCTTTTAAAACAAAATTTGGCTTATATGAATGGTTGGTTATGCCGTTTGGTTTGAATAATGCTCCCAGCACTTTTATGCAGTTGAAGAATGAAGTTCTAAGGCCTTTCATAGGATTGTTTGTTGTGGTCTATTTTGATGTTATCCTCATTTACAGCAAGTCTAAGGAAGAGCATTTAGAACATTTGCGTGCTGTTTTTGCTGCGTTGCGTGCTGCCCGCTTATTTGCTAACATGGAAAAATGCATCTTTTGCACGCAATGTGTCTCGTTTCTTGGTTATGTTGTTACTCCACAGGGCATCGAGGTGGACAGCAGCAAGATTTATGCCATTCGGGAGTGGCCTATGCCATCGACGACAGTATGGTTATAGAAGATTGATGAATGAAATGATAGATCTTGTCGGAAATACCAAGCCACTACTCTTAGGCAACAGTACACCTGAGTGTAGGGTAATGGTCAAATGAATGACCAGATAGAAGGTCTAAAAGACCAGCGACACAGGAGACTCAAATCTATAGAAAAGGAAAGACGTTGGGAGAGACCGGGCCTAGGACACTTCTACTCAGAGAAAAGCCGCTATAACCTTAACCTAGACTCTAGCTTAGATACCGGGGCAGAGCTCGCTTCGACGGCTAGAACGAGAGAACCACAGAATGAGGTGAGAAAGGAGGGGATTCTCTAGGCACAACACTACCATTTTGAATACAACCGAACATGGTAGAGTACAAAGGATGGACAGGGTTGTCACCACCTACCGCCTACCACTGCTGTTCCCTAGGGTGCAACACAGTTCCTAGCTAACACCAAGCCAGACACCACGTCTGTACCTGAGTGTTAGGATTTCCCCTGAGGCCTTTCAAAGGAAATCCCCGTCCTTCCAGAGGCGTCTTACAACCCTGGTCGAGGCGAGAAAACCCGCGAGGTGGATCCCGGTAGAGCTAAACCAAACTCTAAACTAAAGCTAAGGGAAAACTTCTATCTCGCAAAGGAGGCAGAGAAAGGCGAATACTTATACTCTGAAAGTAAAGAAGTAAATATATTAAATATACTCTAAAAGATACAAGAGCTTACTAGAACTCCAAAGACTCTGGACTCCCGAGCTAAGCTCGACTCGACTCGATCCTACTCCCAACTCTAATCCTAATCTAAGAAATGGAAAAAGGTTCAAGTGCTTCACTTGAGTGCTGTGTGTCTTGGTGTGAAGAGGAGGGGCCGTTTTATAGCCTCCTAGGGTCGATAGCCGGCGTAACTGCCACGCTACCGACCAGCTTAACTTCTATGCCAAAGATGGTCACGTGGAAGTGCAACAGGGAGGGCAGTCGGCCTGGTGTAGGCCGATCGACATATAGTGTAACATCCCGCAAATTTGCAGTCTGTTACTTGTATTAAAAATCCAGAGTTCAAAAATTTTTGAGTGAATTATTGTGAGCCATGAAATAATTTGCAACTTAAGTTAATTGCTCTCTCTAAATTCCTAGTAATTAAATTGAGCATAAAATATTTTTCATGATCATGCATGTGTGATTTGGATTTTATCCGGAATTGTTGAATTCCATTTGGATTTGTTTGAATTTATTGAGTGTGGTTTATATTTGAATATCCATTTCAAATATAAACTAAAAGCCTAACTAGCTCCTAACTCTAACTCAGCCAGGCCCAGCCCAACCTAGGTCTACTTGCGCCCCTCTAACTCCTAAACCATCTAACCTAAGCCCCGCGCGAGGCCCAGCCAAACCACCAGGCCGCCGGCCTGCCAACCTCCTTCCCTTGGCCCAACTTCCATCCCCCGGCCCAACTCCCTCGCTCGGCCCACCAAGCCTCGCGGCCCAGCTCCACCTACCGCCACCCTCTCCTTCCCTCACTGGCAGGCGGGACCCGCTCGTCATCCCCCACCTTTTCCCCTTTCCACCTCGTCTGCTTTTCCCCCTCTGCCTTTCCACGCCGACGCCGCTGGCCTCTCACAGTGCCGCTCCACCTCGACCTCGCCCACACCGCACCGTCCAATCAAGCCGCGCCACCTCGGCCGCCCCGCGTCACAACGCCCTCCCCTTTCTAGCGAGGCCGCTAGCTCTGCCCCGCGCGCGCGGTGATCGCACGCCACCGCACGGCCCTGCTCTAATCCCGCCGCGTGTCCCTCCGCGGGCACGGACGCCGATGAAGACCGCCAGCTCCACGAGACCCCCGCGGATGCCCAAACCCTAGCCACCACTCCTTTATGAACCGCGGCCGCTCTCCTTCCTCCCGGTCCGCGCCGCCACCCAGGTGGAAACCCCAATTCCACGCCAAGCCACCGCCAGGAGGAAGGAGCCGGAGAAGAAGAAGGAGATGCCAGAGCGCCGCCACCACCCGGAACAAGAAGACGCCGACGCCTTCGTCGACGATCGTCAAGCCAGAGCCGGACCAGGGAGCCCAGCACCTCTGCCCGCAAGGAGAACCGCGAGCGTTCGTCGACCTCGAGCTGTGCCTCGCTGATGCCCTTCTGAGGACCCGGTGTGTCCGTGGACCGGTGGATGGTCGCTTCCTGTTTTGATGAGTGATTGACAACGTGGTGTGGATTGACGTTTCCCTTGGCTCAAGTATTGCAGGTGTAGAATGCGGCTTGATTGCATTGGTGCAGGTGAAGAAAAGGCGCGAAAGGTCTTACCCATGGCGGCCTCCGAGGAGCGGAGAGACAAGTAGGCTTGGTTCGAGGGACCCGGTGGCCAGATGGAGGGAAGCTAGCTTGCAGTGGAAGGTGTCCCAGCCGGAAAAATCTTCGCGGAAAATGTCATATTCGCCCCTGAGGGGTATGTATCGCTTAGGGGTAGTTTAGTCTTTCGAGCACCACCATTTGGACTATATAATAGACCCCCTAGGGGTGGTGGCTGTTATCTCTCTAGTTATATTTCATTTGGCTTGTTTAGTTTCCCTTCCCTTTTATCCTCTCCACCTAGAACTATTTTGAATCATTCATAGTTTGTATAGGTGAATTCATGGTTGGTTGATTGAGCTTAATCTCTTTATCTTTGTGCCATGATTTGAATTCCCGTGCTCCTTTTCTTTTTCCCATTTTCGGAGGTATTTTCGGAGCCATTTTTGGGGATTTTCGTTCTTCACTTTCTAGCCTGTTTTCTCTCGGATTTCTTTGGGGGAATCACACATGAGTGCCTTGTGCCTCTTTTCTTGGTGATCCCTTGCCCCCAAACGCCGGGAATCGGCCTAGATTTGAAGATTTTGGGATGAACTCGTGGTGGGTGTGTTCTTCGCTAGATTTGAAATTCCTGGAGTTCTAGGGAGTTAGAGGCCGAGATTTTTGGGGCATAACCTCTCCTTGAGGTGTATATCATCTACCCAAAGTTTTGTCTCAAGACTCTAAGTCGTTTGGGAGATCCGTTCGCGAGTTGACTTTGAGTTGGAGTTTTTCCCGTGCTGTTTGGCAAGACTGGTGCAACCGCCCTCGGATTCCGGTGTGATCGCCCCTGGCCGAAGGGCCAGGCAAGGGCGGTGCAACCACCCCTGGAGAGAGGTGTGACCGCCCCTGGCCGAGAGTTGCTGATTCGGGTTGTTTCCGTTCGATTCTTGTTGGATTTGTTCGATTCGTGTTCCGCTGCGTTGATCTTGTTCCTAGGGTCAGTAGTCTCAGTAGCTACGTGATCTTGGCAAGGTCGCTCCATAGGATTTGGATTGAGTTGGGAGAAGCCAGATTCGGAAAGAAATTTTTATCGGCTCCCATTCACTCCCTCCCTCTCTGGTCGCCTAATCGGTCCTTCAATTGGTATCAGAGCCGGTTACGGGTCTTTGCGACTCTAACCAGTCTAAGATCCAAAGATGGCGTACCAAGATCGATGGGAAGAATTATCCGAACTGGGTTGCGTGTATGGGCCCTTTCTTGCGAGGCAAAGGAAAGTTGTTGTGGGATGTGACCAAAGATGAACACTATGTCAATCCCACCAACTTAGATGCCCAGGATGCGAGAGATAAGTTTGAGGCAAACGCTAGAGCTGTCGATTACTTGTTCCGTGCTTTGTGTGCTGAGGAATTTGAGCGAGTTTTGGGCGAGGACTAGCTAGCCAGATCTGGCAAAAGCTCAAGGTAGCCCACGGTGGTGATAGCCATGTGAAGGCTAGGCTTTTCTCGATGTATCGCAGAGAGTATGAGAATTTTGCTCACTTGTCTGGAGAGTCTGTTGATGCTTTGTTTCAGCGTTTCACTTCCATAGTCAACAACATGAAAGCCAACATTACCGTACTCCCATACTCGGATCATGACAGAGCTATCAAGCTCCTGCAAGCACTTGATAAATCCGTGTGGGGTGCCAAGGTTGAGGCGATCATGGAGTCGGCTAACTATGAAACTTTGTCTGTTGATAAGCTTTTCTCCAAACTGAAGTCTTCTGAGGTTGACAAACAGTTGCTTGCCAAGGCTAAGAGTCCGACTGATCCTCATAGTCTGGCTCTAGTCGGTGGCTCTTGTTTATGGACATGCTAATACTTCCAGACACTTTGCTTTGTCTTCTCTTGTGTCTCTTCCAGATGAGGAATATGAGGTGCTGAGCGAGGAGGATCTCGCGTTGCTCACAAGGAGGTTCGAGCGCATGTACCAGAACCGGAAGGGTTCGAGGCGTGCCGGGAGTACGTGCTACAGATGCGGGAAGATGGGCCACTTCATCGCCGAGTGCCCCGAGGAGATCAAGAACGACTACAACCGCAAGCACCGTCCGCGAGATGACCACAAGCACCGTTCCAAGGACGAGTACCGCTCCAAGCACAAGAACAAGGAAGAGAGAAGGTCGAAGAACAAGCACAGTGGACACAAGAAGAACCGATCTCGAGCGATGGTGGCAGATGCGAGCGACATCGACACAAGCTCCACCAACACGTCGTCGAGCTCGAGCAGCGAAGATGAAGACCGTGGCCACCACAAGGAGAAGAAGAACGTGAACTGCAACTTCAACGGCATCTCCTTCGCCGCCGTCGACTACTGCACCATGGCACACGACTCCGTGAAGAGCAAGGACGACTCCGACTCCGACTCCGAGGATGAGGTATTGACCGATCCCACCTCTTTGCGTAAGAAAATTGCTAGACTAGAGGAGTTGGTCGATAACCGTGATGATGTGCTTAGGAAGACCAACAAGGAGAAGAGAGAGTTTAGGTCTTTGCTAGGAGAGTCGAAGGAGAGAGTAGCTGAGCTTGAGGCCTTACTTTCTGAGACTGGAAAGAAGGCGATGGACTTTGAGTCTTTGCTTTGCGAGTCTAGGGAGAGAGCAGCTAAGCTTGAGTTGGAGATTGCTGTGTTGAAAGATGCTCCTCTTGTGTCTGATGAAATTGAATGCTCGTTCTGTGATGTGCATCTTGCTGATCTAGTTGTTCTTAAGGAGAAACACATGACATGCTTAGATGATCTAGAAGATGCTAGGGTTGAGATTACTGAGTTGAAGTCTAGACCTTCTTTGCTAGGTGCTTGTACTTCTTATCCTGTTTTACATGCTCAGTTGCTTGAATCTCGTACCATGATTAGTTCGCTTGAAGCTCAATTGAAATCTCCTATTGCAAATTCTTGTTCTGCTTGTGATGTTGTCGCTTTGAAGAATGTTGAGCTAGAACAATGTGTTGATCGCTTGCAAGATGAGAATGATGAGTTGCGACAGTGTTTGGGTTGGTTGTCGGGTCGCGAGCCTCAGCTTAAGATGTTGATTGCTGGTTTTAAGAGAGCTGATGGTCGTGGTCTGGGTTCTGAGAAAGTTGGTGAGAGTAGTGGTGAGAAGGAGAGAGAACCTGAAAACTCCACCACAAACATTCCCACAAACCCACCGAAAGCCATTCTCAAGAACACCTTCACGCCCAAACCCAACCACCTGCTAAACAAGCTTGACACCACTCCTGATCCTCCCATGTTCCCCCAAAGACAAACAACTTTCAGAAGAGGGTAGCCTTTGTGAGGAGTGGGGTTTACCAGAAGAGAGAGCCGAGAGAAACCCCAAAGCCAAAGCCAGTCCGCTTCCATTGTGAGCATTGTGGAAGGGATGGACACCTTGAGGATTTTTGCTGGAGGAAGAAGAGGGAGGTGAGACGAGAGAAGGAGATGGGGAACAGGGACAGGTACCACTCTTCCCATAGTGTACCTGTGTCTCGTTCACCTTTGCCTAGAGAAGAGGCCTTTGTGCGTACAGTTCCTTCTTTGGGTAGTCGTGGTATTCCAGCTCGTGGTGGTTTTGCTAGGCGGCCTCCTGCTCGTGGTCAGTTTAGTTAAGGGAGGTTTGACCGTAGCTTTGAGGCTAGGAGAGAGTCTAGGCCACGTTTTCCCCGCGTGGTGCTAGAGGTCCGATGGTGAGAGACGAGAGGGTTTCACGTGGTAGAGTTGATTTTGCTAACCCCTCTTTTGAGCAGATGGCCAGACACTGTTTGACTCTTTTTGTGCTAACCCCAGTGTCGAGTCATTCACTCATTCTCGTTCTCGCTTTTGATTGTGCAGGTGGGAGGCTTGGAGAACTTTTGGTTGATGGATTCCGGCTGTTCGAGACATATGACAGGTAATAGGAAGTGGTTCTCTAGTCTCACCCCGGTGGTGTCCAGGCAGTACATCAATTTTGGGGATAAGGGTAGAGGTAGAGTGTTGTTTGAGGGTGTTATTCAGGTGAGTGACAGTTTTATGTTGAAGCGGGTTGCTCTTGTCAAGAATCTTGGTTTTAATTTGCTTTCAGTTTCTCAGCTTCTTGATGAGGGTTATGAGGTTCGGTTTAAGAGTGGTGATTCTCGAATTCTTGATTCTCGAGGTGACCTTGTGTGTATGATCATTCCCGAGGAACAGATTTTTCGTGCTGATTTTTCTCAATCTTTTGGTCCTTCATGGTGTTTGATCCCTGGTACTTCTTCTGAGCTTTGGAAGTGGCATATGAGATTGGGTCATGTGAGCTTTGATTTACTCACATGCTTGAGTGCTCTTGACCTTATCCGAGGATTGCCCAAGCTCAAGTTCGAGAAAGATTTGGTTTGTGCACCTTGCAGGCATGGTAAAATGGTTGCTGCTTCCCATCCACCTTTGACAGATGTTATGACTGAGCGTCCAGGGGAGCTTTTGCATATGGACTTGGTTGGTCCCGCTCGCGTTCGTTCAGTTGGTGGGAAGTGGTATGTTCTTGTGGTTGTGGATGACTTTTCTCGGTATACTTGGGTGTTCTTTTTGGCATCGAAGGATGAGACATTTGATTTTGTTCGAGATCTGATTTTGAGGTTGAAAAACGAGAGTAATGGTGGTGCCATGAGAGCTATACGCAGTGACAATGGTACAGAATTTAAGAACACTCGTTTTGATGCCTTCTGTCGTGATCTTGGTCTCGAACATCAATACTCTTCGCCATATGTTGCTTGCCAAAATGGAGTTGTTGAAAGGAAGAATCGGACGCTTTGTGAGATGGCTAGGACGATGCTAGATGAGCATAGGACTCCTAGGAAATATTGGGCCGAGGTAGTGAACACAGCTTGTTATGTTTCAAATCGGATTTTCCTTCGTGCTTTCAAGAAGAAAACTTGCTATGAGCTTATCCATGGTCGTTCCCCCCGTGTGAGTCACTTTCGGGTTTTTGGCTGCAAGTGTTTCATTCTGAAGAAAGGAAATTTGGACAAGTTTGAGTCTAGTTCGATGGATGGAATTTTTCTTGGTTATGCTAATCATTCTCAAGCATATCGTGTGCTCAATCTTGAAACTAACCAAATCATGGAGACTTGCGAAGTCACTTTTGATGAGACCATTCCGTGTAGCTCTTCTGTCTTTGAGTGTGCAGGTGACGATGAGTTGGGACAGTCTATCTTTGAGGAAGAGCAGCTTGATGAAGAAGACGATGAGGAGAATCATGCACCGTGTGGAGAGCTTGTACCTTCTACTTCCACTACTACCACGACGTTCGACGATGGCCCTACTGCTACACCTTCGTCGAGTCGCGCTCATGATCGAGTTCAAGTGGATGCTGATGTTGAGGGGGAAGCAATCTCGAGGTGAGAAGCTCCCCGGCTGATACAGAGGGATCATCCACCTTCGAAGATCATCGGGAACTTGGATGAACGCACTACACAGTCGAGGTCACAGAACATCTGATAGAACTGGAGTGCCCGATCTTTCGGTGAGTGGAGGATAATTTTGATTTGGTGGAAGTCGACCCTCACGATCCGACTACGACGAGCGAACCCGAAGCGCCAATGCAATCGCTGAACCAACTCCCTGTGGTTACCGACCCTGTTGCAATCAAGATCAGAACTTCCTGTACGCAATCAAAGAACGAACAAGAAAAAGAGGCGAGCAATCTTAATATCACTCGAAGGTGGAGTTCTGAATCACACGAGGACAGCACGTATTTGTGCGTGTTCGGTGTAGCTAAAGCTAGATGTAAAACAAAACTCGAGGATGCTAATGACGGCTATAGGGTTTAATAGCACGGCCACAAGGGTGTTGGGGTCGTGCTACAACCCTAGGACGCGTCCCTAATGGACCCAACTCGATACACGGCCCATTGGGCCAAAATAAGGTGACGCAGCACCTTGGACAGAAAACAGTCCAACTCAAAATGACGATTGCGGCCGCCTCGGTGAAGATATGAAGGTGAGTCTGGATCCATCTGAAAGTAGACTTGATAAGCTTTCCATCAAGTACTTGATCGCCCAAAACGGAGTCCGGATGAAGTCGTGGCGGCCGTCACAAGTTGACGTTCGTGCGCAGTCCGAATCCAGCCACATATCCTTCATTCTTTAGCACCATGACGTAGTTCAACTCTCTTGCACGAGCCCGAGTGATCGGCCCTGAAGGTGGTGCTTGCGGTGAAGGTGCTGCTGGTGTAGATGTACCGGTGATGTCCTCATCAACATCTCTCATTTCGCTCATTCTGCTTTTGTTGCGTCTTTCGAGCCCAAAAATGTTGGACACGCTTTATCTGATTCTGATTGGGTCAATGCCATGCATGAAGAGCTTGAAAACTTTGAGAGAAATCAGGTGTGGGAGTTAGTTGAACCACCTCCAAATTGCCATCCTGTAGGAACCAAGTGGGTCTTCAAAAACAAGAGGGATGAGGGTGGTGAGATTGTGAGAAACAAAGCGAGGTTGGTTGCTCAGGGGTTTTCGAAGCAGGAGGGGATAGATTATGAGGAGACATTTGCTCTTGTTGCCCGTTTGGAGGCAATTCGGATCCTTCTAGCATTTGCAGTTGCTAAAGGGTTCAAATTGTACCAAATGGATGTGAAGAGTGCCTTCTTGAATGGGGTGATCGAGGAAGAAGTGTATGTGAGGCAGCCCCCGGGTTTTGAGAGTGAGAGATACCCACACCGAGTGTACAAACTCCACCGAGCTTTATATGGCCTAAAGCAAGCACCCAGAGCGTGGTATGGAAGGTTGAGGGGGTTCTTGCTTAGCAAGGGGTTTGTGATGGGAAAGGTTGATAAGACGCTCTTCTTGTTGAGAAATGGCAATGATCTTTTAATCGTTCAAATTTACGTGGATGATATCATTTTTGGTGGCTCTTCTCACGATCTTGTTGCCAAGTTTGCAGACGATATGAGCAAGGAATTTGAGATGTCGATGATGGGAGAGTTGCAGTTCTTTCTCGGGCTACAGATCAAGCAAACCAAGGATGGGACGTTCGTGCACCAAAGCAAGTACACCAAGGACATTCTCAAGAAATTCGACATGAACGACTCCAAGCCGATGACTACGCCGATAGTACGACTACAGCTTTGGATGCGGATGAGGACGGAGAACCAGTGGACCAGAAGGAGTACCCGAGCATGATTGGCTCCCTCCTCTACTTGATGGCGACGAGGCCGGACATACAGTTCAGCGTGTGTCTGTGCGCTCGTTTTTAGGCTTCACCGAGGACTTCACATCGTCAGGCCGTCAAGCGGATTTTCAAGTATCTTAAGTTTACTCCTGAGCTGGGTCTTTGGTATTCTGCTGATTCCTCACTTGCACTCCATGGTTTTTCTGATGCGGATTTTGCTGGGTGTCGTGTTGATCGCAAGTCTACTTCTAGTCAGTGTCAGTTTCTTGGTTCGTCTCTTATGTCTTGGTCTTCTCGCAAGTAGTCTAGTGTAGCCCAATCCACCACAGAGGCCGAGTATGTTGCTGCTGCTAGCTGTTGTTCTCAGTTGCTTTGGATCACTTACACCTTGAGAGACTTTGGCTTAGACATGTCCGATGTTCCACTTCTTTGTGATAGCACCAGTGCCATCAGCGTAGCCAAAAATCCTGTGCTTCAATCCAAAACCAAACACATAGAAGTGAGGTACCACTTTCTGAGAGATCATGTGGAGAAAGGAGATATTGAGCTTGCCCATGTTTCTACCCAAAACCAGCTTGCAGACATTTTCACTAAGTCACTTGACCAAGTTACCTTTACCCGCTTGCGAGGAGAACTTGGTGTGTGTGCGGTTTTCTGAGCTGAGTTTTGGAGGCTTCTTTTGTAGCATATGTATACTATTGTACCATCTTTGTATCTTGATGTATAGCTTTCATCTTTGCATCTTGTGATAAATCATGTTGCATTTGTGTCATATCTTAGGATGAGCTTCTCCTATATACAGTGATTGCTACAACTTGCTACATTTTAGATTTTAGGCAAGCTTGCTAGGGATTGGATGTATGATTGGCTATGCACTTGATGGTCTTGATATATATTCCTTTGAGATAGTCAATTTTTTGAATTAAAATGACAAACTGAACTTAAACTCTTTTCACCCATGAGTAAATGCCTTTGCATGTCTTGTTTGAGCCGAAATGGCTATATTTTGCTTAAGGTCATGCTAGGATGATATTCTTTTCAATTGGGTCAAAGATCTTTGTCATTGTAAATGTTTAGCCCATGTTTATCTTGTGGAGGAGCATAAGCTTCTTTTTGTCGCAAAGACATTTCATGTACCATGCTTAAATTGAAAAATTTGAAATATGAGATGTCTATGCTTGAAAGAAGAAAGATGAGAAAAAGGTATATTTGAAGATATTTATGCTCATGTCTCTATGCTTTCACCATTGCACACACTTGCACACATGGGTGCTAAGCGGTTGCATGTTGTTTGCCGGAGAAGTCTCTCTTGAGAAGTGAACACATGGCTCCGTGCTTTGACATGACATGAGATAGATTTTGGGTGTTTATAATGGTCTTTTGTCAAGAATGCTTGGTCTATCATGATCTTGATGAATTGAGCTTAATTTGGCTCAAATAGTTCATGTTTTGGACTTTGCTCATGAGGTGAAATTTTTGAGAAAAATGCACAATTTGATCATGGCTTTGTCGAATGGCTATATATCTTCACTTTCTTGACGGCAATGCCCTTATGATGCTATGACCTGTCTAGTTTGCCTTTTCTCTAACTTGTAGAATTTTGTATCGCTCATTGCCTATTTGAGAAGCCTAGAGTTGAAATTTTTGCATTTTTGCCTTGATTTGTGCATTGTCAACAAGGGGGAGAGTTTGAGCATTGGAATACATTGCTGGGTACTTATGGAAGGTTTTCAAGTTGAAACGACATCATTGCGAGCATTTTTTTTTGTGACTTGCATTTTTTTGCCTTGACTGGGCAGGGACGGTGCAACCGGCCCTCCAGGGCGGTTCAACCGGCCCTGTGCAGTGGCACGATGTTTTGTGGGATTTGATCCATTTTCGAATGTATTTTCACACGCACAAGTTCACTTGTTCAGGGGGAGTTTGCATCAATGCAGGGGGAGTGCTTTGAGTGTTCTGAAAAGTGATTTGGAGATTCGTGACTTGTGTTTTGTGCTTTGCTCTTTTGCCGATGGTGTTGAGCTCTTTCGCTTCTTCTTGAAGGGTCGGCTTTTCTGGAGCTTTCTCTTGCGAAGTGACTTTGTTTCGGCTTGTTCTTGCTTTTAGTCACTTGCTTGAGAGTTGTTTTTTGATTTCTTTTTCTATTTTCTTTTTGTATCTATGGTGACTATGTGTGTGTTGTCAATGCACTCATCAAGGGGGAGATTGAGGACCCAGTGTGTCCGAGGACCGGTAGATGGTCGCTTCCTGGTGTGATGAGTGATTGACAACGTGGTGTGGATTGACATTTCCCTTGGCTCAAGTATTGCAGGTGTAGAATGCGGCTTGATTGCATTGGTGCAGGTGAAGAACAGGCGCGAAAGGTCTTAGCCATGGCAGCCTCCGAGGAGCGGAGAGACAAGTAGGCTTGGTTCGAGGGACCCGGTGGCCAGATGGATCGAGTGCGGTTCACATGGTGGCAAGAACGAGCAAGGGAACGTGGTTCCGGTGCGAGGCAGCGGCTCACGACCGAAGCTCGTACGCGGACATGAAGCCGGTGCAAGGTGGCGGCTCACAACCGAAGCTTGCACGCGGGGTTTGATGGTTTGGCCAGAAGACCACCGGATGGACGGTTTCCCTTGGTTTGGGCCTCAAAACCAAGGCAGAGGACTTGACGTAGCGACGGCCCGGCCTACCAGCCAGGGGCGGTCCAACCGCCCCCCAGGGGCGGTGTGACCGGTCCCACCTAGGCAGGTCGCCCGTGAGTGTCGAGGAGCTTCGATCCGGAGGACACGCGACGTGATCGCAAGGCTTGCGTCGGAGGGAAGCTAGCTTGCGGTGGAAGGTGTCACAGCCGGAAAAATCTTCACGGAAAATGTCATATTCGCCCCTGAGGGGTATGTATCGCTTAGGGGTAGTTTAGTCTTTCGAGTACCACCATTTGGACTATATAATAGACCCCTAAGGGTGGTGGCTGTTATCTCTCTAGTTATATTTCATTTGGCTTGTTTAGTTTCCCTTCCCTTTCATCCTCTCCACCTAGAACTATTTTGAATCATTCATAGTTTGTATAGGTGAATTCATGGTTGGTTGATTGAGCTTAATCTCTTTATCTTTGTGCCATGATTTGAATTCCCGTGCTCCTTTTCTTTTTCCCATTTTCGGAGGTATTTTCGGAGCCATTTTTGGGGGATTTTCGTTCTTCACTTTCTAGCCCGTTTTCTCTCGATTTCTTTGGGGGAATCACACATGAGTGCCTTGTGCCTCTTTTCTTGGTGATCCCTTGCCCCCAAATGCCAGGAATCGGCCTAGATTTGAAGATTTCGGAATGAACTCGTGGTGGATGTGTTCTTCGCTAGATTTGAAATTCCCGGAGTGATAGAGCTGAAGTGCCCGATCTTTCGGTGAGTGGAGGTAAATTCGTTTTGTTGGAAGTCGACCCTCACGACCCGACTACGACGAGCGAACCCGAAGCGCCAATGCAATCGCTGAACCAACTCCCTGTGGTTACCGACTCTGTTGAAGCAAGATCAGCCTGATCACGAAGATCAATTCCTGCACGCAATCGAAGAACAAACAAGAAAAAGAGGCGAGCAATCTTAATATCACTCGAAGGTGGGGTTCTGAATCACACGAGGACAGCACGTGTTTGTGCGTGATCGGTGTAGCTAAAGCTAGATGTAAAACAAAACCCAAGACTTCTTGGCAGCGGCTAGGGGGTATATGATAGGTGGAGGAGGACCAAAGGGGTGCTGGAGTCGTGCTCCAACCCTAGGACGCGTCCCTAATGGACCCAACTTGATACACGGCCCGTGGGCCAAAATAAGGTGTCGCAGCACCTGGACAGAAAAACCTTCAGTCAATGATTTGACTTCATAAGCTTTCCATCAAGTACTTGAACGCCCCAAATGGAGTCCGGATGAGGTCGTGGCGGCCGTCGAAAGTCAGGACTTCCCTGCAGTCCGAATCCAGCGTTTCCAAAACGTGTTGGATTCAATCTCTTTATTTCCTTAGACCAAAAGTGAGGTGATAGCCTGGTGTAAAACGTGGGAACACTTGGACTTGGTCCCCAATCAATCTCTTTGGTCCTCCATGCCTTCCTTGTATGTTTAACACTCTTCATGTGTGTCATGTCCTCATCATCCTCCCCTTCTTGACGAAAAGCCGTCCTCGGCGTCAATTGTACGTGAAACCAATCCTGCATAACACAAAGGCGAACGGGGTTTCGAAAACATAGGAAACCAAAAGTATTGAGAGGAGGATTGTCACCACGTTTCCGATTGGCGAATGTGTCATCTCGCATAGACATTTTAGCAAGCATGTAGGTTTCATGATCAGACGACACACAATGTTTATCAACATGATCCTGCACAAGATTAGTACCAACAAAAGACAAAGCACGCACAATTTGTGACCAGCAATGCTCCCCTTCTTGGGAGTAAACTTGGTGCACCAAAATAGAGCTAAAGGAATATGGAAGAATATTTGTAGTATTGCTGCCCTCTAGTGGATTAAAATTTTGCACAACGAAAGGATAATTCAGATTTGCACAAATGTATACTCGATGTATCATATATGCTCCCTTGTTGCTATATTTGCAAATAATATGATATGTATGTCTAGAAAAGCATGGCAAATCAGCATATTTAAAAAGTTTCTCTTCTAAACAATCTAGATTACACAAATCATGAAATTCAATGTAACCCAAAGTATGTAAAGAAGACAACAGTTTTAGCTCATCATTGGCACTAGCAATATGCATAACATGTTTATGTGCAACAGAAATATTTGGTTCCAAAAAATGTAACACTGCTGCATTATCAAACGATTCATTTTTATCACAAGAAACAGCAAGCACATCATGCGACAAAGATAAATCAAGAGATGGTTCCACTAACAATTGCTCCATGATAGCATGGGTTGTGGAAAAATTCAGCACATCAGAAGAAGTCTCACCAGCCGTGAGTGGAGCACCTGTGGTCGACGGCGTTGTAGGTGTGGCCGTCCTCTCGCGCAGTGTAGTGCTAGGCGTGGATGGAGTAGGGAGAGCAGGATCTGCGCTGGATGCCGGGCTTCGTCCTGCAAAAGAGTTAGTATATGTCGTCGAGCGGCGTGCCTGCACTTCACGTTCAGCTCGCCAAGCATATTCAAACAATGTGGTCATATCAGCGTAACTTATATAATCAAGTATGTCCTGAATTTCACGGTTCAAACCACCATGAAAACGTGCCATAGCAGCATCGTCCGTCTCACATAAACCACAACGAATCATACCCTTTTGTAATTTCTGATAATATTCCTCAACAGATTGTGAACCTTGCTGACAACGCGTAAGTTTATTGAGCAAATCATGGGCATAATAGGAAGGAACAAATCTATGTCGCATAGCAGTTTTTAATTGAGCCCAAGTGGTGGGAATGGCAGTGGGGTGTCTTTGTTTATAATCACACCACCAAATTAAAGCAATATCAGTAAATGCACTAATAGCAGCTGTAACTTGTGCACTAGCAGGAATATCATGGCATGAAAAAATTCTGGTGGACCTCTAATTCCCAATCTAGATATGCAGCAGGATCATATTTGCCATTATAAGAGGGTATATTAAATTTAATTATAGCAAATGAGTCAATGTGTGGATGACATACCACACGGCGGGTACAACCGTGGTGATCTCCATCGTCTAGCTCCATGTCACTGTCATAGTCCTTGTGCAACGCCGTGACCGATGTAGACCACGCATCGAATCGTGCCACGATGCCGTTGACGTCTCCTGACATGATTAGCGCAAACACAAAACAAAAAAAATACTAGGACAGCAAAGGTGTGTATGCGTGTGTATGAGATGCTCACAAAGATGCTGCGATCGAATTCTTATCCGTTCTTACCAAGCAACAGGGGCGAACTGTAAGCAACAAGTAGCACCTGTGAAAGATTGGAGCAGCGATTGCCTGGAGAAACAAAGTCGGCTCGTCGTAGGAATATGTGTAGTTCTGGGTAGGCTGCACTCAAATCAAGGATTAGCACAATCAATCAATAATGCAAAGTTGAATTATAGTGCTAAACACGTAACTATGCTGCTGGAAACAAGTGCAACGCGATATGGAGCAAGCAAAGGTAACAAGGAATTGGGTACGCAGAAACGAAAAATCTCCCAGGCTTCGGTATGCTGTCTAGGCGATATTTTTTTAGCCTCGAAACCAACGTCACCAAAGGTGCACCACATAGGAAATTTTGTAAGCTTTCTAGGAAAAAAAGGACACTGAAATCGGAGATCTGAGCGAAAAGTTATGGCCGTTTTCGTGAACGGCAGAAAACTTCCAAACGAAACCGAGCGAGATTAGGCAACTTTTGCTGTTTCCTTTTTTTATTCTTTCCTTTTCTTTCTTTTCCAAACTTTTCTTTTCTTTTCTTTCCTTTTTTTGCTTTCCTTTTTTTTGCTTTCCTTTTTTTCTTTCCTTTTTTTGATTGCTTCCCCTTTTTGTGTTTTGACTTGCCAAACAACAAAAAAGGAAGGGGGCTGGTTTGTGGCAGGGAGGGGGGTGCGTGAGGAAGGATGGGGGAGGGTGGCGATCTGATGGGAAAGGGTGGTTCTGGTGGAGAAAGAAAAATGGCGGCGTGGTAAGAACACAAGGAACCAGCAACAATTGGACGCGTAAAGCGCACAAATTCAACAATATAAATTATTGAAAGAAAGTGCAAGGCTAAAAAGGGTGCTGGGACAAGGATCTAACCTGATAAATTTTTTTTTGGTTTTGTGGACTGTAGGTAATGAAAAACACTCGATAAACTCACCGATCAACCTGGACTTTTGATACCACTTGATAGAGCTGAAGTGCCCGATCTTTCGGTGAGTGGAGGTAAATTCGATTTGTTGGAAGTCGACCCTCACGATCCGACTACGATGAGCAAACCCGAAGCGCCAATGCAATCGCTAAACCAACTCCCTGTGGTTACCGACCTTGTTGAAGCAAGATTAGCCTGATCACGAAGATCAATTCCTACACGCAATCGAAGAACGAACAAGAAAAAGAGGCGAGCAATCTTAATATCACTCGAAGGTGGGGTTCTGAATCACACGAGGACAGCACGTGCTTGTGCGTGTTCGGTGTAGCTAAAGCTAGATGTAAAACAAAACCCAAGACTTCTTGGCGGCGGCTAGGGGGTATATGATAGGTGGAGGATGACCAAAGGGGTGCTGGGGTCGTGCTCCAACCCTAGGACGCGTCCCTAATGAACCTAACTTGATACACGGCCCGTGGGCCAAAATAAGGTGTCGCAGCACCTGGACAGAAAAACCTTCGGTCAATGATTTGACTATTGCGGCCGCCTCGGGAAAGATATGGACATGAGTCTGGATCCATATGAAAGTAGACTTCTTAAGCTTTCCATCAATTACTTGAACGCCCCAAATGGAGTCCGGATGTGGTCGTGGCGGCCGTCGAAATTCAGGACTTCCCTGCAGTCCGAATCCAGCGTTTCCAAAACGTGTTGGATTCAATCTCTTTATTTCCTTAGACCAAAAGTGACGTGATAGCCTGGTGTAAAACGTGGGAACACTTGGACTTGGTCCCCAGTCAACCTCTTTGGTCCTCCATGCCTTCCTTGTATGTTTAACACTCTTCATGTGTGTCATGTCCTCATCACGGAGTTCTAGGGAGTTAGAGGCCGAGATTTTTGGGGCATAGCCTCTCCTTGAGGTGTATATCATCTAACCAAAGTTTCGTCTCAAGACTCCAAGTCGTTTGGGAGATCCGTTCGCGAGTTGACTTTGAGTTCGAGTTTTTCCCGTGCTGTCTGGCAAGACCGGTGCAACTGCCCTCGGATTCCGGTGTGACCGCCCCTGGCTGAAGGGCCAGGCAAGGGCGGTGCAACCGCCCCCGGAGAGAGGTGTGATCTTCCCTGGCCGAGAGTTGCTGATTCGGGTTGTTTCCATTCGATTCTTGTTGGATTTGTTTGATTCGTGTTCCGCTGTGTTAATCTTGTTCCTAGGGTCAGCAGTCTCTCAGTAGCTACGTGATCTTGGCAAGGTCGGTCCATAGGATTTGGATTGAGTTGGGAGAAGCCGGATTCGGAAAGAAATTTTTATCGGCTCCCATTCACTCCCCCCCTCTCTGGTCGCCTAATCGAGTCCTTCACCTTCCTCACCTCGGAATGGCCACGCCTTCACCTCCGCCCCGCGGTGAGCGTCGCCTAGCCTCCTCTCTCTTCTACCCCCTCTCTGCTGCCCAGCCTGGCTCCGCCCGCCGATGAAGCCCCCATGTGTGCACGCCGCCGCAACCCATCCTTTCTCTGTGCGCGTGCCTTCGTGCCGCAGTTCTTGCAGAAGCCCACCGCCGTTTCCTGCCACCGCCGCGGCCGGGGTGAGCCCCGTGCCCGCGAGCACCCTTGGCCGAACCAACCGCCACCGTCGGAACATTACCGCCGCGCAAGCCTTAGCCTTTAGCCACCTAGATGCCAACCTCTATGACCCAGCCGCTTCGTGTGTGCGTGCGTTGCGTGCCGCTGCCTCGCGCGGCCGAAACCCGCGCATGCCCGCGAGCGCCGCCGTGGCAAGCCCCTTTCGGGCATTTGGTCGTAGCGCTCTACGAGCGCGAACACCATCTGCTCCGACGAGCTCCCTCGTCATGAACTAGCGACGGCGTCGGCCCTGAACCCCGTGAATATGACCCCGTGGCATGGTGGCGCTACGCTGTCGCTTAGCCTTGGCCAGATCTATGCCTTGGACCGCGCGTCGCCGGCACCATGGCCACGACAGAGCTCGGAGCATTGTGTCGAGAACCTCGCGTGCGGGGACCCGCTCGGCCACACGATCTGGCCGCGCAGTTCAGAGCGACACGCGATCCCGTTCGAGCCACACGCGATCCCGTGCGCCTGGTCCATGATGGACCGCAGGCACGGTCTGTGGTAGACAGCGTCCACCTTCCCGCGAAGCTCTGCCTGCGCCACGTGCCGTAACCCGCGCGAAGGCACGCGCAGGACCACACCGCGCCCCGCCGCAGCCGGATCCTTTGTGGCTGCCGACGTCAGCCATGACGTCAACCGACCGCCAGCCATTATTCAAACCATCCCCTACAGTTTTGCGCCTAAGCCCCTGATCTTTTTGGTTTTTATGAAAAGGTCCTTCCACCTTGGTAGTTTTGCATTCAGGCCCCTGTAGTTTTGAGAAATGGGTTTATTCTTTTATATCCTTTTTCTTAATATCTATAATGGGTGAAACCTTAGATAATCCATATCTTTTCCGTCCTAACTCCGATCGACGCGAGACCAGTTGCGTTAGGTTCCTAAAATCGAGGCCGTCGTCTCAGACCTAGCCGAGTGGCGTACGCGTCTTAGTCACGCGACCGCCATGTGGCCAACTTGTTAGTGACCCGTCAGACAGTGGCTCCACTTGTGGGACCCACTAACTCACAGCCCAGAACCACCTGACTGATGGGGCCCGCATGTTGTCATGTGGAACCCGATAACCGTTAACCCGTCAACCTAGACCCGTTGACCAAGGCCGTGACCTTTTGACTATTGACCTAGTCAACTTTGATCAAGTCAACGATGACATCACCAGAGCCCGTGATGATGTCATCAACCCCAGACCGTTGCCTCTGCTTGCTCGACTCGCGGTTTAACCCCGATTCGACGACTGACACCTCCGAGCTGCTAACTTGTGTCTAACTTTTATTCCTTTTTCCGGAATGATTTATAAATCCCGAAAATGGATTTAAACTTTAGAAAATCATAATAAATCAACCGTAGCTTAGAAAAATATGAAACCAGTTTCAATATTTTTCTAAAATCATGACAAACACGATAGAATAGAGTTTGCTGCCTTTTGGCTTTCTATTGGTTCTCATTTGGAGTTTATTCCTAGTAGTTGTCGGTATTTATTTATATATATCCGTATATTAGGAACCACGGAGGACCCGGACTACTTCGACTAGTACGACTACTTCAACGACGTCGACTACGTTGAAGTGAAGAGATAAAGAACCTTGCTCCACGTTCACGTCCATCCTGACTATTTGACCTATTAGGCATTGCTGAGTAGAATGCTAGCGCTTGCTTATTACATGATGATGATGATTGAGCCATGCATAGCCTTTTTATATATCCTGATTCCTTGATTGCCTACTACACTATATATGATTGCTATGCTGCTGCTTGCATGTGTATGAGATAATGTGGATTAGGATTCTTGGTGTGTGTGGGGATAAAACCGGCAGGAGAAGGTGTTTTTAGGGAAACTTGGCATGGGCGAGCATTTTATAACAACTCGATCTTTGATCGAGGTGCCGGGAGACCCCTGCTCTCAAGGGGGTCCCACACTGTGCTTATGGCGGGCACGTGAATGGATAGGAGTATAGGAGTTGGCGGTGGTACCTATAGTGGGTACTGCGATTTGCGTTCTTCTTTGGAGGATACGCCTTTTGGACGTTGACGCTCGCCCTGGTCTGAAACCAAGTGGGGTAACCACTCTTTGGGCCCCACGTACTTATCGCTTACCCATATGAACGGGTTCCATCCAGCCTAACTAGCGCGATGCCCGGATTGCAAGAAGATCAAGTGGATGGTGTACGGCAACGGGAGAGACCATTTCCCCGAAGGACTATGGCCCCGTCTGGCCCCCGAGGGAGAGTTCAACACAGCTTCCGAAGCATTGGATTGCAAGCTGAAGGATCGAGACAGGAAGGGCAGGCGGGCATCGTTGCGGTTAGGGTCTGTGCTGTGGGGTGTGTCTCAGGTCGGTTCGCTACCGGTCGCAGCCTGTGTGGGTCCAGTTGTACAAGCTCTGCAGAGTCTAGAATCTATACGTATAGCCGCGTCCTCGGTATGGACATTGCCCATTGCACTGTTGCCTCTCATATTTGGTGATGAGGACATGAAATACATGAAGAGTGTTAAACACACATGGAAGGCATGTGATAGAGCTGGAGTGCCCGATCTTTCGGTGAGTGGAGGATAATTTTGATTTGGTGGAAGTCGACCCTCACGATCCGACTACGACGAGCGAACCCGAAGCGCCAATGCAATCGCTGAACCAACTCCCTGTGGTTACCGACCCTGTTGCAATCAAGATCAGAACTTCCTGTACGCAATCAAAGAACGAACAAGAAAAAGAAGGCGAGCAATCTTAATATCACTCGAAGGTGGAGTTCTGAATCACACGAGGACAGCACGTATTTGTGCGTGTTCGGTGTAGCTAAAGCTAGATGTAAAACAAAACTCAAGTGTTCTTGGCGGCGGCTAGGGGGTATATGATAGGGGGAGGACGTCCACAGGGGTGCTGGGGTCGTGCTCCAACCCTAGGACGCGTCCCTAATGGACCCAACTTGATACACGGCCCGTGGGCCAAAATAAGGTGTCGCAGCACCTGGACAGAAAAACCTTCGGTCAATGATTTGACGATTGCGGCCGCCTCGGGACAGATATGGACATGAGTCCGGATCCATATGAAAGTAGACTTCATAAGCTTTCCATCAAGTACTTGAACGCCCCAAACGGAGTCCGGATGAAGTCGTGGCGGCCGTTGAAAGTCAGGACTTTCCTGCAGTCCGAATCCAGCGTTTCCAAAACGTGTTGGATTCAATCTCTTTATTTCCTTAGACCAAAAGTGACGTGATAGCCTGGTGTAAAACGTGGGAATACTTTGACTTGGTCCCCAATCGACCTCTTTGGTCCTCCATGCCTTCCATGTGTGTTTAACACGCTTCATGTATTTCATGTCCTCATCATCCTCCCCTTCTTGACGAAAAGCCGTCCTCGGCGTCAATTGTACTTGAAACTGATCCTGCACAACGCAAAGGAGAACGGGGTTGCGAAAACAAAAGAAACCAAATGTATTGGGAGGAGAAGGGTCACCATGCTTCGAATTGTCAAATGTGTCATCTCGCATAGACATTTCAGCAGGAATATAGACTTCTGGATCGGACGACACAATATGGTTGTCAACATGATCCTGCACAAGATTAGTACCAACAAAAGACAAAGCAGGCATAGGGAGCAACCAGCAAGGCTCCCCTTCTTTATAGTAAACTTGTTTCATGAAAATAGAACTAGAGGAATGTAAATTAGGATGTGTAGTATGGCTGTCCTCTAATTGATCATAATCTGTCACAACAAAAGGAGTACTCATATCGCAACCAATGTAGACTCTTTGTATCATATACTGTCCTTTGTTGTCATATTTGCCAATAACATGATAAGTGTGTTTAGCAAACCAAGGCAAATCAGCATTGTGAAAAAGTCTCTCTTGCAAACAATCTAGATTACACAAATCATCAAATTCAATGTAACCCAAAGTATGTAAAGAAGTACAACAATCTTAGTTCATCATTTGCGCTAGCAATATGCATAACATGTTTATTTTCAGTACAAATGGTTGGTTCCAAAACATATAGAACTGAAGCATGATCAACCAATTCATCTTTATCACAAGGAACAACAAGCTCATCATCATGTGACAAAGATTCGTCAAGAGATGGTTCCACTAACAATTGCTCTATATAGCATGAGGTGTGGAAAAATTCAGCACAGGAGAAGTGGTCTCACCATCCGTGAGTGGAACACCTGTGATCGTGGGCGCTGTAGGTGTGACCGTCCTCTCGCACGGTGTAGTGCTAGGCGTGGATGGCGCAGGGAGAGCAAGATCTATACTGGATGCCGGGCTTCGTCCTGCAAAAGAGTTAGTATATGTCGTCGAGCGGCGTCCCTGCACTTCACGTTCAGCTTTGCAAGCATATTCAAGCAATGTGGGCATATCAACACAATCTTTATAATCAAGTATGTCCTGAATTTCGCGGTTCAAACCACCGCGAAAACGTGCCATAGCAGCGTCATCCGTCTCAAACAAACCACAACGAATCATACCTTTTTGTAGCTCCTGGTAATAGTCCTCAACAGATTGTTGACCTTGCTGAAATTGCTGCATTTGTTTAAGCAAATCTCGGGCATAATATGAAGGTACAAAGCGATGTCGCATAGCAGTTTTTAATTGAGCCCAAGTGGTTGGAATAGCAGTGGGATGTCGTTGTTTATAATCACGCCACCACATTAAAGCAAAAAGAGTAAATGCACTAATAGCAGCTTTAACTTGTGCACTAGCAGGAATATCATGGCATGAAAAATTCTGTTCAACCTCTAATTCCCAATCAAGATATGCAGCAGGATCATATTTGCCATTATAAGATGGAATTTGAAATTTAACCGTAGCAAATGAGTCAATGTGTGGAGGACATACCACACGGCGGGCACAACCGTGGCGATCTCCATCGTCTAGCTCCATGTCACTGTCATAGTCCTTGTGCAACGCCGTGACCGACGTGGACCACGCATCGAATCGTGCCACGATGCCGTTGACGTCTCCTGACATGATTAGCGCAAACACAAAAACAAATCCTAGGACAGGAAAGGTGTGTATGTGTGTGTATGAGGTGCTCACAAAGATGCTGCGATCAAATTCTTATCCGTTCTTACCAAGCAACAGGGGTGAACTGCAAGCAACAAGTAGCACCTGTGAAAGATTGGAGCAGCGATTGCCTGGAGAAACAAAGTCGGCTCGTCGTAGGAATATGTGTAGTTCTGGGTAGGCTGCACTCAAATCAAGGATTAGCACAATCTAACAATAATGCAAAGTTGAATTATAGTGCTAAACACGTAACTATGCTGCTGGAAACAAGTGCCACGCGCTATGGATCGAGCAAAGGTAACAAGGAAGTGGGATGCAGAAACGGAAAATCTCTCGGGCTGCGTTACACTGTGTAAACGACGTTTTTTGACCTCAAAACCGACCGCACCTGGCACTGAAATTTCGTAAGGTTTCCGGGAAAAAAAAGAACGCTGAAATCGGAGATCCGAGCGAAAAGTTATGGCCGTTTTCGTGAAGGTGTTCGAAACTGCCAAAAAGAAACTTCCAAACGAAAACTGAACTGCTGATTCCTTTTTTTATTCTTTCCTTTTTCTTTCTTTTCAAAACTTTCCTTTGTTTTCTTTTTTTTTCTTTCCTTTTTTTTCTTTCCTTTTCTTTTCTATCTCTTTCCAAACTGCGAACGCGCGGCGGCCGAACCGAGTAGGACTCGGATGAGCGGCGTGGGGTTGTAGTGTTTGTGGTGAAGATGTAGAGCAACGGCGGCGGCGGCGTGTGGTGGTGGCAGCAGCGGCAGGAGGTGGTGGCGGCGGCGGCGGAAGCACAAAGTAACCAGCAACAATTGAACGCGAAGCACACAAACTCAACAATGCAAATTATTGAAAGAGAGTGCAAGGCTAAAAAGGGTGCTGGGACAAGGATCTAACCTGATAATTTTTTGTTTTGGTTTTGTGGACTGTAGGTAAGGAAAACACTCGATAAACTCACCGATCAACCTGGACTTTTGATACCACTTGATAGAGCTGGAGTGCCCGATCTTTCGGTGAGTGGAGGATAATTTTGATTTGGTGGAAGTCGACCCTCACGATCCGACTACGACGAGCGAACCCGAAGCGCCAATGCAATCGCTGAACCAACTCCCTGTGGTTACCGACCCTGTTGCAATCAAGATCAGAACTTCCTGTACGCAATCAAAGAACGAACAAGAAAAAGAAGGCGAGCAATCTTAATATCACTCGAAGGTGGAGTTCTGAATCACACGAGGACAGCACGTATTTGTGCGTGTTCGGTGTAGCTAAAGCTAGATGTAAAACAAAACTCAAGTGTTCTTGGCGATGGCTAGGGGGTATATGATAGGGGGAGGACGTCCACAGGGGTGCTGGGGTCGTGCTCCAACCCTAGGACGCGTCCCTAATGGACCCAACTTGATACACGGCCCGTGGGCCAAAATAAGGTGTCGCAGCACCTGGACAGAAAAACCTTCGGTCAATGATTTGACGATTGCGGCAGCCTCGGGACAGATATGGACATGAGTCCGGATCCATATGAAAGTAGACTTCATAAGCTTTCCATCAAGTACTTGAACGCCCCAAACGGAGTCCGGACGAAGTCGTGGCGGCCGTTGAAAGTCAGGACTTTTCTGCAGTCCGAATCCAGCGTTTCCAAAACGTGTTGGATTCAATCTCTTTATTTCCTTAGACCAAAAGTGACGTGATAGCCTGGTGTAAAACGTGGGAATACTTTGACTTGGTCCCCAATCGACCTCTTTGGTCCTCCATGCCTTCCATGTGTGTTTAACACGCTTCATGTATTTCATGTCCTCATCATCATGGAGGACCAAAGAGGTCGATTGGGGACCAAGTCAAAGTATTCCCACGTTTTACACCAGGCTATCACGTCACTTTTGGTCTAAGGAAATAAAGAGATTGAATCCAACATGTTTTGGAAACGCTGGATTCGGACTGCAGAAAAGTCCTGACTTTCAACGGCTGCCACGACTTCATCCGGACTCAGTTTGGGGCGTTCAAGTACTTGATGGAAAGCTTATAAAGTCTACTTTCATATGGATCTGGACTCATGTCCATATCTGTCCCGAGGCGGCCGTAATCGTCAAATCATTGACCGAAGGTTTTTCAGTCCAGGTGCTGCGACACCTTATTTTGGCCCACGGGCCGTGTATCAAGTTGGGTCCATTAGGGACGCGTCCTAGGGTTGGAGCACGACCCCAGCACCCCTGTGGACGTCCTCCCCCTATCATATACCCCCTAGCCGCCACCAAGAACACTTGAGTTTTGTTTTACATCTAGCTTTAGCTACACCGAACACGCACAAATACGTGCTGTCCTCGTGTGATTCAGAACTCCACCTTCGAGTGATATTAAGATTGCTCGCCTTCTTTTTCTTGTTCGTTCTTTGATTGCGTACAAGGAGTTCTGATCTTGATTGCAATAGGGTCGGTAACCGCAGGGAGTTGGTTCAGCGATTGCATTGGCGCTTCGGGTTCGCTCGTCGTAGTCGGATCGTGAGGGTCGACTTCCACCAAATCAAAATTATCCTCTACTCACCGAAAGATCGGGCACTTCAGCTCTATCCATGTGTGCTTAACACTCTTCTATTTCATGTCCTCATCAAAATTATCCTCCACTCACCGAAAGATCGGGCACTCCAGCTCTATCAAGTGGTATCAAAAGTCCAGGTTGATCGGTGAGTTTTATCGAGTGTTGTTCCATTACCTACAGTCCACAAAAACTAAAAAAAAATCAGGTTAGATCATTGTCCCAACACCATTCTTCGCCTTGCACTTTCTTTCAATAATTTGCGTTGTTGAATTTGTGTGCTTCGCGTTCAATTGTTGCTGGTTACTTTGTGCTTCCACCGCCGCCGCCACCACCACCCGCCGCCGCTGCCACCACCACACGCCGCCGCCGCCGCTCTACATCTTCACCACAAACCCTACAACCCCACGCCGCTCATCCAAGTCCTACTCGGTTCGGCCGCCACGTGTTCGCAGTTTGGAAAGAGATAGAAAAGAAAAAGGGAAGAAAGAAAAAAAAGAAATAAAAAAGAGAAAGTTTTGAAAAGAAAGAAAAAAGGAAAGAAAAAAAGGAATCAGCAGTTCGGTTTTCGTTTGGAAGTTTCTTTTTGGCAGTTTCGAACACCTTCACGAAAACGGCCATAACTTTTCGCTCGGATCTCCGATTTCAGCGTTCTTTTTTTTGCCGGAAACCTTACGAAATTTCAGTGCCGGGTGCGATCGGTTTTGAGGCCAAAAAACGTCGTTTACACAGTGTAACGCGGCCCGGGAGATTTTCCGTTTCTGCATCCCACTTCCTTGTTACCTTTGCTCGATCCATAGCGCGTGGCACTTGTTTTCAGCAGCAACTTGGTTACGTGTTTAGCACTATAATTCAACTTTGCATTATTGATTGATTGTGCTAATCCTTGACTTGAGTGCAGCCTACCCAGAACTACACATACTCCTACGACGAGCCGACTTTGTTTCTCCAGGCAATCGCTGCTCCAATCTTTCGCAGGTGCTACTTGTTGCTTGCAGGTCACCCCTGTTGCTTGGTAAGAACGGATAAGAACTTGATCGCAGCATCTTTGTGAGCATTCCATCCACACCTTTGTTGCCGTAGGATTTTTTTTTTGTGTTTGCGCTAATCATGTCAGGAGACGCCAACAGCATCGTGGCACGATTCGATGCGTGGTCCACGTCGGTCACGGCGTTGCACAAGGACTATAACAGTGACATGGAGCTAGACGATGGAGATCGCCACGGTTGTGCCCGCCGTGTGGTATGTCATCCACACATTGACTCATTTGCTACGATTCAATTTAAAATTCCATCTTATAATGGCAAATATAATCCTGCTGCATATCTTGATTGGGAGTTAGAGGTAGAACAAAAATTTTCATGCCATGATATTCCTGCCAGTGCACAAGTTAACGCTGCTATTAGTGAATTTACTCTTTTTGCTTTAATGTGGTGGCGTGAATATAAGCTAAAACATCCCACTGCTATTCCAACCACTTGGGCTCAATTAAAAGTTGCTATGCGTCATCGCTTTGTACCTTCATATTATGCCCGAGATTTGCTAAAACAAATGCAGCGGTTTCAGCTAAGGACAACAATCTGTTGAGGAATATTATCAGGAATTACAAAAGGGTATGATCCGTTGTGGTTTATTTGAGACGGATGCCGCTGCTATGGCACGTTTTCGCAGTGGTTTGAACCGCGACATTCAGGACATACTTGATTCTAATACTTATGCTGATATGACCACATTGTTTGAATATGCTTGCAAAGCTGAACGTGAAGTGCAGGGACGCCGCTCGACGACATATACTAACTCTTTTGCAGGACGAAGCCTGGCATCCAGCGCAGATCCTGCTCTCCCTACGCCATCCACATCTAGCACTACACCGCGCGAGAGGACGGCCACAACAGCGCCGTCGACGACAGGTGCTCCACTCACGGAAGGTGAGACCACTTCTACTGTGCTGAATTTTTCCACACCTCATGCTATCATAGAGCAATTATTAGTGGAACCATCTCTTGATGAACCTTTGTCACATGATGATGTGCTTATTGTTCCTTGTGATAAAGATGATTTATGTGACAATGCTTCTGTTGTACATGTTTTAAAATCACACCCTTGTGCTGAAATTAAACATGATAACATAGAGCAACTATCGGTAGAACCCTTACTACTTTTGCCTTTGTCACAAGATCATTTGCTTGATGTACCTTGTGATGAAGAAGAGTTGTGTGATAGTGATTCTTTTATTCCTCTGCCACAATTACTTAATTATGATGATACACATGCTTTGGAGCCATATAATTATGCTGAAAATCAAATGTTTGTTCCAATTACTTGTGCAAATGATGAACAAAGATTGCTATCTTCTTTAAATACTTTAGGTTATATTGACTTTGATGTTCTATGTAATCTAAATTGTTTGGAGGAGAGATTTCTTGCATATCTCAAATTGCCATGCTTATCTAGGAACACATATCACTTCATTGGCAAATATAATCACAATGGAGAATATATGGTGCATCGAGTTTATATTTGTTCAAATTTGGTTGGACAACAATGTGATATGTTAGAGAGCTGCACTAAAAATAATCATGTCACATCCAATTTCTCTAGCTTTGTTTTAAAGAAACATGTTCAATCCAAAGAAGGGGAGTTTTGCTGGTTGCTACCTATGCCTGCTTTGTCTTTTGTTGGTACTAATCTTGTGCAGGATCATGTTGACAACCATATTGTGTCGCATATTGTGTCGTCCGATCCAGAAGTCTACATTCCTGCTGAAATGTCTATGCGAGATGACACATTTGACAATTCGAAGCATGGTGACCCTCCTCCTCCCAATACATTTGGTTTCTTTTGTTTTCGCAACCCCGTTCTCCTTTGCGTTGTGCAGGATCGGTTTCAAGTCCAATTGACGCCGAGGACGGCTTTTCGTCAAGAAGGGGAGGATGATGAGGACATGAAATACATGAAGAGTGTTAAACACACATGGAAGGCATGGAGGACCAAAGAGGTCGATTGGAGACCAAGTCAAAGTATTCCCACGTTTTACACCAGGCTATCATGTCACTTTTGGTCTAAGGAAATAAAGAGATTGAATCCAACACGTTTTGGAAACGCTGGATTCGGACTGCAGAAAAGTCCTGACTTTCAACGGCTGCCACGACTTCATCCGGACTCAGTTTGGGGCGTTCAAGTACTTGATGGAAAGCTTATAAAGTCTACTTTCATATGGATCTGGACTCATGTCCATATCTGTCCCGAGGCGGCCGCAATCGTCAAATCATTGACCGAAGGTTTTTCTGTCCAGGTGCTGCGACACCTTATTTTGGCCCACGGGCCGTGTATCAAGTTGGGTCCATTAGGGACGCGTCCTAGGGTTGGAGCACGACCCCAGCACCCCTGTGGACGTCCTCCCCCTATCATATACCCCCTAGCCGCCACCAAGAACACTTGAGTTTTGTTTTACATCTAGCTTTAGCTACACCGAACACGCACAAATACGTGCTGTCCTCGTGTGATTCAGAACTCCACCTTCGAGTGATATTAAGATTGCTCGCCTTATTTTTCTTGTTCGTTCTTTGATTGCGTACAGGAAGTTCTGATCTTGATTGCAACAGGGTCGGTAACCGCAGGGAGTTGGTTCAGCGATTGCATTGGCGCTTCGGGTTCGCTCGTCGTAGTCGGATCGTGAGGGTCGACTTCCACCAAATCAAAATTATCCTCCACTCACCGAAAGATCGGGCACTTCAGCTCTATCATTTGGGATCTTCTACCTCCCCCTGATTTTAGCCATTGACAGAGTGATTAAGGTTCGCAACTACGGATGGGGAGAAGGAAAGTTTGCTCCCTTTCCTTTTCGGATCCGGTCATAGTTGGTGAGGTGCGAGGGGAGGGAGCTCTCGCATCGACTTAGACGAGTGCGGAGATGGAGACGGGAGTCCGGTGCGCCGGAATAGCCCGATGTGATGTGAGGTGGGATTGGATGGACTATGGAGATTTATATTTATACTTTTGCTGCTACTGGATAGGAAACCCTAGCTTTTCCTTGAACTACTTTTATACCTTTAGATGTTAGGCCACTTAAAGCTTGCATACAGATGGTGACGTGTACCTATCCCATTCCTTGGGGATAGTTTGTGAGCATGCAGGATAGAACTTGAAGCTCAAGTCCGATGTTTGAAGAAGGGTTGTGTGTTTCGCTCGAGTTGCCTGTGCTGTTGATCGAAGATGAAGACTTGAAGCCTAGCTACCGCTACGCAGGATTTCTTCTTGTCATTTAGCCTGACGGACTTGTACTTTATTCGTATTTCCATAATGGTATGGATGTAAATCTCTTCTATGTAATCTAAATTCATTGTATGGATATGATATTATACTGAGATGAGTTCTGTACGTGATAGCTACTGATCCAGGGACTATCACAAGGGTATAGAGATTCGGATTCTCGATTATGAAAATCCAGGTCGACACACTTGGTATCAGAGCCAGGTTGACCATAGCACGCTACCCTAGACTGGTTGTTAGCTTGATGGGGACATCAACGACAACCGGAGCGACTCTACACCAGCAGCACCAACAATCCAGGCGCCACCTCCAGGTACAGAAGCCCAGGCGCCACCTCCAGGTCCAGAAGCCCAGGCGCCACTTCCACCTGGGCCAATTACTCGGGCCCGTGCAAGAGAATTGAGCTTCGTCATGCTGCTGAAGAATGAAGGCCCAGAAGAATAGAAGCTGGCCCAACAGGAGTCCCAGGTGGGGGCGCCTCACTGGTGGGGCCTACCTTGGGCGCCCCCCCTTGGGTGTGATTCCCCTCTCCACGCCGACCCGAGGGGCTGCGCCCCCTATTTAGATAGACCCCTCTTTTATTTTCAGACTTGAGTTTTGTTTTACATCTAGCTTTAGCTACATTCGACACCGCACAAATACGTGCGGTCCTCGTGTGATTCAGAAATCCACCTTCGAGTGATATTAAGATTGCTCGCCTTCTTTTTCTTGTTCGTTCTTTGATTGCGTACAGGAAGTTGCTGATCTTGATTGCAACAGGTTCAGTAACCCAGGGATTTGGTTCAGCGATTGCATTGGCGCTTCGGGTTCGCTCGTCGTAGTCGGATCGTGAGGGTCTACTTCCACCAAATCGAATTTATCTCCACTCATCGAAACATCGGGCACTTCAGCTCTATCAAGTGGTATCAGCTTTCCAGGTTGAACGTGAAGTGCAGGGACGCCGCTCGATGACATATACTAACTCTTTTGCAGGACGAAGCCTGGCATCTAGCGCAGATCCTGCTCTCCCTACGCCATCCACGCCTAGCACTACACCGCGTGAGAGGACGACCACACCTACAACATCGTCGACCACAGGTGCTCCACTCACGGATGGTGAGACCACTTCTACTGTGCTGAACTTTTCCACACCTCATGCTATCATAGAGCAATGGTTAGTGGAACCAGGCTATCACGTCACTTTTGGCCTAAGGAAATAAAGAGATTGAATCCAACACGTTTTGGAAACGCTGGATTCGGACTGCAGGGAAGTCCTGACTTTCGACGGCCACCACGACCTCATCCGGACTCCGTTTGGGGCGTTCAGGTACTTGATGGAAAGCCTATGAAGTCTACTTTCATATGGATCCGGACTTATGTCCATATCGGTCCCGAGGCGGCCGCAATCGTCAAATCATTGACCGAAGGTTTTTCTGTCCAGGTGCTGCGACACCTTATTTTGGCCCACGGGCCGTGTATCAAGTTGGGTCCATTAGGGACGCGTCCTAGGGTTGGAGCACGACCCCATCACCCCTTTGGTCGTCCTCCACCTATCATATACCCCCTAGCCGCCGCCAAGAAGTCTTGGGTTTTGTTTTACATTTAGCTTTAGCTACACTGAACACGCACAAACACGTGCTGTCCTCGTGTGATTCAGAACCCCACCTTCGAGTGATATTAAGATTGCTCGCCTTCTTTTTCTTGTTCGTTCTTCGATTGCATACAGGAAGTTGCTGATCTTGATTGCAACAGGTTCGGTAACCCAGGGAGTTGGTTCAGCGATTGCATTGGCGCTTCGGGTTCGCTCGTCGTAGTCGGATCGTGAGGGTCGACTTCCACCAAATCGAAATTACCTCCACTCACCGAAAGATCGGGCACTTCAGCTCTATCAAGTGGTATCAAAAGTCCAGGTTGATCGGTGAGTTTTATCGAGTGTTGTTCCTTTACCTACAGTCCACAAAAACTAAAAAAAATTCAGGTTAGATCATTGTCCCAACACCTTTCTTCGCCTTGCACTTTCTTTCAATAATTTGCGTTGTTGAATTTGTGTGCTTCGCGTTCAATTGTTGTTGGTCACTTTGTGCTTCTGCCGCTTTTCCATCACCGCCGCCGCCCCACCTCGCAGCCGCAGTTTTACCTCGCCGCCGCCAGCCCTTCCTCGCCGCCATCGCTTTACCTCGCCGTCGCCACCTCACATCGCAGCCGCAGCCACTTTCCCTCTCATCGAGTCCCACCCAAACCCCACAACTCCACCCCCCCCCCAAAACCGAAACCCTCCCTGCCTCGGCCGCGCCTCTCACACCGAGTCCTACTCGGCCGCGTGTTCGAAGTTTGAAAAAAAAAGAAACAAAAAAAGGAAAGAAACAAAAAAGGAAATATAAAAAAAGGAAAAGAAAGAAAAAGGAAAGAATAAAAAAAGGGAGACAGCAAAGTTGCCTAATCTTGCTCGGTTTACGTTTGGAAGCTTTGTGCAGTTTCGAACACCTTCACGATCTCCGTTTTCAGCGTTCTTTTTTTTCCAAAAAGCTTACGAAATTCTCCTATATAGGCTACCTGGCAAAGCCAGGTGAATTCGGTTTCGAAGCCAAAAAAGGCCGTTTACACAACGAACCGGGCTCCGGGAGATTTCCCGTTTCTGCATACCCACTTCCTTGTTACCTTTGCTTGCTCCATAGCGCGTTGCACTTGTTTCCAGCAGCTTTGTTACATGTTTAGCACTATAATTCAGCTTTGCATTATTGTTTGATTGTGCTAATCCTTGACTTGAGTGCAGCCTACCCAGAACTACACATATTCCTACGATGAGCCGACTTTGTTTCTCCAGGCAATCGCTGCTCCAATCTTTCGCAGGTGCTACTTGTTGCTTGCAGGTCGCCCATGTTGCTTGGTAAGAACGGATAAGAACTTGATCGCAACATCTTTGTGAGCATTCCATCCACACCTTTGTTGTCATAGGATTTGTTTTTGTGTTTGCGCTAATCATGTCAGGAGACGTCAACGGCATCGTGGCACGATTCGATGCGTGGTCTACATCGGTCACGGCGTTGCACAAGGACTATGACAGTGACATGGAGCTAGACGATGGAGATCGCTACGGTTGTGCCCGCCGTGTGGTATGCCCTCCACACATTGACTCATTTGCTACGATTAAATTTAATATACCCTCTTATAATGGCAAATATGATCCTGCTGCATATCTTGATTGGGAATTGGAGGTAGAACAGAATTTTACATGCCATGATATTCCTGCTAGTGCTCAAGTTAAAGCTGCTATTAGTGAATTTACTGATTTTGCTTTAATGTGGTGGCGTGATTATAAGCTAAAACATCCCACGTCTATTCCAACCACTTCGACTCAATTAAAAGCTGCTATGCGACATCGATTTGTACCTTCATATTATGCCCGAGATTTGCTTAAACAAAAGCAGCGATTTCAGCAAGGTCAACAATATGTTGAGGACTATTACCAGGAGCTACAAAATTGTATGATTCTTTGTGGTTTGTTTGAGACGGATGACGCTGCTATGGCACGTTTTCGCGGTGGTTTGAACCGCGAAATTCTGGACATACTTGATTATAATGATTATGTTGATATGCCCACATTACTTGAGTATGCTTGCAAAGCTGAACGTGAAGTGCAGGGACGCCGCTCGATGACATATACTAACTCTTTTGCAGGACGAAGCCCGGCATCCAGCGCAGATCCTGCTCTCCCTACGCCATCCACGCCTAGCACTACACCGCGTGAGAGGACGACCACACCTACAACATCGTCGACCACAGGTGCTCCACTCACGGATGGTGAGACCACTTCTACTGTGCTGAACTTTTCCACACCTCATGCTATCATAGAGCAATTGTTAGTGGAACCATCTCTTGATGTATCTTTGTCACATGATGATATGCTTGTTGTTACCTGTGATAAAGATGATTTGTGTGATAATGCTTCTGTTGTACATGTTTTAAAATCACACCCTTGTGCTGAAATTCAACATGATAACATAGAGCAACTATCGAAAGAACCCTTACTAATTTTGCCTTTGTCAAAAGATTGTTTGCTTGATGTTCCTTGTGATAGAGAAGAGTGGTGTGATAGTGATTCTTCTATTCCTCTGCCACATTTACTTCATAATGATGATACACATGCTTTGGAGCCATATAATTCTGCTGAAAATAAAATGTTTGTTCCAATTACTTGTGCAACTGATGAACAAAAATTGCTATTTTCTTTAAATACTTTAGGTTATATTGAATTTGATGTTCTATGTAATCTAAATTGTTTGGAGGATAGATTTCTTGCATATCCCGAATTGCCATCCTTATCTAGCAATACATATCACTTCATGGGCAAATATAATCACAACGGAGAATATATGGTGCATCAGGTTTATATTTGTTCAAATCTGAAATCTTCTTTGGCTGGACAACAATGTGATAACTTAGAGGGCTGCAATAACAATAATCATATCACATCCAATTTCTCTAGCTTTGTTTTAAAGAAACATGTTCAATCCAAAGAAGGGGAGCCTTGCTGGTTGCTATCTATGCCTGCTTTGTCTTTTGTTGGTACTCATCTTGTGCAGGATCTTGTTGAAAAACATCGTGTGTCGCTCGATCAAGAAGCATACATGCCTGATAAAAGTTCTATGCGAGATGACACTTTCGCCAATTGGAAACATAGTGACATCCTTGGTTTTTGAAACCCCGTTCTCCTCTGTGTTGTGCAGGATCAGTTTCAAGTACAATTGACGCCGAGGACGGCTTTTCGTCACGAAGGGGAGGATGATGAGGACATGACACACATGAAGGGTGTTAAACACACATGGAAGGCATGGAGGACCAAAGAGGTTGATTGGGGACCAATTCCAAGTGTTCTAACGTTCTCCACCAGGCTATCACGTCACTTTTGGCCTAAGGAAATAAAGAGATTGAATCCAACACGTTTTGGAAACGCTGGATTCGGACTGCAGGGAAGTCCTGACTTTCGACGGCCACCACGACCTCATCCGGACTCCGTTTGGGGCGTTCAAGTACTTCTACTTTCATATGGATCCAGACTTATGTCCATATCTGTCCCGAGGCGGCCGCAATCGTCAAATCATTGACCAAACGTTTTTCTGTCCAGGTGCTGCGACACCTTATTTTGGCCCACGGGCCGTGTATCAAGTTGGGTCCATTAGGGACGCGTCCTAGGGTTGGAGCACGACCCCATCACCCCTTTGGTTGTCCTCCACCTATCATATACCCCCTAGCCGCCGCCAAGAAGTCTTGGGTTTTGTTTTACATTTATCTTTAGCTACACCGAACACGCACAAACACGTGCTGTCCTCGTGTGATTCAGAACCCCACCTTCGAGTGATATTAAGATTGCTCGCCTTCTTTTTCTTGTTCGTTCTTCGATTGCGTACAGGAAGTTGCTGATCTTGATTGCAACAGGTTCGGTAACCCAGGGAGTTGGTTCAGCGACTGCATTGGCGCTTCGGGTTCGCTCGTCGTAGTCGGATCGTGAGGGTCGACTTCCACCAAATCGAAATTACCTCCACTCACCGAAAGATCGGGCACTTCAGCTCTATCAATCGCCCCTGTTGCTTGGTAAGAACGGATAAGAACTTGATGGTAGCGTCTTTGTGAGCTTTCCACCCACACCTTTGTTGTCGTAGGATTTGTTTTTGTGTTTGCGCTAACCATGTCAGGAGACAACGACAAGATGGACACCAAGCTGCAAGGCATGAGGACCGACCTTGATGGACTTAAAGATGACATAAAGACGCTGCATGAGAAGGTTGATTCCACGATATCTTCATCCAACGAGCGTCTCGACCAGCTTGACCTTGCTCAGACAGCCGCCAAGTGTACATTTGACACCTTGACGGTCTGGCTTGATGCGATGAACACGACGGTTACGACGATGAACATGACGCTCACGTTATTGCAGAAGGGTTATGGTGGTGACACGGAGTATGAGGATGGAGACCGCCGCCGTGCCCGCTGTGTGGTACATAATCCGGTTAATGGTTCATTTGCTAAGATTAAATTTAAGATTCCTCCTTTTAATGGAAAATATGATCCTGCTGCAAATCTTGATTGGGAGTTAGAGGTAGAACAAAAATTTTCATGCCATGATATTCCTGCTACGTCTCAAGTTAAGGTTGCTATTAGTGAATTTACTGAGTTTGCTTTAATTTGGTGGCGTGAATATAAACTCAAACATCCCACTGCTATTCCTTCTACTTGGGCTCAATTAAAGGCTGCTATGCGACATCATTTTGCTCCTTCTTATTATGCCCGAGATTTGCTTAACACTATGCAGCGATTCCAGCAAGGCCAACGATCCGTTGAGGAGTATTACCAAGAGTTACAAAAGGGTATGATTCGTTGTGGTTTGTTTGAACAGGATAATGCTGCTATGGCACGATTTCATGGTGGGTTGAACAGGGAAATTCAGGATATACTTGATTATAAGGAGTATAATGATATGACCACATTATTTGAATATGCTTGCAAAGCTGAACGTGAAGTGCAGGGACGCCGTTCGAAGACATATACTAACCCTTTTGCAGGAAGAAGCCCGTCGTCTTCCACTCCAACGCCCTCTACACCTAGCACTACACCGCGCGAGAAGATGACGAAACCTGCAGCACCCCCAGCACCAGGCGCAGCTTCTTCCTCAGGACGTACACGATATGTTCGGTGTTTTTGTTGCCAAGGCTTTGGGCACATGATTCGGGACTGCCCCAACACGCGTGCTTTGATCATACGTGATGATGGTGAGTACTCTTCTGCTAGTGATTCTGATGAACCTCACCATACTATGATTGCCACTAACCATACAGATAATGAGGCGGTCCATGCTACTCCTGGTGATGCAGATAGGTATGAAAGTCTTGTTGCGTAGCGTGTTCTTAGTACACAGGTCGCCCCGCCAGAGAAAAATCAGCGACACACTCTTTTCCATACAAAGGGTGTTGTGCAGGAGCGGTCGATTCGCATCATCATTGACAACGGTAGCTGCAACAACTTGGCGAGTACTATGCTGGTAGAGAAGTTGTTCTTACCCACCCGTAAGCATCTGCATCCCTATCATATTCAGTGGCTTAATGATGGTGGAAAGATTAAAGTAACACAGTCGGTACGTGTTCCGTTCTCCATAGGTGCCTATTCTGATTTTGTTGATTGTGATGTTATTCCTATGGAGGCATGTTCTTTGTTACTTGGTAGACCTTGGCAATATGATACTGATAGCTTGCATCATGGTCGTTCGAATCATTATTCTCTCATGTTTAAAGGTCAGAAAATAATTATACATCCCATGACACCCGAACAAATTGTTAAAGATGACCTTGCTCGAGCCGCTAAAAATGCTAAACAACTTGCACCATCACCATCAAATTTGGCACCTTCTGAAATCAAGTTGAATGCGCCTGCTTTATTTGCTGCATGTGCTGATTTTGATGAGCTTTGTGTTGATGAGCTACCTTGCTATGCACTTGTATGTTCTAGTGTGCTACCATCTTTGGATATTCCCCCTGCGGTTGGTAACCTTTTGCAGGAGTACGCTGATGTTTTTCCCAAAGGTTTACCATCGAGACTACCTCCACTTCGTGGCATTGAGCACCAGATCGATTTCATTCCAGGCGCACACCTTCCGAATCGCGCCCCGTACCGCACAAATCTCGACGAGACGAAAGAGATTCAGCGCCAGGTACAGGCGTTGCTTGACAAAGGGTACATTCGTGAGTCTCTTAGTCCTTGCTCCGTTCCAGTGTTACTTGTTCCAAAGAAGGATGGATCGTGGCGTATGTGTGTAGATTGTTGTGCTATTAATAACATCACCATTCGTTATCGATATCCTATATCACGCCTTGATGATATGCTAGATGAGCTTAGTGGTGCCATTATTTTTACTAAGATTGATTTGCGTAGTGGTTACCATCAGATTCGAATGAAATTAGGAGATGAATGGAAAACAACTTTTAAAACTAAATTTGGCTTGTATGAATGGTTGGTTATGCCGTTTGGTTTGACTAATGCTCCCAGCACTTTTATGCATTTGATGAATGAAGTTCTCAGGCCTTTCATAAGTTTGTTTGTTGTTGTATATTTTGATGATATCTTGATTTATAGCAAATCTATGGAAGAGCATTTAGAACATTTGAGTGCTGTTTTTAATGCATTGTGTGCTGCTCACTTGTTTGCTAACATGGAAAAATGCATCTTTTGCACACAACGTGTTTCGTTTCTTGGTTATGTTGTTACTCCACAGGGTATTGAGGTGGATAGCAGCAAGACTGATGCAATTCGGGAATGGCCTACACCGACGACGGTCACGCAGATTTGGAGCTTTCTTGGGCTTGCAGGTTTCTACCGTCGGTTCGTACATGATTTTAGCTCTATTGCAGCACCTCTACATGAGCTTACAAAGAAAGGTGTGCCATTTACTTGGACTGATTCCCAGGAGCTCGCCTTCACTACTTTGAAAGATAAGTTAACACATGTTCCTTTTTTGCAATTGCCTGATTTTGGTAAAATATTTGAGCTAGAATGTGATGCCAGTGGTATTGGGTTAGGTGCTGTTTTGTTACAAGAAGGAAAATCGGTTGCTTATTTCAGTAAAAAAATTAAGCGGTGCTAGTTTGAAATATTCTACTTATGGTAAAGAACTTTATGCTTTAGTGCGTACTTTGCAAACGTGGCAGCACTATCTCTGGCATCGTGAGTTTATAATCCATTCTGATCATGAGGCTTTAAAACATATTCGTACCCAAAATAATCTGAACCGTCGTCATGCTAATTGGGTAGAATTCATTGAGTCTTTTCCTTACATCATTAAACACAAGAACGGGAAGGACAATGTGATTGCTGATGCCTTATCTCGCCGATATAATATGCTGTCACAATTGGATTTTAAAATTTTTGGTTTACACACTATGAAAGATCAATATCGATGATAATGATTTCAAAGATGCTTATAAACATTGTATGACTGGTAAACCATGGGGAAAATTTCACATGCAGGATGGGTTCCTGTTTCGCGCTAACAAGCTGTGTATTCCAGCTAGCTCGGTTCGTCTTTTGTTGTTACAGGAAGCTCATGGAGGCGGACTAATGGGACATTTTGGCATTTACAAGACGCTTGAAGTGCTGGCCGCCCACTTCTATTGTCCCCGGATGCGTCCTGATGTCGAGCGCTTGGTTGCACGCTGTACTACATGTCAAAAGGCGCGATACTACATGGTTTGTATATGCCTTTGCTTGTTCCCACTTCCCCTTGGCGCGATATTTCTATGGACTTTGTTTTGGGTTTGCCTAGAACTAAGAAGGGGAGGGATAGTATTTTTGTGGTTGTTGATCGATTCTCTAAAATGGCTCATTTCATACCTTGTCATAAGACTGATGATGCTAGTAGTGTTGCTGAATTGTTCTTTAGAGAGATTATTCGCTTGCATGGTATTCCAAATACAATCATTTCTGATCGTGATACTAAGTTTCTTAGTCATTTTTGGAGATCTCTTTGGAATAAATTGGGAACTAAATTGCTGTTTAGCACAACTTGTCACCCTCAAACTGATGGACAAACTGAAGTGGTTAATAGAACTTTGTCAACTATACTTAGGGCTGTCCTAGATAAAAATTTGAAACGTTGGGAGGATTGCTTGCCTCATGTTGAGTTTGCTTATAATCATGCTACGCATTCCTCTACAAAGATGTGCCCTTTTCAGATTGTTTATGATTATATTCCTCGGGCACCTATTGATTTGTTTTCGCTTGATGCTGATGGCGCTCCACACTTAGATGCGGTTGCACATGTTGAACATATGATTAATTTGCATGAACAAACTCAACAAAACATTGCTGCTGCTAATGCTAAATATCAGGTTGCTGGTAGTAAAGGGAGAAAACATGTTACTTTTGAACCGGGTGATATGGTTTGGTTGCATTTGAGAAAAGATCGTTTTCCTACTTTGCGTCGTTCTAAATTAATGCCTCGTGCTGCTGGTCCTTTTAAAGTGCTAACCAAGATTAATGATAATGCTTATGTCCTTGACCTGCCTACGGAGTTTGGTGTTTCCACTAGTTTTAATGTTGCAGATTTGAAGCCGTATTCGGGAGAAGATGAGGAGCTGCCGTCGAGGACGACTTCAGTTCAAGAAGGGGAGGATGACGTGGACATCAACGACAACAGGAGCGACTCTACACCACAGCACCAGCAATCCAAGCGCCACCTCCTAGGTCCTGAAGCCCAGGTGCCAATTTCAGCTCAGGCGCCACCTCCAGGTCCAGAAGCCCAGGCGCCACTTCCACCTGGGCCAATTACTCGGGCCCGTGTGAGAGAATTGAGCTTCGTCATGCTGCTGAAGAACGAAGGCCCAGAAGAATAGAAGCTGGGCCAACAGGAGTCCCAGGTGGGGGCGCCTGACTGGTGGGGCCCACCTTGGGCGCGCCCCCACCCCCCCCCCCTTGGGCGTGATTCCCCTCTCCACGCTGACCCTAGGGGCTACGCCCCCTATTTAGATAGACCCCTCTTTTATTTTCAGACTTGAGTTTTGTTTTACATCTAGCTTTAGCTACATTTGACACCGCACAAATATGTGTTGTCCTCGTGTGATTCAAAACTCCACCTTCGAGTGATATTAAGATTGCTCGCCTTCTTTTCTTGTTCGTTCTTCGATTGCGTACAGGAAGTTGCTGATCTTGATTGCAACAGGTTCAGTAACCCAGGGAGGTTGTTCAGCGATTGCATTGGCGCTTCAGGTTCGCTCGTCGTAGTCGGATCGTGAGGGTCTACTTCCACCAAATCGAATTTATCTCCACTCATCGAAAGATCGGGCACTTCAGCTCTATCATAGCTTTAGAACCTTCTAAACGCTCTATTTTATAAACCCCCTTGATCTATTTTGGTTCTTCCTCTCTTGCCTTGAAAATCTTCTATCTTACCTACGTCGACGCAAATTCTCTCGTGAACCAATCAAGATGAGACAGAAGTTGCCTAGGATGTGGACGAGAAGATCTTAACCCCTCAGAGTAGAGTCCACCCTATTTGGTCGAGCCACGAAGTAGATTTTTCGTTTAGTGTTCTCGTTGCTTGAATGCTTGGTTCTTATTGAATTTCTTGATTGTTATGGTTCTTCACCGTGAGTGTAGGATTTTATAGAGTAGTGTTTTCATGCTTGCTTTAGACTCCACCTTTAGCTTGTGTGCCATCCCTCCTAGATGAGACCTCCACTATGCGTTGCATAACAAATATGAGTGCTCAAGCCAATCAGACATCCTCAACTCGAGTGATCAACAAAGAGAGGTACTTCATGTATAGTTGGCACTGAAGATCAAGATTTTTAGAATAAGTTATGATAGAGCTGGAGTGCCCGATCTTTCGGTGAGTGGAGGATAATTTTGATTTGGTGGAAGTCGACCCTCACGATCCGACTACGACGAGCGAACCCGAAGCGCCAATGCAATCGCTGAACCAACTCCCTGTGGTTACCGACCCTGTTGCAATCAAGATCAGAACTTCCTGTACGCAATCAAAAAACGAACAAGAAAAAGAAGGCGAGCAATCTTAATATCACTCGAAGGTGGAGTTCTGAATCACACGAGGACAGCACGTATTTGTGCGTGTTCGGTGTAGCTAAAGCTAGATGTAAAACAAAACTCAAACCCTAATGTGACGGCGGCTACTGAATATATGGGGGCTAGGTCGTGACCTACCCCCATGGTCACGCCCCTATGGGCTCCAACACGATACACGGGCCACCGGCCCAAAAGACGGCGGCGCAGCGCCCTGGCAGATTCTGGACGTCCAATTGTTTCGACGATTCCCGTTGACTCAGAAGGAATTTGGGCATGAGACCGGTGCCATTGGAAAGTGCGTCTCCTTAGCTTTCCATCCATATGTAGAACGCCCAAAACAGACGCCGTATGTGGCCGGGGCGACCAAAACATCATGGACTGCTCCTGAACTCCGAGATGGACTCGAACTTGAGTTGTTTTGGGCCTCCACCTTGGTGACTCGAATTGAATTAGCCTTGGGCCTCCTTCATGACTTGGACAACCTTGTTGGACTCCTCCTTCACTAATGCATGACCCAATCATGGTTGTATGTATGTGTTTCATGTCCTCATCATCCTCCCCTTCTTGACGAAAAGCCGTCCTCGGCGTCAATTGTACTTCAAACCGATCCTGCATAACACAAAGGAGAACGGGGTTTCAAAAACCAAGGACAACAAAAATATTAAGAGAAGGGATGTCACTATGTATCCGATTGGCGAAAGGATCATCTCGCATAGAACTTTTAGCAAGCATGTAAGCTTCTTGATCGGGCGACACACGATGTGTTTCAACACGATCCTGCACAAGATTAGTACCAACAAAAGACCAAGCAGGCATAGAGAGCAACCAGCAAGGCTCCCCTTCTTTATAGTAAACTTGTTTCATGAAAATAGAACTAGAGGAATGTAAATTAGGATGTGTAGTATGGCTGTCCTCTAATTGATCATAATCTGTCACAACAAAAGGAGTACTCATATCGCAACCAATGTAGACTCTTTGTATCATATATTGTCCTTTGTTGTCATATTTGCCAATAACATGATAAGTGTGTTTAGCAAACCAAGGCAAATCAGCATTGTGAAAAAGTCGCTCTTGCAAACAATCTAGATTACACAAATCATCAAATTCAATGTAACCCAAAGTATGTAAAGAAGACAACAATCTTAGTTCATCATTTGCGCTAGCAATATGCATAACATGTTTATTTTCAGTACAAATGGTTGGTTCCAAAACATATAGAACTGAAGCGTGATCAACCAATTCATCTTTATCACAAGGAACAACAAGCTCATCATCATGTGACAAAGATTCGTCAAGAGATGGGTCCACTAACAATTGCTCTATGATAGCATGAGGTGTGGAAAAATTCAGCACAGCAGAAGTGGTCTCACCATCCGTGAGTGGAACACCTGTGATCGTGGGCGCTGAAGGTGTGACCGTCCTCTCGCACGGTGTAGTGCTAGGCGTGGATGGCGCAGGGAGAGCAAGATCTACACTAGATGCCGGACTTCGTCCTGCAAAGGAGTTAGTATATGTCGTCGAGCGGCGTCCCTGCACTTCACGTTCAGCTTTGCAAGCATATTCAAGCAATGTGGGCATATCAAAATAATCTTTATAATCAAGTATGTCCTGAATTTCGCGGTTCAAACCACCGCGAAAACGTGCCATAGCAGCGTCATCCGTCTCAAACAAACCACAACGAATCATACCTTTTTGTAGCTCCTGGTAATAGTCCTCAACAGATTGTTGACCTTGCTGAAATTGCTGCATTTGTTTAAGCAAATCTCGGGCATAATATGAAGGTACAAAGCGATGTCGCATAGCAGTTTTTAATTGGGCCCAAGTGGTTGGAATAGCAGTGGGATGTCGTTGTTTATAATCACGCCACCACATTAAAGCAAAAAGAGTAAATGCACTAATAGCAGCTTTAACTTGTGCACTAGCAGGAATATCATGGCATGAAAAATTCTGTTCAACCTCTAATTCCCAATCAAGATATGCAGCAGGATCATATTTGCCATTATAAGAGGGTATATTAAATTTAATCGTAGCAAATGAGTCAATGTGTGGAGGACATACCACACGGCGGGCACAACCGTGGCGATCTCCATCATCTAGCTCCATGTCCCTGTCATAGTCCTTGTGCAACGCCGTGACCGACGTGGACCACGCATCGAATCGTGCCACGATGCCGTTGACGTCTCCTGACATGATTAGCGCAAACACAAAAACAAAAATCCTAGGACAGCAAAGGTGTGTATGTGTGTGTATGAGATGCTCACAAAGATGTTGCGATCAAATTCTTATCCGTTCTTACCAAGCAACAGGGGCGACCTGTAAGCAACAAATAGCACCTGCGAAAAATTGGAGCAGCGATTGCCTGGAGAAACAAAGTCGGCTCGTCGTAGGAATATGTGTAGTTCTGGGTAGGCTGCACTCAAATCAAGGATTAGCACAATCTAACAATAATGCAAAGTTGAATTATAGTGCTAACACATGTACTCAAGCTGCTGGAAACAAAAGCAAAGGTGGGAGCACAGCAAGAGGAGGGAACCTGGTTCGGTTTGTGGAGGGGGAACAAAAGAAAACAGGAGGGCGATGTGGGGAAAAAGAAATTGGATCGGTCTCGGTTTTTGGAGGGGTGGCTCAAAAGTGATGGCGATCTGAGGGAGTCTCGGTTTGTGGAGGGGGCGATCAGCCAGAAAGTTTCGGTGTGGGGTGGGAGGGGGGCGATCAGGGGCTAGGCGAGCAGGGGAGGGGGCGAGCGAATGATTTTGGGAGAGGAGGGCGACGGGGTCAATTCGATCTCGGTTTGGGTGTCGGTTTTTTTTTTGAAGAAGGGACTGATTCTAGATCGGTTCGGTGTATGCCAAGAAAAACCGGTGGCTTGTCGCTGGAAACAAATAGCGACGCCAGGAAAACAAATCCGCAACAATTCGGTGTTCCTGTCCTCTTTTTTTTTGTTTTTTTCTTTCTGTTTTTTTTCTTTCCTTTTTTTTCTTCTTTCCTTTTTTTACCCTTCCAAACCAAACAGAAAGAGCGCAAGACCGAGCGCCGCAAAGGAAACGTGCGTGTAGCGATAGGGAAACGAAACCGACCAGGAGGGAGCGACAGGAGGTGTGGGTTCGGTTCTCTTTTTTTTAGGGCTTATTTTTTTATTTTTTTTGCAACCTGGCAAAGGGGAAACGAAGGGCAGGGTTGGGTGCGATCACGCGGGACTGTGATCGGCAGGGGGTGGTGCGTGCTGGGTAGGGGGCGGCGATTGGTGTGGCTGCTGGGAAAGCGGTGTGAACAGCAGGGATGAAAAACAAATCGGCGGCGACAAGAACACAATGCAACCAGCAACAATTAAACGCGTAAGCACACAAATTCAACAAAGCAAATTATTGAAAGAGAGTGCAAGGCTAAAAAGGGTGCTGGGACAAGGATCTAACCTGATAAATTTTTGTTTTGGTTTTGTGGACTGTAGGTAATGAAAAACACTCGATAAACTCACCGATCAACCTGGACTTCTGATACCACTTGATAGAGCTGGAGTGCCCGATCTTTCGGTGAGTGGAGGATAATTTTGATTTGGTGGAAGTCGACCCTCACGATCCGACTACGACGAGCGAACCCGAAGCGCCAATGCAATCGCTGAACCAACTCCCTGTGGTTACCGACCCTGTTGCAATCAAGATCAGAACTTCCTGTACGCAATCAAAAAACGAACAAGAAAAAGAAGGCGAGCAATCTTAATATCACTCGAAGGTGGAGTTCTGAATCACACGAGGACAGCACGTATTTGTGCGTGTTCGGTGTAGCTAAAGCTAGATGTAAAATAAAACTCAAACCCTAATGTGACAGCGGCTACTGAATATATGGGGGCTAGGTCGTGACCTACCCCCATGGTCACGCCCCTATGGGCTCCAACACGATACACGGGCCACCGGCCCAAAAGACGGCGGCGCAGCGCCCTGGCAGATTCTGGACGTCCACTTGTTTCGACGATTCCCGTTGACTCAGAAGGAATTTGGGCATGAGACCGGTGCCATTGGAAAGTGCGTCTCCTTAGCTTTCCATCCACATGTAGAACGCCCAAAACGTACGCCGTATGTGGCCGGGGCGACCAAAACATCACGGACTGCTCCTGAACTCCGAGATGGACTCGAACTTGAGTTGTTTTGGGCCTCCACCTTGGTGACTCGAATTGAATTAGCCTTGGGCCTCCTTCATGACTTGGACAACCTTGTTGGACTCCTCCTTCACTAATGCATGACCCAATCATGGTCGTATGTATGTGTTTCATGTCCTCATCAAGTTACCACGTGAGTATTGGAATAAGTTTTCTAACATGGAGATAAGTGTCAAGATGTCAGAATCTTCTATGACCCTAGTTGTAAGAATCCCATGGTGGAAGCATAGAATTGGTTAAGAATAGTTGAGTACTCTAGATCATTTCATAGGAAGAAGATCAGAGTAACTAGAAGTCAATGCCCAACTATTTGGACGAAGAGGAAGTACTCCTAAAGGATCAACAAACCTACGAGATTTCAATTGAGTACCCTAGCTTCCACACTACACCCTGGCTATGAGCGACCATAGAGGCACCCGCTTCAAGATGAAGATATGGACTAAGGCGTCTCTGAACTATGAACCAACCTCAGAAGTGATACAAGGACCACACCTCAGTCATGGTATTGGAATGTGGAAGAGAATTGCATATGCTTCAAGGACTTCAAGTTGATTGAAGAATACGAGAAGACTAATTAGAAATGACAGCCCCATGGATTACCTCGTAAAGTGTGAAGAACCATACCTTAGAGTCGACAATACCTTAACCTATAGGTCTTGTTGGATGTCATGGATATGGAATGGATGTCTAGACTCGATGGATACGAACTGAGTCACGTGAGTCAACATCCTAAAGAAAGGTAGCATCCACACTCAGTCTTGGTTTGCTAGAACTATAAGCAACACAAGCAAGACCTACTGTAAGGGATCATCTAAAGGAATATTCAGAGAATTGCTAGGTCCGCAATGGAGTTAAGATATGGAGTTCCTTATCGACACGACACTAGAATGAGTCCAATAGTAAATAAAGATTCTACAGGACATTTCCTATTGGATCGAGTTTAAAGGAAACCCCAGGAACTACTAGACAAGAGATATCAGACCTAGACGTTGGAACCTTCCTAGCCTATGGAAAAAGAAAGCAAGCAAAGATTATGAAGACAACTAAGGATTTTCGCTCACCTAAACAAGAATTGACCAAGATCAAGCATTGCTACCTATCGAAGAGTTGTTGGACTGCCGCAGATGCCACCTTTCGGGATAGTGTCGGTGTTCTATCGTCGATCCTACCGAGGGGTATCCCGAGGTAGTAGAGTTCATGTGGGGTTTCGCCAAGATCAGGAACGCAAAGGCCAAGAGACTCAGGATTTTAGACAGGTTCGGGCCACCGAGATAGCGTAATACCCTACGTCCTGTATCGTGTGTCCTTTGGAGGGGGTCCCTGCCTAGCCTTATATACACAGAGGGCAGGGTTACAAGTTCGGTTCCGAGTAGAATCCTAACCTATTACAACTTGTAGAGTGCTTTACAAGTCAATCCGAGTAGTTTACAAGTCATACGACTGGTTTCCATAACGAGGAGAGTCCAGGCGGTACTCTACTCGTAGTCTTCACGCTTGGTATGACTCCTTTATAGATTATCCATGCGTCCTTTTAGGCCCATGGCCGTACCTCCAACAAGCCCCCAAGTGCTTCATCGTCGAGCTTTGTTATCAACCGAGTACTTGACAAATCCACCGAGTACATTTTCGAGTGCTTCGAGTACTCGCTTAGTCTTGGAAAGTCCTTGGTTGTCGCGAGGCGATGAGGTGCTTATGCCCCGCTAATCTTGACCAAATTAGTAGTCTTCAATCTTTTATATGGGGTGTGGTGAAAGTCGCACTCCATATGGAGTAGCCCCCGAGCCTTAAGTTGAATCGAAGAATCAGGTTGAGGTTCTACAGAATCTTGAATCTTCATCTGATCTTGAAAGGTGCAATTTGAAAAATTGCACTTGATATCAAGTAGCCCCGAGCCTTGGTTTGAATCACAGAATTGAGCCGAGGGTCTTGATTTAAGTCTTCATTCTTCAGAAAAAATAAAATCCTAATTCCTTTACTACCCTGCAGCCCTCGAGCCTTGAACTATATGTACATATAGAAAAGGATCAAGTCTCAAGACTGACAGAGTAGTTTGAGAGTAGAAAAGAGATAAATCCAAAATTTTTAGAGTAAAGGAAAAAAATAATTGTATTCCAGGTTACCCCCTAGAATTATCAATTAATTTTAAATCCAGTCCCTAAAAAATGGAAATAACCTGTAACTGTAGCTTGTGAATGCCAAACGGCGCGCCCACCAGTACTTAGCCGAACCGTCAGGGCAAACAAACCCTAACCGCTGACAAAGCAAGCGCTACCAATCTCCATTGAGCGAAATAAACCACGAGCCCCCGAGCAAAGTAATCTCCAAGCCCCTGAGCAAAAGCCATCCAATCTCAGATCTAGCCATCAGGGTCGCTTCCAATCACCAACCAAGATGACATCCAAGAAGGACAAGAGGACAAGTCGTGGTGAATCCCGTGGAAAAGAAGTGAAGCTGCCGTCGCCAAAGCGCGACAAGTTGCAGAAAAGATCTCATCCGATGCCCAACACCTATATGAAGGCATCCAAGGCAACCGAGGATCATCTCCAGAAGTTGGTTGCTAACGGATTTCTCAAGGAACAACAAGTACTGTTGTGGGAGATCCCAGATTCAGAAGGCCCCAATGGTTCCAGTGGATATGACATTGATGTTTAGCCACTTTATCTTGATGGGATTAGGCCTCCCGACTTGTGATTTCCTTCGAGGTCTGTTGTTTTTCTATGGACTGGAACTGCCCAATCTGACACCAAATGGAATTCTCTAGATTTCCATTTATGTGTTCTTCTGTGAGGCATTCTTAGGAATCAGGCCGCACTTCCAACTATTTAGGAGGCTCTTTCAGTGCAAGCCCCAACCCAAGAAAGATGCCACATGCCCTGTTGGCGGAGCTGGATTCCAGTTGCGTCAAGATGTGAAAGATATTTATCTCGAGTATGATATGTTCAGCAGCAACTCGAGATGGAAAGAGCAATGGTGGCCGTGGGTGATTCATCACCGAGCCTGACAAAAATTCCCGAGTCAGGTGCTAGTGAAAACATTATGCCTTCACTGGTATTTGGCGAGCCATAGATACCGGAGAAGAAGTCCAAAAGGTAATCGATTCTGCTCATAATCAAGTCTTGAGTCATAGTACAGTAGTAATTTGAAGTAATATTGATTTGTCAATGCAGAAAATCCGCTCCCTTGCCACCGAGGAAGAAAGCCAAGGTGTCGGCTGAAGAATGACGACCAAAACCAGTGCAAACCAATCCCGGTGAGCACGAACAGAGCATGCCAGAGAAATCTGCCGCAGAAGAAAACCAAGCCACTCCCATCATGACAGAGTCAATCAGTCAAGCCATGGATTTAGTTCCTAACTTGCCATTGCTCACCAATAAGGAGAGTGAAAATGCAGAACAGATGGCGCAGCCGAGTGCCCAACCTGTGCTGGCGAAAACCATTGGACTTCAATTTCTTCCAACTTCCAGCCGGGTTGGGACAACTAAAGAAATCATCGATTTAGATGTAAGCGCCGTCGTGCCAGGAGCTGCCGAGTTGTTTGAAGATCCTCTGCTGGACGCCGACACGACTGCGGCCTTCGTCGAGTCGTAGAGGAGAATTGCGACCCTAGCACATGGCTCAATCAAATATGTAGAGGTAAGGAATCTACCCAGAGCTGTTCAATCAGTAGTCAATTCCAAATTGTATCTAATAAACTTTTGCAGGATTTGTCTGCTCGTTCCAAGAAGAAATCCCAAGCCTTGTATGCGATGACAGACGCATCAATACGGGTTCAACAATTGAAAGACGAGCTAGCCAAGAGCAAGGAGCAGTTGGCAAAACTGTCTCTACAGTTTGATTCAATCCAGGTGGAGAAGTTATCCACTCGTCAAGAGTTGGAAGAAACGCAGAAAGAATATGCTGCCCGCCAGGAACAATGGAAAGCCGAGGAAGAGCGACTAAAGAAAAGGAATCAGACCTTGACGAAGACCAATACTGGTAAGTCTCCCTATTCAAAAACCTCTTCCACGACTTGTAATTTTGTTGCTTTATACTGAGACTGTATCCTTGCGCAGAGCACATGACAGCATATATGAAGCTCAGAGCTGAATGCACTTCATGGTAGAATGGTATGTATCGAGCCACAGAAGAAAAAGAAAAACTCTTTCGTGATTATACTGCGCTGTATGAGACTCATAACGTGTTTATGACAGAGTATGATCAAGCCATGAAGATGTTGGAGCAATCAGATGCCACCCTCAAGGACGCTTTGGAAAAGGGCAAAGTAGTCAGAGAGGAGTACCAGGCTCTGAAAGCCGAACATACAGAACTTGTCAAGGCGGCAACGATGCTGGTGAACTCCATTGATCACGATGCTCCTGAAGAGTCTGGGAAACCACTCTTACAGCGCATCCAAGAAGTCCCCCAGCAAGTTCGCCGCATACTTGAAGAAGACTTGCTGCTATGTGGCGGATCATGTGCTAGCAGTCATCCAGTCTTTTTACCCAGAGGCGGAGATTGATGATGTCCCAACGGGTAGAGCTGATGACTGTGAGAACACCAAGTTCGAAGAGTATCTGAAGCACTTCGAGCCCATAGAAGCAGAAGTTGTAGAGAGCCTGAAATTGCAGTAAACATGTAGCTCTGCAAGAACATAATTGTTTGTAATATAAGAATATTTCATTTCTGTATCATATTTTGTAAATATGCACAATTTATGTAAGTTATGACTACTTTGTGCAATTCTGGCATCCATGTGCCTCGAAAAATCACTACTCTTTCTAGAGTAGAGACTCTGAAATACTGATAAATCAGTACTCAAAGATTTAGGATTTAATATACTTATATAGTTGTCTCTTCAAGTTGTGATGTACTCGAGAGTAAAGATCAACAAACTTGGAAAAAATTTTAATGTACCCGTAGGTAGATGCTTTCTAAGGCTAGCTGGCCTCGACAGGTGCTCAGCCTTGTCTTAGTTAAAACTAAGTATTCAGAGATGCTGGTAAAGTACCCGTAGGTAGATGCTTTCTAAGGCTAGCTGGCCTCAACTGGTGCTCAGCCTGGTCTTAGTTAAAACTAAGTACTCAGGGATCCTGGTAGTTGTATTAGTGACTCTTCGGATTTTAACTTATGTATATTGTTGTATCAACAAGTATCAAAAGGAACTCCGGAATTTAAATGAGCTACAGTAGTCTTATACCCGTAGGTAGATGCTTTCTAAGGCTAGCTGGCCTCTACTGGTGCTCAGCCTGGTCTTAGTTAAAACTAAGTACTCAGGGATCCTGGTAGTTGTATTAGTGACTCTTCGGATTTTAACTTATGTATATTGTTGTATCAACAAGTATCAAAAGGAACTCCGGAATTTAAATGAGCTACAGTAGTCTTATACCCGTAGGTAGATGCTTTCTAAGGCTAGCTGGCCTCTACTGGTGCTCAGCCTGGTCTTAGTTAAAACTAAGTACTCAGGGATCCTGGTAGTTGTATTAGTGACTCTTCGGATTTTAACTTATGTATATTGTTGTATCAACAAGTATCAAAAGGAAATCCGGAATTTAAATGAGCTACAGTAGTCTTATAAGACAACAAAAGCATTTACTTCAATAATAGGCGAGAGATTAGATGCTGAGAATATGAAATCCACTTTATTCAATCCTTGATGACTCAATCATGAATCCCAAAAGTATTTACATACTCTGACTTACTCAAAAGAAAAACTCTAAGCATAAAACTTGTGTAGGTGTTCGATGTTCCAAGAATCTCTCTCTTCTACTCCTTCGCTGTTCTTCAGACGATATGACCCGGGTCCTGTCACCTTGTGGACGATGAAAGGTCCTTCCCAGCGAGACATTAGCTTATGCAAACCCGTAGTCTTCTGAATTCTGCGCAATACCAAGTCGCCGACATTGAACGATCTCTCCTGGACGTTTCTGTCATGATAGCGCCGCATTCCTTGAAGATATCGAGCATAATTCAGCAATGCTGTGCAGCGTTCCTCCTTGAGCAAATCAATTTCCAGTCGTCTCGTGTCATCAGCGATGCCTTCATCATATTGCTCCACTCGTGATGACTTGTACATGAGATCAACTGGTAGGATACCTTCAGATCCATAAACCAGAAAGTATGGCGAGTGGCCGGTGGGCTTGCAAGGCTGGGTACAAAGCCCCCAGACTGCATGGCCCAACTCGTAGATCCACTTTCCTCCATATTTCCTGTCGTGCTCGAACAATCGCTTCTTCAAACCATCCAGAATCATACCATTGGCTCTCTCGACTTGTCCATTGGCCTTGGGGTGTGCTACTGATGCGTGAACAACTTCGATACCGTGCCTCTCACAGTGGTCTTTGAACTTGTAGCTATTGAAATTAGAACCCAAATCTGTGATGATGCGATGAGGACAGACATACTTGATCATCAAATCAGTAATAAACCATGTGGCCTTGGCTGCTAATATGTTTGTGACTAGTTTGACTTCGATCCACTTGGTGAACTTGTCGATGGCGACCAGCACGTGTGTGAAGTTACCCGGAGCAGTCGTGAGCTTGCCCACCATGTCCAGCCCCCAGCATGCAAACGGCCATGATGGAGGAATAGCAATCAAATTGTGCACGGGCACGTGTTGCTGTCTGGCGAAGAATTGACACCCGGGACACTTGCGAACAATCTCCTCTGCATCTTGCAGAGCTGTAGGCCATTAGAAAGCTGCTCTGAACGCCTTCCCAACCATTGTACGTGATCCTGCATGATTCCCGCATGCTCCGTCGTGTATCTGTTGTAGAATTCCTTTCCCTTTTGCTCTTGGGACACACCGCATAGCTATGTTGGTGTATAGTCCTGTTCTGCATAGCTGATCTCCTATCAAGAGATAATTCATTGACGGTCGCAGGACTTGCTCAGCTTCTGTCTTGTTCAGAGGAAGAGCCTTATTCTTGATGTACTCGATGAAAGGGATACGCCAGTCTTCCTCGATGACTAGGACCTCTTGATCTGGTCTGTGGTCACCATTGTTGGTAGGAGTTGACTTCTCGAAGTCGATCGTCCTCTTGTGGAGTTCCTGAACGAAAACTCCCGCTGGGACTTCTGCAGGAGTGGATCCCAACTTTGATAATACGTCCGCAGTGACGTTGTCGTCACGGACTACCCAATGATACTCGATGCCTACGAACTTGTTCTCCATCTTGCGCACTTCTTCGCAGTAAGCATCCATGTTGTCCTTCTGGCGGTCCCAGTCCTTGTTGCAATGGTTGATGACGACAGAGGAGTCGTCGTATACCATCAATCGCTTGATTCCTAGGGAAATCGCCAGTTGTAAGCCATGTAGCAACGCCTCGTACTCTGCTTCGTTGTTGGGCACCTTCCAAAAGATTTGCAGAACGTACTTAAGCTGGTCCCCCTTGGGTGAAATAAAAAGTACTCCCGCGCCAGCGCCTTCGAGCTTCAGAGAGCCGTCGAAGTACATGATCCAATGTTCCGGTCTACCGACCGGGATATCCACTTGATTCTCGCTCCATTCAGCCATGAAGTCTGCCAGGACTTGCGACTTGATGGCCTTCTTAGACTTGAACTCGATGCTGAGTGCGCCGAGCTCGACTGCCCACTTTGAAATTTGCCCGGTGGCGTCCGGGTTGTGTAAGATTTCTCCCAGGCCAAACTCCGTGACCACTGAGATGGTGTATGTGTCGAAGTAGTGGCGCAGCTTCCTTGATGTGATGAGTAGTGCATAGAGTAGTTTCTGCACCGCCGGGTATCGGGCTTTGGACTCTGTGAGTACTTCACTAACGAAGTACACCGGCCTCTGGACAGGATATGCATGATTGTCCTCAGGCCTCTCAACGACCAGCGCTGTGCTCACCACATGAGTGGTTGCTGCGATGTAGAGTAGCAGCTCTTTGTCATCATCGTGCGGGGCAGTCAGTATTGGCGGTTTTTGCAGGTGCTGCTGAAGATCGTTCAATGCTGCTGCCGCTTCCTCCGTCCATTGGAACTTGTCTCCCTTCTTCAAGAGCTTGAAGAAGGGCAAGCCTCTTTCTCCGAGTCGTGAGATGAAACGATGTAGTGCCGCCATGCACCCAGTAAGCTTCTGGATGTCCTTGATCGTTTTTGGAGGCTCCATAGCAGTAATAACATTGATCTTCTCCGGGTTGGCCTCAATGCCTCGGTGACTGATGATGAACCCGAGTAGTTTCCCAGAGGGTACACCAAAGACGCACTTCATTGGGTTAAGCTTCCAATGCCACTTCCGCAGAGATGCGAAAGTTTCTTCCAGGTCAGCAATGAGATCATCGGGATTCCTGGTCTTCACGACTACGTCATCCACATATGCTTCCACGTTGCGGTGTAGTTGCTTCTCAAGGCAGAGCTAGATAGCACGCTAATAAGTTGCTCCGGCGTTTTTCAACCCGAAGGACATCGTAGTGTAGGCGTAGGCCCCGTAGGGAGTGATGAACGTTATCTTGATTTGATCCTCCTCTATTAGAGATATCTGGTGATAGCCTGAGTAGCAATCAAGAAAGCAAAGCAGAGCGCAGCCAGCGGTAGAGTCAATAACCTGGTCGATGCGTGGGAGCCCGAAAGGGTCCTTGGGGTAGTGCTTGTTCAGGTCGGTGTAGTCGACGCACATCTGCCACTCGTTGTTGTTCTTCTTCCTTACCAAGACTGGATTTTCTAGCCAATCAGGGTGAAAGACTTCCTTAATGAATCCCGCAGCGAGTAGTTTCGCCGGCTCTTTCTGCGAATCGTCGCAGTCGTTGCTTCTTTGGGGTTGCTTTTGGGTCGACATTCAAGCTGTGCTCGATCAGGTCCTTTGGCACCCTTGGCATGTCCGCGGGTTTCCACACGAAGATGTCGCGGTTAGCCTGTAGGAACCTGACGAGCGCGTCTTCCTATTTGGGAGTCAGGCCAGCCCCAATCTTGGTGGTCTTCGACTGGTCGCCTTCTATCAGCTCTGCATCCTTCATTGCCACGTCGTCGGGGGTGGTCGCCTTGAGTGGCCCTGACTCCTTTGTAGGAATATCGAGCTTTGTCTTCCTGAGCTTTTGAGCAGCTACGAAGATTTGAGACATAGAGTTCGGCACCTGAGAGGTGGCTGCGAACTCTACAGCCTCTCTGTCACAATCGTATGATCGCCTCAAGTCGCCACGGAGGGAGATGACGCCCTTGGGTCCTGGCATCTTCAGGACAAGGTAGACGTAGTGGGGTATGGCCATGAATTTGGCCAATGCAGGACGTCCGAGGATGGCTTGATATGAAGTTTCAAAGTCCGCCACCTCGAACTTGACGTACTCTGTCCTGTAATTCTCCGGAGTGCCGAACATTACTGGTAATGTGACATGGCCAAGTGGGAGACTACAATTACCAGGAACGATGCCGTAGAACGCCTCCGATGATGACCATGAGAACCTTTTCCGCCTTTTGGAATCGGTTTGTCTCGTCGTCTTCGTCGTCTTCGTCTTGCCGGCTTCTTCTTGCCTTTTCCTTCACGCGGCTGCTAAGTGTACGCGCGTTGGAGATCATAGCATTTGCCCATGGTGTGTTTATGCTTTGGGTGCATTGGGCACGGCCTGTCCATGATCTTCTCCACGTCGCTCTTGCCAGGGTAGTTTTTTTCTGGCTTCTCATGACGCTGTCCAACGTCGCGATTGTATCGTCGGGCTTGCTCTTGTTGTGCTGATAATTCTAGGCTTTAGAGTTGTTTCCCTTCTCCTTGCCCTTGGGAGGACCGTACTTCTCAAGATCACGGTCTTCTTGGTCGCCCATGCTTCGACCTGGCTGCGTAGAGCTTCTAGGGTCTTTGCGTGATGCAGGCCAAACTGCCTATCAAAGTATCTGTTTGTGATGCCATTCTGAAATAAGTCGATGCATTCGCGATCAGATACGTCCACCACCAGGGTCTTGATTTCCATGAAATGACGCATGTACTCGCGGAGATTTTCATTATGTTGTTGCTTGCACATGGCCAGGTCATGTCGAGTCTTGGGTCGATTGTAGGTGCCCTGGAAGTTCACTACAAACATCTTCTTGAGTCATTCCCATGAGTCGACGGATCGTCGTGGCAGGTTCTCGAACCATGTGAGCGGGGCGGGCTCAAGTGCTAGTGGGAAGTATCGGCACTTGATTGCATTGTTGCCGCCCGCGTACTCTATGGATGTAGAGTAGATGCGCAGCCATGACTCAGGGGAGGTCTTGCCGTCGTACTTCTCAAAGCCTGCTGGCTTGAAAGGCTGTGGGTACGCCGCCATCCTGATGTCTCTGGAGAACATCGGGTACTCGTCCTCCTCTTCCTTGTAGCCTCGCTCTTCATCGCGCCTTCTGGAATCGATGATGGATCGTGCCTCGCGGTTGGCGTTGATGGTTCTCCTGAGGTCGTCGTTGTTTGCCGGCCGGTGTGAAGATGCGGCTCAGCCTCCCTCGTTGCGACTAGCATTGGGCCGTGGTTGGTCTCGTCCAGTCGCGTGGTTGTCTTCTGGGCGATTTGGGGCTGCGCCTCCTCCACGGTTTGCACCTCCCAGGCGACTTGGAGCCACTGAATGTGGCTGTTTGTCTCGAGCGCGGTTACGAGCGCTACTGTTGACTTCTTCACTAACAGCTGGTCGTTCACTGCGTGTCGATGAGGTGGCGAGTGCTTTATCAAGAGTATGGATCATGGCATTGATCCGATCGAGTGCAGCTTCAGACTAGGGGGTTCGCGGTAGGCTGCGAATATGGTAGGCGATCTCCATGGCGTTGGCCATGGGGGAGTCATAGCGCACGACCCTCGTGAATTCATGCGCGAGGTTGCGCCCGGCGAGACGGCGATCACGGGCGTCAAGGCATCGCAGAGCCCTCTTGTTGTTTCGGGTCACCCTTGCCGCTTCTTGCTCTGTCGTTTCTCCGTCGGGTGCGAGTTCGTCTGCGGAGATGTCAGCCTCCAGCTCGAATGCCCAACTCGGGTCGTCTTCCTCCACGAAAGCCTCGGCGTCGGCGTCAGCATTAGCTGTGGCTGCTCCTCCAACGTCGGCCATGAACACCTGTCGACTGGGCTCAACAAAGTCAGTGGTAGTTGGGGTGAGGAGTTCTGTGGTGTGCCGTGTTGGAACGGCAGGTCTTCAGTGATGTCGGACCCAAAGAGTACAAAGACTTGGCGGGACTCATAGATTTCCCGGGGTGTCTTGTCTCTTGGGAACACGACTCTTCCTTCCGATGTGGCGTGGAACACCAGGTCATGCCCGCCGTCTTCTTGTAGGTCTTCCATGTCCGAGTCCGAGTTGTACACGGGGTTTACCTCCGGGTGGGAGTTAGCGTGACCTGCCGTGACTCGAACTGGGACATCCCGCTCCGAGTCCGAGGTGAACTCGGTTTGGCTCTGCAACGCCTCGCAATAGACGCGGGTCGAGTTGCGGAGTCCAAAGGGGAATTGGGGTGGGAGGATTGCCGTAGTCGTGATCGACTCGGACTCATGCCCGCGGATGATGTCCGCGAGCGTGATCTCGCTGAGTTGTTTGGCCAGATCTTCCATGACGGACGCTGGTTCTTCCTTTCTCTCCAGAGGCGTCTCGAGGTAGCTGTAGAAGCCACTCGAGCCGTCTGTGACGTAGACCCATGAACCGAAGTTGAACCTCGTGCCTTCCTAAGGCGCTTCAGATTGGATGTAGGTCACCATTGCGTTCTCCACGGGATCTTCGAGGAAAGCCCCTACCCGGCGCGCCGGATGTCGGTGTTCTACCATCGATCCTACCGAGGGGTATCCCAAGGTAGTAGAGTTCAGGTGGGGTTTCGCCGAGATCAGGAACGCAAAGGCCAAGAGACTCAGGATTTTAGACAGGTTCGGGCCGCCGAGATAGCGTAATACCCTACGTCCTGTATGGTGGTTTGTATTCAATTATCGTGTGTCCTTTGGAGGGGCTCCCTGCCCAGCCTTATATACATAGAGGGCAGGGTTACAAGGTCGGTTCCGAGTAGAATCCTAACCTATTACAACTCGTAGAGTGCTTTACAAGTCAATCCCAGTAGTTCACAAGTCATACAACTGGTTTCCATAACGAGGAGAGTCCTGGCGGTACTCTACTCGTAGTCTTCACGCTTGGTACGACTCCTTCAGAGATTATCCATGCGTCCTTGTAGGCCCATGGTCGTACCTCCAACAGATAGGTACAAGACTAGAATGCCATCAATAGGAACAAGGAAATGGTATTTGTCAAAGAACTGTGATCGACATCGAAGACCAACAAATGCCCAAGTATCCCTGAATAAGTGAGATAAACACCCTACAGGAGTTGGTTAAGATGTGATGGTATTCACAAGTGTAAACACCCCCTATCCTGAGTTTGCTCAAGAATATGAGCAACATGCGAGAAGCATACTCGAAAATAATAAGTGTGAGAATTTGGATATCTAAATTCAGGAGTGAGCTTTAGTCGGCATAGTCAGCTCACCTCCATACTCACGCTGTTAAGGATGTTGGATCGAGATGATCCCTCTGTAGTTTGAACCACCATGATTTGGAAACAACCATTTACGATATCTAGAATCAAGAGATAAAATGATACATTGGATGATACTAGCAAGTTAATAAGCCTCCCAAAGATGTGCTAAACCAACGAATGGACTATTTAAGTAAGCCTGAAGTTGGTATGAAAATATGGACTCGAGAATAAAATTCTGTACAACGAAACAAACATAGAACTCCGATGACTTTGATGGATTTTTGAAGACCATAGGAGGACAAGGCAATGAATAGCCGAAGTACCGGACCAAAGACACGAAGATGTACCATGAAGATGTGGCAAAGCTATCTCATCGGATATCTCTAAGAAATATATATGGATTACAAGAATGGTATATATCTTCAACATGTCCAAGAGGGACATGGGATCAAGAAGATTGTTTTGGATCATATTGAGGAAACCTTAAATGGTAGAAGGAAGAACCAAAAGAAATATGTAGTCAAGGACAGACCATGAAGCCCTGGATTGAAGGTTCGGACACTACGTGAAACATGGATTGAATAGATATGCCAACCAATCTAGAATGAAGGCACAATCCATAAAGAAGATCAAACATTCACCCAAGTGACACCAAAGGGATTAAGAATAAGAGGAAAAAGTTCTGGTGACTATTGGGAACGTTAGAGAGCCCGTATAGTGCTTAAGATGGAAGTTGTTTAATATGTAAAGCTAGAACTCGGACATACTATGATACTACTTGTTCACTAGAATTTTGGAACCAGCCTCAATTCGGAACAGGCTACCACCTTTGGATGAGAATTTAAGTTGAAAAAAAGATTCAAGAGCCACCTTTGGATCGGAGGCTTTGGAACATTTGATGATTACCACCAAGGTTATCTACAAATAACTAACTGAGTGCATGGACTAAGAGACCATCGGTGATCGACTATAGCCTTTGGAAGATCAATCAAATTGAAGCTGAAGATATCAACAATGTGCAGATGAAAAGACGAAGCGAAGGACCCCCACCACACCCGGTGCAGCTTTAATCTCGAGGACGAGATTCTTGTGAGGGGAGAGACTGTAACATCCCGCAAATTTGCAGTCTGTTACTTGTATGGAAAATCCAGAGTTCAGAAATTTTTGAGTGAATTATTGTGAGCCATGAAATAATTTGCAACTTAAGTTAATTGCTCTCTCTAAATTCCTAGTAATTAAATTGAGCATAAAATATTTTTCATGATCATACATGTGTGATTTGGATTTCATCCGGAATTCTTGAATTCCATTTGGATTTGTTTGAATTTGTTGAGTGTGGTTTATATTTGAAATTCCATTTCAAATATAAACTAAAAGCCTAACTAACTCCTAACTCTAACTCAGCCAGGCCCAGCCCAACCTAAGTCTACTTGTGCCCCTCTAACTCCTAAACCATCTAACCAAAGCCCCGTGCGAGGCCCAGCCAAACCACCAGGCCGCCGGCCTGCCAACCTCCTTCCCTCGGCCCAACTTCCTTCCCTCGGCCCAACTCCATCGCTCGGCCCACCAAGCCTCGCGGCCCAGCTCCACCTACCGCCACCCTCTCCTTCCCTTACCGCCAGGCGGGACCCGCCCGTCATCCCCCACCTTTTCCCGTTTCCACCTCCTCCGCTTTTCCCCCTCTGCCTTTCCACGCCGGCGCCGCTGGCCTCTCACAGTGCCGCTCCACCTCGACCTCGCCCACACCGCGCCGTCCAATCAAGCCGCGCCACCTCGGTCGCCCCGCGTCACAGTGCCCTCCCCTTTCCAGCGAGGCCGCCAGCTCTGCCCCCTGCGCGCGTCGATAGCACGCCACTATGCGGTCCCGCTCTGATCCCGCCGCATGTCTCTCTACAGGCACGGACGCCGATGAAGACCGCCAGCTCCATGAGACCCCCGCGGATGCCCAAACCCTAGCCGCCACTCCTTTATAAACCGCGACCGCTCTCCTTCCTCCCGGGTGGCGGCGCCACCCGGGTGGAAACCTCAATTCCACGCCAAGCCGCCGCCAGGAGGAAGAAGACGGAGAAGAAGAACAAGAAGGAGATGCCGGAGCGCCGCCACCACCCGGAGCAAGAAGACGCCGACGCCTTCGTCGACGATCGTCAAGCCAGAGCCGGGCTGTAACACCCTCCAAATTAAGTAGAATTAATTTAGGATTTATTGGGTTAATCATTAGATTTATTAGGATAATTATAGATTTAAAAGGGAATAAATATAGGTAATAAAATATAAATAACTAAAGGGAAACAAAGAGATGTTCTACAACTTAAGTGCTCTGCTAGGACTAAAATATGTCTTTAAAACGCTAGAATCAAACTAAAAGAGGTTTGGTTCAAATTAGAATTCAAATTCCTTTGAAAAACTCCTTTCAAATAAATAGAAAATTGCTTAAAAGTTAAACCGTCCGCGACCCCCCCCCCCCCCATTTCAGCCCAGCTCATCCAGCCAGCCCACTAGTGAAGTCTAATTTCTCCGCTTGAATTCCTTTACCTATCCAGCTTTTTCCCCCTCCCGGCCTGTCTATGGCCCAGCTCGCCTCCGCCGGCCCAGCCTCCCGCAGTGGCCCGCGTCCCTCCCCCGCAGCCCAGCTCGTCCTCCCGCTCGCGCGGCCCAAGCGCGTGCGGCCCGCGTTCTGCCAGGGTGACGTCAGCTGACGTCACCCGATCCCTTCCCTCTTCCCCCTACTTCTTCCTCCCGCGCCGTCGCAATGGACCGCCGCCGCTCGATCCATGAGCGTCAGCCGGGATCGACCGGAGGAGGGCAGATGCATCGCGTGTCGCCACCCCCGGCTTCCACTGCACCCGAACAACGGCACCGACCACCCCAAACCACACCTCGGCCAAGGTCCCCGTCGCTGGCGCCCAACACCTCAGGCCACCCTCACTGCCGCCGCGCATCTCGCTCCAACGGCCGCCCTTATCTCCCCCACGCTACGTGGCCTGCACTTCGCGCGCCCGCTCCGCCTATAAAAGGCAGCCCCAGACCCTCCCCAGCACCGTACCGAGACCAAGCTCGAGCTTCCCCTCCACCCCGTGCACAACTGCACTACCCTACCTCTTCTTCTTCTCTTTGCTAGCCCAGCAAGCTCGCCTTGCTCCCCTCTTTCTCCTCGTGCAAATCGCAGGGCTGCCGGCAAGCCATAGCACCGTTCCGACGCTTCTCCGGCGAGCCCCACGGCGGCGCTCATGGGGGACTCGATGGCGCCGCTCCGCTCCGGCGGACGAAGCGGTATGCCGTCCATCGCCGTCCGCCCCGCCGTCATGCTCTCTCCATACATAACCCGACAGGCGGGCCCGGGAGCCAACAGCGTCATCATCCCCTCCAGTCACGCCCACGCCCGTCCATCGCGTGCGCCCGGTCCACATGGACCGAAGACCCGAGGGGCGCTCCAGCCCACGGCCAGGTTCACGGCGCGAGGGTCGCCCCGGCTGGGTGGACGCGGTCCATGGGACCGGCGGCCCAGCGGCCGCGGTCTACCGCGACCACGCCCCCGGCGCACGGAACAGTGCCACTGGCAGACCCCACGCCGCTGCGTCAGCCGCCCAGAAATTCCTACGTACACCCGGTAAGTGTACACAAACATCTAGTTAGAGCCCTTCCTCACTTCCAAAAATTCCCCAAAAATACCCATAAATCCTAGGAACATTTCTAAGCCTAGTGATGCCACCCAATCCTTTTTAGCACATCATTAGAGCCTAAATCCAATTAGGGTAGTTTCCAACCAATGAAAAGCCTCCATCAATGTATCCAGAAAATCCCCTTCTCCACGTTTGAGCCCGATAAATCACTAGGAAATTCCCATAAATATTAGGGATTATTCTAAGCATTTCCATATGCTTACTTCCCTAATATTTATATTCTAAGCCCAGCCTAGCCATTATACTCTCCAAAACCCCGCCGTTACGCAGCCCGTATAAGCCCTAACCCCGTCAAAACCCCTGCCGACGTACCGTCCGTCCGTAAACCCCTAGGTATATCATGATGCCCACAGACATATAAGGATTCTCTAGAATCCATATCGGTCACTTGGGAATTATCTTAGAAATCTATATGATTCTCGAAACCCGATAACCATCATTCCAACCATCTTCTTGGGAATTAATTAATAATTCTCTTCCAAAATCCCTATCCTTTGATCCATTAGTTATTCTATATAATTAATGAATTAATAATCCATCCCCCAGCCTTTAGAGGAATCGTTCGAGTCCTCGCCTTCCTTCCATTCTTTTCCTTTTGCGAATTGATTGGTGTATTGTTATACTGATTGTTATTTTTTGTGTTTTATCGATAGCATGACCGGGCCGACGAGACGCCGAAGCTCCAGAAGGCCCGAAGCCCAAGCCCGGTCAACATATGCAATACGCCCGCGTAAGGAACGTCTAGAGGACTAACAATGAAGGCAAGTCCTGCCCATAATATCACCAACTAAACTTTATATTATTTGCAGCATTAAGCTACATGGGGCATAGCCTGAGTGTATGCCCAGCATCGCTGTAGCTATAGGATGCTTTAAGATTGGGAGTGGAAGGATGATCACAAGGAAGGGGATTCTATCCTAAGAGCCACTCTGATCCAGCTAAGGACCTGGTTCATGGGAGAGTCTTTCTAGTGCCCAGTACAACCTCACATGCCAAAAAGGCATAGCCTACGGGAATGCCTATTTATGTGAGGCCTTGATTCACACCCCACCAGCTGAACCTAGCAATCCATCCCAAGGAGCCGTATGATTGGTGCAGAGTGCCGACTGGCGAACTAGGTAGCGCCTGGTGCCAAGTCGTGCACGCGCCAAGTCGGGAAACAGGTATACTGGAGACAGCCCCAGACAAAGGGCTGGGACTGGGCGGCACGGGTCGACTAGGATACAGGGTCAGAGACCCTGAGGGCCAGAGGCCCTACTTATGAGCTCACACCCGGGTTGATATCCGCGAGGCAGATGATTGGTGGCCCCTACTTAGCCCCCAGTACTATCCGTGGCTGGACCTAGGGAATGCTGACCAGCGATGGTCATCGGTGGGTACGAGTCTCGTAGGTCGGTACCGCCTAAGTACACGTTACGGGCTGACGGAATGCAGGGTAGATAAGTACAACCTCTGCAGAGTGTAGAATCTATCTGGATAGCCGTGACTCCGGAATGAGTCCACTTAGTCAAAGCCCCCAATGATTAGTCTTTACTATTATTGCATGGGGAACCTGAGACGGCGAAGGTACCGTTGGTCAGGTTCTGGATAGCACATCAGGGCTGGCAGGGAGGAAGTGCCCCTCCAGGGCCAACCTTTACATCTAATTTAATTTATATATTATATTATTAAATTTGTGGGATTTTCTGGGTATTCTCTTCAGAATATCACCCTTGCTTTCATTGTCATACAGGTTTAGGACTTCAGGGCGAGAAGGTGCTACAGCCCATTTCGATGGAGGAATGAAGTGCCTACCCGCTCTCCGCTAGATTAAACGGTGTATATCTATTTAATTTGTACATTATTTACGGCTTCTGATACTAATCCGTGATAAGATCTGTATCAGTGGCTGATCCAGGACCTGATACAGGTAATCAAGGAACCTCTTGATAAGGGATCCCCACAGGGTGGTATTAGAGCCGTAAATAAATTATTAACACCATATAAAACAGTCCACACGCATTAGGAAGTCTCAAGCCTTCTGTTCTTCTCGTATTTTTCAAAATTTGTTGAAAAACCCTCATTTCGTTTCCTGAATTCCCCTTACCTTATGCTTAACTCCAAATGTTACTCTGACAGGTATGGATTATGAGAATGAAGTTCAGAAGATGATCCGTAACATGGAAACTATGAGATGAAAGTTGCAGAGAAGCAAATGCTATCGGAGTAACTAGAAATCAAGTTATGATAATAATGGGTTTCTATATGAAATAAGCCTATGACTTTATAGTAACGTACTTTTGATTGAATAATGTCTGATGAAGCCTCGGATAATAGTCTCCCCCTTTCCATATGATAGATATGGATTTGATTGGTAGTTGGTTGTAGAAATGCGTGGATAGAACCGCTCTTTCCTAAAAACCTAAGGATTATCCATAGCTCTTGTCCTTCTAACATCGCCAGCTCTAGTAGAGGTTCAGAAATGACAGAAATTTCTGAAAAATAATTCTATATGTCTAATACGGAATACGGATGTCTAATCCTCTTAAGTGGGGTAGATTTCGAAGTGATTAAGACATTTTATTCGGACAACTTTAGGGACCAATCAAGGAGAACTCATACAGATCTCAGGAAAATATAGAACAATCACAGGAATAGTATAAGACAAGTTTGTACTATGAATGTGACAAGGTTTGAATTCCTGAATAAACCCTAGAATAGAAACTTGTGAAAGCCGAGGAAACCAGTAAAAGATATAAGGATTTCTCCTTAGAAACCCTAACCCATCAGTTCGGAGACCCATGAACCATTAGCCAAAAAGGCCCACTGTTTTCCCTACCAAAGTCGACTTTATCCATCACAAATATTTTCTGGATTAGCCAGCAATTTCTTTAAATTAGGATTGACCATATCCATAAACCCTTGAGATCCCTATCAGTCCCAAAATCGCCCTCACTCACATTCTTCTAGAAAACCCCATCCCTAAACACCAATCTCAAAGGAAGCCGAAGATATAGCCAAAACTCTGCATCTATTCCTGGAAACATACAAGTTTCTTCATGAAACTAGCCTCTCTTCACCATCATCATTCCCGAGCAAAACCATCATCAACTCCTTTGAAAATTCGCCTCGATCCGATCCTACCGAAGTAATCAAACCCCAATCCATAAAACGTACCGACCTACAGACAAGCCATTACTCAGTTTAGCAAGGCTTTGTCATCCACGAGCCCCGAGAGAATCCCGTACGCCATTCCCAAATAAACCCACTTCTTTCCCAGATAAACCCATTTGAATTCCACGACTCGGCTTAGCTTCCGAGATTTAAGGAACACAAAAAGAACCATATACACATATCGCCTCAGCCATACCTTCCAACATACAGTCATTTTCAAAATACTTTGGAGAACCTTCCATCAATCGCCTTCCTTTCCATAGCACCACCAAAACCCAACTAATACTCTATCAAAGCATCCTGACCACTACACGAATCCCAAAGCTCTTCCTTAGTAAGAAATCATCCTGTTTCCTAGAAGATCAATGAGGCATGCAAGTTTCTCAAAGCCTGCCCCTCAATCGTCATCCAACCACAAAAACCTCCCAACCGCCCCAGGGGTATCACTCCATTACAACTTCTCAACCGTAATCATCCGACCATCTATTCCCTGCCACCCAACTCCCGCCACCCACCTCAGAAAAATCCAAGCCCGGCAATCCGAGAAGTGAAAGATATAAGGAATAGGAGTAACACCAGGATGGATCATGATACAAGATTGAAACAACTTGGTGATTTAGCAGAAGACTCACCACACACAAAGAGTCAGGAACCCATGGTCGACGACAACAGGGGATAAGTAACTATGATCCAGGGATATGATTGACTGTCAATGTGACAATCTAGGTGTTTAATTAGCTTAATCACCTATTAACCACTTGGCTTAGCCTTAATTAGGTGTACCCTTGATGAGTCCGGCCCAGGCAAGGATTGGATTATGGCAAGCCCGATGCACCGATTACGCAGTTTAACATCGCACACCAGGTTAGACGACCCTCACGATCCGACTATGACGAGCAAACCCGAAGCGCCAATGCAATCGCTGAACCGCAACTCTGGTGGCCCCCTTGGGGAAAGGCCCAATCACCCCAAAAGACTAGTCCAATAGGGGAAGGGTGGCTCTCCCTTTTAAGGTGGCTTCCTCCTCCCAAGCTAAGCAATGTGGGATTATTCAGAGGCTCACACGGTCGCCGCCCGACAACAACTGGGCCACTCGGCCCATCTTGTTGCGTCTTTGCCAGCGGGTAATAGTGGAGGATGTCCTCATCATTCTCCCCTTCTTAACAAGGGCCCAGCTCTGATACCAAATGATGAGTCCGGCCCAGGCAAGGATTGGATTATGGCAAGCCCGATGCACCGATTACGCAGTTTAACATCGCACACCAGGTTAGACGACCCTCACGATCCGACTACGACGAGCAAACCCAAAGCGCCAATACAATCGCTGAACCGCAACTCTGGTGGCCCCCTTGGGGAAAGGCCCAATCACCCCAAAAGACTAGTCCAATAGGGGAAGGGTGGCTCTCCCTTTTAAGGTGGCTTCCTCCTCCCAAGCTAAGCAAGGTGGGATTATTCAGAGGCTCACATGGTCGCCGCCCGACTACAACTGGGCCACTCGGCCGATCTTGTTGCGTCTTTGCCAGTGGGTAATAGTGGAGGATGTCCTCATCAACCCAGGTCCCACCTAGATTTTCACTTAAGGAAACCTCCCTAAAAACCCTAAGCACCTTGGTGAACTCCTGATCCTTCTCGGTTGGCATGACCCTAATTCAAATTTTCTCTTAAACACTTAAAAATCTACCAATATAAAAGTTGTTCACTTTTTAGTGGAACACAACTTTGTCAATTGGTGGACTTCGAGATTTTGAGTGTTCCGTGCCTAAAAACTTAGTCAAAACCAGTCAAACCCAAAAGTTCACCCTGAAGTTCAGCCGAAGTTCACCCAACTTCTCCTCGCGTTCACCATCAATCCAGGCACTTTTTCTATGGTCACCCTTGGTGAAAGTTGTAGCTGGGAGTCTGGAGCACAAGTTTGCTTTTTGGAGAATTTGAACTTTAGTTCAAATTTTTGGAGTTACGGCCGTTAAAACACATGCGCGGCAGGTGTTCGGTAGAATGCCTCGCGCCCACTGGCACCCAAGAGCGCCCCGCGTTCACGTCGCCGTGGCCGCCGCCACGTGCCACCGGCCCCCTGGCCTGGACGCCAAGGCCCCAGGGGCTGTCAGGACGATGGGACAGCACGGCCTTTGACCCCGTGCACCTCGGCCTCGCCACGCACGCTCGCGCTGCTTGCTGCGCCGCGCACAGACGCCAGCCGCCACGCGGCACTCGCACCTCGCGCCGCGCTACGCGCCCGAGGCCGCCTGCCCGCGGCCCAACCACCCGGCGCGCCTCACCCAACCCCCGCACGCGCGATCCCCCGCGCCTGCGGCAAGATATCGCCCGGCCAACCGGCGACGCCGCCCACCTCGGCCTTCTCCCGCGCGCGCAGACCGCCCAGCCTCTCCCCCGCGCTGCCTGCCTGCCCAGCCTCGCCTGCCGTGCTCGGCTCGACCAAGTGGGCTTGACCGCTCAGCCAGCCCGGCCGGAGCCGCGTCAGCATGCTCCCGACGGCCGCCACGTGCTCGCCGCCCGGCCATCGGCGCCGCACGGCTGCCCGCGCCCTGCCCGGCTGCGTGCCCGCGCTGCCCGCCTCCTGGCTTCACGTCAACACCACGCCCCTCCCCACGCCTATAAATAGCCCCCTCCAGTGCCGCCGTCGAGCTTCACCACCGCCGCCATCACGCCGTCAGGCTGCCGCAGCAAACCACCGCCTTTGCGCCGCTCCGCAGCCACCCAACACCTCCGCCGTACTCCACTACCACACCTCGAGCTCGCCCAGCGCCTAGCTAGGCTTCTCCCCCACCGCTGCCGCCGGCATTGGGGAAGAAGCAGAGCATCGCCACCGCTCGGCGTCCGCCGCCGTCGCACCGTCTTTCGCACTCCATCCTGCACAAAACCGAAGCTAGGTGAGCCGGTGAGTAGATCCCACATGTTCTCGTCCAACCCCGCGGCCTCATCTCGCCGGAATCCGGCCGTCCCGCCGCCGGCCATGGCCGAGGACCCCATTGCGAGGCTCGAGCTCTTTCCAGGGTCCTCAGTGCAAAACCAGGGACCTATCTGTAGAAACTAGAAGTTAGAAAGTTCGAGGGGGTTAAGTTGAAATAATTCTTTAGATCTAGATTCAAAAGATGGAAACTTCAAAAATCGATTAAAAATAACAGAAGAATCAGAAAAATGCAAATCCAGATTTGTTGGACTCTATGTGATGTGTGCTACCTTTTATATAAAGCATGTATAGGAGTTTTCTGTGTAGATTTCAAACTAGATTCAAATATGTTCAAATACGAGTTTGTGCACGGTTTGAAATCTGTAGGTTAGTTTGTATTGATTATTGGATATGTTGTTGCCTGAGTAATTTATGGCTTTAGATTTTGTGTTATGATTTATTTAAGCTTATCTGTGCAGTTTCTATTTAGAAATTGTTTAAATTAATCGGTTAAGCGTTTTAATCCAATCTTTTTGCAGTAGCTCTACAGTGATGTTATGCATCTGTGATAAATAGCAGATCTCAGTTTAGCATGGTTAACTCGCTCATTTATTTTGATCAGTGCTTAAATCAAATAAATTAATCAGCATGTTTCTGAAATCTTTTTAAGCTCATCTTTAGCATGGCAGTTTGGTTCAACTAGATGTAGCTCTGGTAAAAAGTTTAGGATCAATTACTAAGAGTGTGATTTTCTAGGATTTATTATTCATGCTAGTGTGCTGAACTTGTGTGATTTTTCCTGGTGTTTCTGTTCAAGTTTTTGATCTCAATTTTGGACAGTAAATCAAAGATCAAACCGAGAGCACCCTATAATTTTCTCACATGCAAAACATACCCCAAACTGCCAGAATAAATTATCAAGTTTCAATGCTTAAATGGGGTAAATAAAAAGCAAATCACCTTTAAGTGTTTTAAATGAATAAATCACCCCACAACACCACACTTGTTGTTTTATGCTGAAAGCAAATTAAATAATCTTAGATGTGTACACAATCACCATCGAACACCCCAACTTCTTTTATGAGTAAATACAAACTTAATTAAAGAAAGGGAAGGTCAGACCAATATTGTCCAGGTGAATGTGCCATTTCATACACTACGGGTCTATCATTATGCAAGTATGATGACTCGATATAAGATCACCTCTTATGCATGTGCATCTCGTGTAGAACAAGCACTCGCAGACGGTGACTACGAATTGGTGCCGACCGGAGAAGAAGGACAGGCCTCGGGAAACGTGAACGTGATCCAGGTGGAGGACGAACCGAACCCCGCCGCCGAGAACCCCCAAGCTAACCACGTGCCCGAAGGCAAGCCCCGGAGTATGTCCTATATTTCTAAACTATGCAACTATGTTTTGTTAAGTTATGCTTGTGCATTTACGTTCAGGAGTTCAATGGAGACCTTAGTTGCATGATCCTAGGTACCTATGCTTTGCAATACTAGTATGCTAGGTCGATAGTTGCTGTGCTATAAGGACCCAGTAAAAGTCGAGTGATTTCCTGTCACTCGCGAGATAATAGGAATCGCCTGCTTTACTTATGTTGGAATCATAAGGATGACGGGCGGGGATTTTTGTCATGTAGATGCCCCGTCCGTGTAAGCTACAATTTGGTTAAGGCCGAATGGTGTGGTACCGATGGTTAAGTGTTTGAAAGCACTAAGCACTTGTTTGGGCATGGGACCAGTTAAGTTTAGTACCTGTTCGGAACGGGGAGTGGCCTCGCCCTGCTTTCCTTGGGATTCACCTCCCCATGCGGTACACATGTGGCTCAAGACCGAATCCGGCCGGCGTGGCTGCGAAGTATCAACCGGATAGGCTTGTGTCCAAGGGGAGTAGGCTCGGATTAATGAACCGGGATGACATGGGAATGGCCTGGTTAGCGTCGACCTTGGTGGTCAGTGCTTTTCCGTGTGTTTAGTTTCCACCTTGCAAGGTTATAAAAATTGGTTCGAACTGTCTGTTTCTCGCAGCTAATGAGTCTACTTAACCCCGCTGCCACATTGAGTAAGAAAGTGGAACATGACGATGATGATAAACTTGATGCTTGCTTAATCGCTTGCCCAATTTGCTTGACTAGTATAGGTTGGCTTACTTAGAATGGTTAACTCGAACTAGAACTTGATGCTAAAATTTTGAAAGCAAGGGCCCACTCTTAGTCGCTCTTTGGCAAAACAAACCCACCAGCCAAAAAGCCTTGCATGTCTAGGAGTCGGTGATGTAGTTTTCACCCGACGGGTAAGTCTTGCTGAGTATTAGTATACTCAGCCTTACTTGTGGAATTGTTTTTCAGGTAGCTCTCTTGAGGAGATGGTTGCCGGTTTGACTTGGCCAACCACTGTGCCTCCGGGTTGGACCGTTGTTTGGGACGAAGATGCTTCTGAGTGATGTCACGACGGCTTCACGTGATGTCACTATCTTTCCGAATAAATAGTTTATTTCCGCTGTATTTTAAACTCTGAATTATCTCTACTTTGTGCAAGAGCTGAGTTTGTAATAAAGTACCAAAGTGGGACCTATTTAAATTTATCTATGGATTGTCTTAATCTCTGGTACTCTCCTTCGAGTGAGTAAATGCATGACTCGTTTCGATCTCGGTAACTGTGTGTGGTTGCTTCGGGCTTGACTCGACAGGCTGCCACTTTAGTTCGACTAAGGCGCTAATCGCGTTTCATGCGATGTTTAGCACGCTAAGCCGGATTAATTTGAGCGCTTCTGCCACAGCTGGTATCAGAGCCGACTCTCGCGGTTTCACGGGCGCGTGGGGTCGCAGTTGCGCAGGCATGGTGCGCATGGCTGGTGTGAGCCCAGAGTGATCACACAGCATGGCACATGCGCTGGCACTGGGCACACGGACGTGGCCAAGAGAGGACGTTCCTGGACTGGGTTGACCGACAAGGGCGTCGGTCTCCTAAGGGGGTGAGATTGTGACAACCTAGGGTTTAATAGGATTGATAGAATACGCATATCAACAAGTTGCAACTTCTTTTCTGGAAGCTCATCTCGAAAGAACTCCAAAGTTAAGCGTGCTTGGCCTGGAGCAATTTCGGGATGGGTGACCGACCGGGGGAAGTCATTCCTGGGTGCGCATGAGTGAGGACAAAGTGCGCAGAAAAGACATGTGTTGGTCTGTGAGGGAATTCTAGAGGTCCTAGAGAGCTGCCTGGTGTAAACGGGTCCGGCCTCGAGGAGGCGGGACCTTACAAATTGGTATCAAAGCGAAAAGTCGTGCGCCAGAGGTTCGACGGTTCCAAAACACTTGTTTTACCATAAAACTTGACCAACTAGTGCTTTTATGAAAACTCGTTGGATCGCTAAGGATTGCCATAGACCGTGAAGCCTTAGAGGGTATTTCGGGATGTTTTAGGTGGCTTGCTATCTATGGTATATTTGGCTAACTTGCCCAGCACATCTTGCCCACGTGTTTTATACGTGCGCTGGTTTCCGTGCCCCACGTGCACGAAGGATGATAGGATCTCCATTCCAAGGAACCTATCATTACGGTTGTGTATGAGTCGCCCACATGTTTTATATGTGAGCAAGGTCTTGATGGTATGGTTCTAATTCCAATGAGCCGATCATCCTGGTTGTTCGCCACGTTCGAGACGTGTGCATGATGCTGCATCACGAGTTATGCGAAGGGTTGTGTGCTCTGTTCTAGCCTAGACTAGATGCACTGTCCATGCAGTGTTGAACGCATGGATACCGTTTCTATAAGAAGAACGGTAATGAATGGGGACGCTTCCGTGGCGTGCTGGCACGGAAGGTTCATGGTTTTCTTGCAGGTACACTGACTCCGATCGTTTAAATTCCGTTAGTCTGAGTGACGACTAGCTATAACAGGAAGAGACGTATATTATGCCTCGCCACCGGCAACTAACTACGTACGCCAAGGCTTCTTGGTATTCGTGAGAACGTTTTAGCTCCTTTGCATCATGTAAACAACCATAAAAATCGAGGAATAAATTTTGGAGCAAGGGAAGATGGGAAAGTGAACTATCCTAATGCACTTGAAATCTGTCAAATTGTACCTTCCTGCTGGTCCGAACTTTTCGGGTCATTAAAATCTCTCAGCTGGAGTTCCACCCAACATGAAAGTTGCTCAGAATTTCATAGCTAATCAGCTCTAAAAATTTCAAGATTTTTGGTTGAGTAAAACTTGAGTTATGTTTAAAACAAGAGCTGGATGTTCGATGAAAATTCTGGCAGATGGTAAGTTGGAAATCGAGTGTTTTACCCACCTTAACTTCAAAACCAATCCTACCTCTGAATACCAAACTTTTGACTGACAACCTAATGTGTAACCTGGTAAAATTTGGGGGTTTTTAGTTTGGTAGTTTGAGAGTTACGCCCGTTCCTTCTCTGCTGTCCAGAGATTCAGTTTTTCCTTCACAAGTCACTTACCGAGATTCATTTATGATTTCTTTTCTACAGATGGCTGCCCCGGCTCAGTTTGTGCTTGGTGATGACGGTCTGCTCCACTTGGAGTGTCTTGCTGGGGAGGGCTTCCCTTCCATTTTGTGGGACACTTTGAGCGCCATCGGATTCACGACACCACCACACTACGCGTGCCGTGAGTACGTTGAGCGTGGGATGCACCGTTGTACCGCTCGGATTACAGTGGCTCCCCACCCGTACCACCCGGAGTGGCCCGCCTTCGTCACAGAGGTTACCGGCTCCCATTTGGAGGATGCTACTGAGATAGTCGCTGTGGCAGAACCACCTCAAATTATGTCAGCTAAAGTGCATTGTCCCTTAGCTAATGCAAGCAGTACAACACACTCGCACTTCAACTGACATAACCGTGTAGTTGCTGTCGGGTAACTTCCGATTACACCACTGATCACATTGTCGAAACCAATACGAGGCAAGTCTCACTCCACGATGAGCACAGATGATTAACGAGTCACAAATTTTACAACACAGTACACGTGGATTTAATTACAAAACATTACATGATAAAAAGTTATTACAACACAGAGTTTTAAAGCACAGCGGAAGTTTTTAAACATCTCGAGTCTACGACAATAACATAACATAATAATGCACAGGTAGCCCAGCCGGCATTATCACTCCCTCGGCTCCACACCCTGTGAAGCCGGAACAAACTGCAAGTGGAAGCCCTCAGGAACACCAAACGGAAAGGCTTCAGCGACCTGCTCGGCTACGCTAGACTCAGACTCTGAAAAAGGGGAACACAAGCAGGGTTGAGTAATTTAATACTCAGCAAGACTTACCCGACTTTAGGTTTACTAAGACCCCTAGTATGCAAGGCTTTTGGCTGGGTTTTTGTTTTGCCAAAAAGAAGCAACTAAGTAGATCCTTATTTTCAAATTTTAGCATCCAAGTTTTAGTTGAGCTATTTAATCTAAGTAAGCATTTATAAAACCTTTTCAAAAAGAGAGCAAGTACTTGATTAAATTTAAACAGCATATAACCATCATCATATTCAAGTTCTTAACTAGCGATGCTGCCCAGTGATCAAGAGCTCAATACCGTGAGTACGGCGAATCGATTCGGTTTTATACCTTGCAAGGTTAACCTACCCACACGGCACAAGCGAACCCCGTCGAGCCGCCCATGCCAGCCGTTCCTTCAGCCAACACTAAATACTTGACCTACCCTGCGACCCTCAAGTACCAGTCCCCACCGATACCAACGACGGGTCAGCCGTGAGTTACTCTAACCGGTACATGAATAGGAAGTCAGGCGTAGTTCAACATACCAGTGCGAGCTAAAGTACATAAGTTACCAGTTTCAACTACCTCTTACTCCCAGCATGTGAGGTAGTACAATTCAATCTTGATCCCAGAGCCAACAACGAACGGGCCTTAAATGACACAGGCGGAGCTACACCATTCCATTCCTTTTCCTACCAAAACTCTCCGCCCGGTCCAAACTTTTTCCAGTTAACTGACATGCTGAACAAAACTTGCTGAAAGTAACCAACTTAGCTTCTCGCGAGTAACAGACAATTACTCGACTTCTACCGTTTAACCAGCCTAGCAAATCTATCGACCTACACATACTAGTAAAAACTCTGGGTTTCCTAAGGAGCATGCAACTAGGTTTTCAGTCAACTCCTATGAAAACTTAAATGCATAAGGTAAAAACTTTGTAAAGTAAATAAATTAAATTGCGGCTGCGTTAAAAGGTTGGATGCTTCCGGTGCTTGCCTTCACTGGCCTTGGGCCCTTCCGAGTCTTGGCTCGGGTCTTGCTCAGCTTCAGCAATTAAAACTTCGGGCTCTTACGGCTCGGCTTCAGGCTCAGGCACCAGATTATAAACCCCGTCAGCTAGAACGTTCTCTACATGAAGATGCACATGTGTGAGCTTAGAACAACAATTGGAAAAGATACAATAATTAAAATGCAGCAATTCAATTATACAGCTTAAGTACAAACACAGATATGCACAAGAAAGCACATGAAATGTTGCTAAAACCATTTTTAGAATTTTATAGAGTAAGTGCATATCTCTTTAGGCAAGATTAACCTATCACTAAGAAAGAAAAGATAACAACAGATTCAAACTCAAACTGAGATCACCAAAATTATCTATGAAACATTTCATTAACATAAAGACATTTATAAAACCACTAATTACATAAAGAAAAGGGTTATATAGCAACAAATAACTAAACAAGCTTACACAGGTTAACTAACAACACAAAAACTTCTCTGGGTAACTTTTAGCTTAAGATTACCATTGAAATTTTTCCAACATTTTAATCTAACAGAAACTAATTATTTTGAAAAAGACAAAAAGACTAGAAATCTACCAAAACAACAAACAGCAACAAGATTATGCACAAAAATGCAAAACTTCACAGAAACACTAACTAAACACTAACACAGATTTACCATGATTTATTGAGCTCAAAAATAGTTTTACAAGCATTTTTAACAACACCAACAAGCTGACTATGGAGAAAACGGTTAACTTAAACTACACAGACAACAGGCATCCCAAAAATTTACTGTGCTCACAAAAACACATATTAGAGCTACTGTGATTTTCTCAAAATTTTTAGATACGCAGAACTATTTATTTGACATAAAGCTAATAAATTAAGCAAAACATCTACACAGAAATTAACAACTTAACAACATGATTTTATATTTTTCTACTGTAACCAAAGATGCAACAAGCTCAACAAAATTGGTTTCACAATTTTCCCACTTTTCTATGATTTACTATGCATTTTACAAGAAATACATGCATGCAGAAATTAAAAACAAAGAAAACCCGAAAACACTTTTTTCGTTTAGGCCCCTGGATCTAAAAGATCTGTTACCAACCAGCCCTTTCTTCACAGATCAATCCTTGGATTTTTCACTTAAGCCCTCAGATCTTTTCCCACTCAGCACTTAAGTCCAACAATTTTTCACAAAACCCCCTAGAATTAATCCTCCTTCTAATTGAAGACCCCTGGCCTTCTTCTTCACGAACAGCAGGAAGTCGCCGCCGTGGACCCGCCGGGGATCGCCGGAGAAGAGGCCGGAGTCGCGCCGGAGTTGCTCCTCCCCCTCAGGACCCCACGCCGCACCCCCTGGCCAAGAAAAACTCCAGGATTAGAGGGCGCAAGAGAGCTCTCCACGAGAGGACCAAACGGTCCCAAAAGCTCGCCGGAGCCAGGGCGTACCAAGGCTCAAGAGATGGGGAAAAAGGTACGGGAGGCACCAGCGGCTCAAGTGAACTCCATTTGCGTGGCTTTGGGGGTCAGAGAAGGAGCGGAGGAGTGAGTTGCTCGGCGAGGTGGACGGGCGGCAATGGCGGCCGGAATTTTGGCCGGCAATGGCACTGGAGGCGGAGAAAGATGGAGCAGAGTGGTCGAGGACGACGAGGGCGAGGTGGAGGAGTTACTGGAGCGGTGAATTGGAGGGAGGCGGAGTTACAGCGGTGAATTCCGCGTGTTCCCCCCCTGGCGGTCGCTGTGGTGGTGTTGACGGGTGGCCGGCGATGGTGTCGCCCCCGTGGTTCGACAGCGAAGCAAAACGCATGACTGGGTGCAACTTGGCGAGGCGGAGCGACGGCACGCGTCAAGGGGCAGCGAAGCGCGGCGCGTTGCACCGACGGCGCCAGCGCACGAGCTCGGCCAGTCGCCCCCTCCTGCGCTTTACTGAATCGACGAAGTCGATTCAGTATCAACAGTACCCGCGAACACCCTCCCAAGAATTGATTCAAACTCGAGATTTTGTGTAGAAACTTTCCAAAACTTCTATACAAAAGTTGTAGATGGTACCAAGATGAACAACTTTCGTTAAAGTCATAAGGTTCAAAAAGATTTGGTTTGAGAGATATGCTTGATCAAACTTTGGCCAAAAACTCGAACTCAGAAAATTCTCTAAGTCCCAGAATTGAAATGGATTTAGCTGACTTTGAGCATGAAAAAGAAATAGCTAGAGTTTAAGATCCTGGAGTTGTTCATGGTTTTTGAAGAGTTCAAACTACCAGCTTTCAAACCATGAACTTGTTTTGGTTTGGGTAGATTGAAAAATAAAAGTTATGGAGCCCTAAAGTTGGCTAATGGCTGCTGTCAGGAAAATGACAGCCAAAATCAGGAGTGCTGAAATCAGCAGTTTGACCAACATTTGACCAAGAATTTGAGCAAGTAAAAGATGTTTTTGCTCAAAACCAAAACTTCTAGCTGAAAGTAGATAGTTCACTAAGGGATTTTCAAATTGGCCAAAAGCCACTTGTTTAAACATTTCTAATTTTAAACAAGCCCCCAAAAGTGTTAAAAGGAAAAGGTTTAACTTAACCAAAATTTGAATTCAAAAGAGTTTAAAAACAAAATTTGACTTTTGGGAGTCCATTCAAACATGATACTCAATACATAAACATGATGAGCACCATAAACTTTGTACAACAGGTAGATGTGCAAGAGAAAAATTCCAAAAGTGACACGGGGTGTCACAGTTGCCTTGAGGATGCTAAACATCTTTGTCTATAGTGACTTTAGTCCTGTGTACGTTGCGACCCATCCGATGGGATTGCTTCGTACCCTTCACCCGGATGACCCGAGGTGGCTACCTCGTCTGCTCCACTGGACCACCACTGTCGCCCTCTCTGGAGAGTCAGAGACAGTGCGGGTGCTAACAGAGATGGTGAGGGCTTTGTACCGGATTCAGGCTTATCAGCAAGGTACCATGACTGAGATGGCACTGGATGAGACGACGACCCGTGAGGAGCTTGACCAGGTCAGGGTGGACTACACTGGCCTTACCATTGAGGCTGCTGATCTGGATACGGACAAGACCAACCTACAAGCACAAGTGGGAGCACTGGAGGGACAGGTGGCCAACTTTCAGGCCGAGAGGGAGGCACACCTTACCTTGATCGCCACCCTGCAGCAGGAGCGTGTCGACACCTTGAGGAGCTTGCTAGCCTACAGGAGGATCGGATTGAGCACCTTGAGCAGATGGAGGAGATGCGTGAGGAGATAGACTCCTTACACACCCAGCAGGTGGGACACCTTGACCGTATTGGAGAGCTGGAGGACCAGGTCCACGACCTCCAGCTTGACCTAGAGTATGCCCATGAGCACATTGGGAACCTACAACAGCAGATTCCTCTGGAGCCGGATGTGGAGATGCATGATGAGGAGGAGGAGCCCATGGAGGTAGAGGAGGACCCTGACCAGGTGCAGGGTATGTCCAGAGTTGACACACTGAGTGGCATAGCACCTCTACCCGCCACACCCGGCTCTCTCACGGAGAGTGAGGGTTCGGTCAACAACCTCGACGATTTCTAGATAGTGGCAGTATCACTCCTCAGCGTAGCCTACATTTGAACAGTGGTGTAATAAGCTATCCTTGAGTTGAGTGTGTCTTTTGTGAGGCTTAACCATGGTGTAACTTAGGGTAGATGTTAACCCTAATGTTAGTGAATCGATGTGGTTGTAACAGCTAAACTATGCAGCTGAATCTGGTTTGAATTTTTAAGGCTTGAATCTTTTATTTCTGGGCTGAGCGCTGGATACAAAAGTTGTGAGGAATTTCATAATGTTGATGCCCGCAAAATTTCAGCCTCATCAGTTAAGTGTAGCCCGAGTTATGCATGTTTTGGTAACCCTCGACCATTCTGAAAAACAGCACGAACAGAGACGCAGATTTTGAGTTTTACGCCCTAGTTGACTTGCGAATTTGACCGGGAGTGTTAAACAAAAGTTGTAGCTCACTAAATTTTCTACCTACTGACAAAATTTCAGAAATTTTGGGCGTGTGACCAAGGAGATATGAATTTTCTCCTCTGACAGCCTTGCTGATCAGGAATTCTGCAATGTCATCCTTTTGTTTTTCGCACATGATTTCCTTGTCTTACCTTGTAAACAAGCTTTGTGAGTCATGGGGCTGACGAGTAAATGATTTTGCAGATGGTTGACTCGACCCGTCGCACCAACTTCACCGCTGGGCAAAACAGCGGCGCTCAAGCCAACCAGCAGTAGCCCCAGGCACCCCCGCTAACTCGAATGGAGGCGTTTTTCGCCACCCAAACCGAGATGATGTGGGAGATGCTCAATGGACAGCGGCAAATGATGCAGCCACGCCAAGGGGGACATCATGATGGTCAGCCTCAGGTTGCCCGCTATGAGCACTTCCTGAGTACCCAGCCGCCCACCTTCAGCGAGGCCAGTGACCCGCTCAACGCTGACGCTTGGATCCGCTCTGTGGAGTCCAAGTTCTCTGTGCTTGCACTGCCATGCTCAGAGGAGAGCAAGGCCAAGTTTGCAGCCCAGTTACTCAGGGGACCCGCGCTCATCTGGTGGGAGCATTACCTGGCTACCGTTCCTGAGAATACTGTGGTGACTTGGGCTGATTTCAAGACTGGTTTCAGAGCCCACCATATTCCTGAAGGTATGATTGAAAGGAAGTTAAATGAATTCCTGGCATTGACCCAAGTCACTAGGACTGTGTCACAGTATGCACACACCTTCAACAACCTATGCCAATATGCCGGCACCCACGCTGACTCGGATCAAAAGAAGATGGACCGCTTTCGCCGAGGTCTGAGTGCCAAGCTCAAGGAACGCCTGAACCCTATCAGGACTGCTACCTACAATGAGCGAGTCAACCTAGCCATTACCCAAGAAGATGCCATTGCTGCTCTCAAGGCTGAGAAGAAGAGAAAAGCCCCAATGACACAGGCTGCCCCGCCAAATCAAAGGTTCAGGATTGTCCAGAACACTCCTACTCCCAACCCCCAGAGGCCAGGACAGCAGGGACGTTGGACTATTAGGCCACCCCAGCAGAATCAGAATCGATTTCCTGCTCCTCAACAGCCTGCTGCCCCGCGCAACAACTACCCGGTTTCCGCACGCCCCACCAATGGGAACGCTTGTTTCAAGTGTGGGAAGACTGGACACTTCATCAAGGACTGCCCCCAGAGCAGGCAGCAGAACCAGGGCAGAGGAAAGAGGCAGACGGTGCAGGTCCGCCAAGGGATGATTAACTACACCACCCTCACCGAACTTCCTGAAGGAGCACCAGTGATGACGGGTACTTTTTCTGTCCACAATCAAACCGTAGTTATACTATTTGATTCTGGTGCAACACATAGCTTTATAAGTGCCAAGTTTAGTGAGAAATGAGGTTTGAACCTCTCCCGCACCGCCACTCCTTACATGATCACAAGTCCAGGTGGTAAAATATCAACAAACCAACTCGCACAAAGAGTACCGATAGTACTTGGCAGTAAAGTTTTTAAGACCAGTTTGGTTAATGTGGGTTTGGAAGGGATGGACATTATTCTGGGAATGGATTGGATGACCAAGCACCATGTTGTAATTGATATCTCCGAAAGGGTAGTTGAAATCCACTCCCCATTGATAGGGCACACAGATCTGTACCTTCCACACAAAGTCTACACCAGCTCTCATGTCTTCTCAATGGCTGAAACTCGAATAGAGGATATTCCCGTGGTCTGTGAGTATCCCGATGTTTTTCCAGAGGATTTGCCTGGTATGCCTCCAGACCGAGACATCGAGTTCGTCATTGAACTACAGCCTGGCACCGCACCTATCTCTAAGCGACCCTATAGAATGTCACCAATAGAGCTGGCAGAGTGAAGAAGCAGTTGCACGAGTACTAGAAAGGGTTTATCCGACCTAGTACCTCTAAGTGTGAGTTCTGGCTCAACAGTGTTAAATTCCTCGGAACACACTATATCTGAGGATGGGATCTCAGTTGACCCCGGAAAAGTACAAGAGGTCATGGATTGGAAAACCCCCGCTTCGGTCCACCAAATCCGTAGTTTCCTTGGTCTGGCAGGATACTACCGTCGTTTTATTCCAGACTTCTCCAAGATAGCCAAACCTATGACCGAGTTGCTTAAGAAGGGAGCTAAGTTCAAGTGGAGTGATAAACGTGAGGAAGCTTTCCATACCTTGAGGCAGCTCCTTACCACCGCACCAGTCCTAGCTCAGCCCGACAACACGAAGTCGTATGACATCTACTGCGACGCTTCAGGCACTGGGCTCGGTTGTGTTCTTATGCAAGACAATCGGGTCATTGCTTAATGCTTCACGAGCGCTTCGTCCACACGAGCTGAATTATCCTACCCATGATCTGGAATTGGCAGCGGTGATCCACGCCTTACAGCTCTGGAGGCACCATCTTATTGGAGCCCATTGCAAGATATACACGGATCACAAGAGTCTCAAATACATTCTCACCCAATCAGATCTCAACATGAGGCAGAGGAGATGGTTGGAACTAGTTAAGGATTATGACTTGGAAATACTCTACCATCCTGGAAAGGCCAACGTCGTGGCAGATGCCCTAAGCCGAAAAGCACACTACAATTGTCTCACCGCAGAGTCTTACCACAAAACCTTGTGTGCTGAAATGAGGAAACTCAGTTTAGATATTGTTCCACAGGGTTCCCTCAATCATCTCTCGCTAGAGCCCACCTTACCCGAGAAGATAGCTACCGCTCAATCCCAGGATAAAGGTGTTCAAATTATCAAACAAAAATTGTCTGAGGGAGACGAGAGGTACCGATGTTTCAGGTTGGACCCGAATGGAGTATTGCATTTTGGGGAACGTCTAGTGGTCCCAAAGAATCCTGAACTTCGTAAGGAAATCATGGATGTGGCTCACCTCTCTAAGCTTTCAATTCACCCTGGCAGTAGTAAGATGTACCAGGATTTGAGACAGAACTTTTGGTGGACTAGAATGAAAAGGGAAATTGCCACCTACGTTTCGGAATGCGACACTTATCAGAGAATTAAGGCTAGTCACCTTAAAGTGGCTGGAACGTTGCAGCCCCTTCCAATACCATCTTGGAAGTGGGAAGACATAAGCATGGACTTCATCGTCGGTTTGCCGCTCACCTCGCACAAACATGATTCCATCTGGGTTATTGTCGATCGACTCACGAAATCCGCCCATTTCATTCCGGTACACACCACTCTCCGTGTCGATCAATATGCAGATATCTACTTTAGCCAAATTCTTCGCCTCCACGGCAGCCCCAAAACCATCATCTCGAAAAGTGTGGGGGATATAGTACCCGGGTACCTCACGAGCAAGCCTGGCAGCCCACCAAAAGGGGGTGGCCCAGCCCACTGTTCTGGACCTGATGACGTGCGGAACAAGTCGGCGCACGAAGGAAGGATCTGGAAGGAGAAGTTCTAGTTGGAATAGGAATTATTGTAAGAAGGAAAGGATCCTTAGAGATAGGATCGGCTACAAACCGACTTGTAACCCTGCCCCCCGATATATAAGGCGGGCAGGGACCCCCTCCAAAACATCTCAACCCAACTCAACTCACCACATCTCAACTCATAGCGAAATCCACGCAATACAACACCCCAAAACAGGACGTGGGGTATTACGTCGAGTTGACGGCCCGAACCTGTCTAAACCCCTGTGTCTGTCCAACCTAACCATCTTGCTTCCGATCTTTGCGATCTTCCCTGCAATACAAATCACTTCCGTGGGCTACCCCGTGGAAGACTGCCGGAGATAATATCACCGACAGTGGCGCGCCAGGTAGGGGATATCGCCGAGATCAATCTGGTAAGCTTGATGGATCGTGTCAAGATCTTGGACAGCTGTAATCTCCCGGACGTCGACGGATTCGAGATCCAGTTCGGGGATGTCACCACCGCCGCCTTGGATACCCAAGCGGCAGGAGCTACGGTCGCCACGGAGGTCTCCTCTCTGGCGCTGACTTCGGCCGTCACGGCCCAATCCGGTCCGATCGCATCTGATCGTGCCGGTTCCACCCCACTGAGTCCATCGCAAAACGCGAGGCCCAACCAGTCGGGAACAGATCTACAATCACTCGGTTCCGATCCGGCTCCTGAGAGTCGCGTCGCCGAGTCATCGCAGAGCGTAAACGCTCAACCGACGCGCGTCCAGAGCCCTGAGGTCATCACTGTCCAGACCCCTAGCTTTTGCGCGCTTGCTCAGAAGCAGAAGATGAAGGACATCGTCCAGGCGAATGATTCCCTCTCTGGGAGCGACTCCTATGAGTTAAACCCACAGGGACCCTCAATCCTGGACGACCTGCCAGAAGGATACACAGTGTCCGACGCCTCTACAGAGCCGGAACTACTAGGATCACTCGGAGAACTAACTCCGAGTAGCTTGGAGCGTTATACGCCCACATCCGACTTCTCCGAGTCCGAGGAAGACTACCTCGCGCAAGAAGGAGTCGGGTCATAATGCTATATGGTGGCGCCAGCGACGCCACCCAATCCTCAGAAGACGAGGTCACTCTGGCTGAGGAGACGACTGAAGCCAGGGACCAGCGTCGAGGACGCAACGCCAGTCGGGCGACTCGCAGAGCCGCACGACCACACGGAGCCACCGCGTCAGGATCTGGCACTGCTCGACTCCAGGAACCACGCTCTGAAGATCATCGTCGCCAACGGGATCGGCACGACAGGAGGAGCACCCGGAACTTGATGCGCGACGGCATGTTCGAGTTCAACGGATACGACGTCTACGAGACGCCAGTCCAGAACCTCGTCACCATCAATGAGGAAATCAGTCGGCTGCCACCCAGCACTCCAGGCCTGGAAAAGGTAAGGGCTCTCGTGCAGGCCGCCTCCGTCCAGGTTCACCAAATGCAGGGCAGAGCAACCACGATCGCTCCTGAGCCCGGTCCATCTCGACACCGGGCCAGCGGTGGATCGGATCGTGACGAAGACCTTCGCACCACGATCAACAGAGATCGAGACGCGAGGGATGTCATCTGCAACAGCACCGAAGAGCGCCATCGTGAGGAAATCTGACGGCGCGAAGAGTACGATCGGGATCATGGAAATCCCCGTCGTAACTCCAACAGGAGCGGCTACTCGACGGAGTCAGACTACTCTGACCCCTCCGGTAGTCCAAGGCGCGGCAACGACGGCGGTCGCACTCCGCCACGAGGACGAGCGCTTCCACCACCCAGGCGACCGACTCCGCCAAGGGAGCGAACTCCACCGCGCAGCAGAACCTACCGACGGGACCGAACTCCACCCAGGACTCGGAACTATCGGAGGACCCGTTCCCCGCCCAGGGACCGGGATCGCAGGAGGGATAGCACTCCCCCAAGAACAACAGACGGATCAGGTCCGAGCAGTTCCCACCCTAGAGGTCGGATCGGCGGATTCCAGTCGTTCACCGAGCGCTTGAGAAGCGTGACATGGCCCAGAGGCTTCAAGCTGTCGGATATCGACAAGTACGACGGGAAGTCTGATCCATATCAATGGCTTCAGATCTACTACACCGCCGTACAAGCGACTGGCGGCGACGAGGACGTGATGGCGAATTACCTTCCCATCATGCTCACCAAGGACTGCCGCAACTGGCTGGCAGGACTCCCGCAGGACGCCATCGACAACTGGGATCAGCTTACCGCACTCTTTGTCGGTAACTATCTTGGTACCTGGGAAAGGCCGGGAGCAAGCGGCTCCTCGGTCAGATCAGGCAGCGCAAGAACGAGACCCTGCACGACTTCGTGCGCAGGTTCTCGGAGAAGCGCAACTCCATCACGGACGTGACGGATCAGGAGGTTATGTCAGCCTTCCAGCACGGCATCTCCGACGAGAGACTGATTCACAAGTGGACTCGGAAGCCACCCGCGACTGTCAATGACATGTTCCGGATCGCTAGCACGTGGGCGGACGCAGAGATCGCGGAAAAGGAACAACTCAGCGAGCTTAGGAGCCGCTGGGAAGAAGAGAACAAGATAACCTGCAAGCGCGACCGCCACGAAGACGAAGACCGACACGACGGCCATCGTCGCACCGACAGTCACCCTCGCATGAAGAAGAGCGAGGGAGATATGGTCGCCGCACTGGACCGGTCCAGAGGCCGGGTAACTCCAGAGGATTTCCAACGCATGCTCGATGAGCAATGTCCATACCACAAGCACAAGCACTCGCCACGAGAGTGCTACGGGCTCAAGCGAGCCTTTACTGGGGGCAACAGAGGCCCTCCCTACAGAAAGAGGAACGATGGTTCCCCGCGAGACGACAGGCGGAATGACGAGGCCGGCGACGACTTCCAGGAAGCCGACCGAGTGGTTCGCATGATCTATGGTGGACCGGAGTTCGAGTCGAAGCGCCAGCAGAAGCTCACCCATCGCCAAGTCATGCACGCGAGGGAACCACCGGTACCCGAGTACCTTAAGTGGTCGGAAGTGTGACAATCTAGGTGTTTAATTAACCTAAGCATCTGCTAAACCCTTCGTTTTAGCTTAATTAGGCTTAGGCTAACCCCACCAAGATTTTCACTTAAGGGTTCACACATGAAATCACAAAGTTACTCGGTGAACTTTTGACCTTTCTTGGTTGGCATGGTTCGAATTCGAAATTTCACCTAAGAACTTGAAAATCGGCCAATACAAAAGTTGTTCAGTTTTTCATGGGACACATTTTTTGTCAATGGGCTCATGGCAAGATTTTGAGTGGAAGGCACCTTAAATCTCGGTCAAAGTCAGGCAAACACAGAAGTTCACCGCCGGCCGACACCGAAGTTCACCGGTTCTTCTCCTCAGTTTTCCCTTGAATCTATCCACTTTTTCATAGGTCATCCTTTGTGAAAGTTGTAGAGGGTGCACAAGAACACAAGTTTTCTTTTTGGAGATTTTGAACTTCAGTTCAAAATTTCAGAGAAAATTTTGTTTGAACATGCGCCCGGAACGTGCTCGACGAAATGCCGGCACTCGCGAGCGCCGCGCGTTCCAGCCGACCGCGCCTGCCTCCGCGCGGCGCGGCCTGCCTGGCCTGGCTGTCGAGGCCGCAGGCCTTCAATGCGGTGGAAGCCTGCCGTTCCGACCGGCCGCAGGCCTTCAATGCGGTGGAAGCCTGCCGTTCCGACCGGCCGCAGGCCTTCAATGCGAACGGAGGGGCGCCGTCCGACCGGCCGCGCTTGTCTCTGCTCTGCTTCCCGACCGCGCGCCGCGCCGCTCCTCTGCACGCCACGCGGCACACCGCCACCTGCGAGCTCCTTCCCAACCGCCCGCGGACAAGCCCTGTCCGACCGCCGCCTCGCCGCGACCGGCCCCCGACCGCCGCCGCACGCAACAGGGCGCCAGCCAGTGCTGCGCCGCTGTCCGGCCGCCTGCCCGTGTCGCTGCCCGCGTTGCCCACCTGAGGCTTGGCCTCGAAGTACCCGGCAGAACCCGCCTATAAAAGCCATAGCCGCCCCGCCGAGCACCTCCTCCCGCCATTGCTCTGCCTGCCGCCAGGCTGCCGCCGTCGAACCCCATCCTCCCGGCCTCCCTGTCCGCTTCTTCCTCCGCCAGAGCACGCCACCACCCCCGCTCGACCTCCCCAGCAACCCAGCCAAGCGTCTCCGCCACCAGGCTCGCTGGAGCACGAGCAGACTCGGTCTGCTCTGCCCTCTCCCACGGCGAGCGCCCTCCCGGCCTCCTCCGCCCCCGGTTCCTGCGCAAAACGGGTAGATGGTGAGCCCCTTATCCTCCCCGTGCCGTTCCCCGGCCGAATCGGCCTCTCCCCTAGCCGGAATCGACCTTCTAAGATCTCAGCCCGCCCAAGGACCCGCGTTTAGAATTAGCTGAAGTCCAGGGTTCCTGGCGTAAAACGCAGGGACCTTTTCGCGAGGCTTCAGAAAGTTCCAGGGACCTATCGGTGAAAGTCGAGTTCCAGTTTTTGAGTCAAAGCAGTGAACTTCTAAAATCAATTAAAAATCGTAGACAAATCAGAAAAATTCAAACCCAATTTTGTTGTACTCCTGGTGTTGTGTTCTACCTTTTCTAGAAAGCATGTATAGGTGTTTTCTGTGTAGTTTTCAAATTAGATTCAAATCTGTTCAAATTTAAGTTTGTGCATAGTTTCAAATATACTGCCTTGTTTGTGCTAATTTTTGGATATGTTGTAGCTGGTGAAATGTTTAGTCTTCTGTAAAAAGTTGGCACAAAGTTACACAATAGATTATGAGTTATTAATTGTTTAGTAAGACTGTGCATGTTTAGTTAAACAATTTTAGTAATTAATCTGTGCAGCTTCTGAGCTCAATCTTTTTGCAGTAGCCCTGTGCTAACTTGATGCATGGCTGGTAAATAGTAGAGCCTAGTTTTCTTTGGCTAACATGCTTTTAGTTAATTAACATCATGCTCGGCTGTTTTAAGCAGCTGAAAACAAAGTTAATTTTCTAGGAAGATCCTTTGATCTTTTGAAGCTAATGCTTGGCATGATAACTTGTGTTAGCTAAGAGTAGCTCTGGAAATTTTGTTAAGATTAATTGCTGTTAGTGTGATTTATTAGGATTTATTCTTAATGCTAGTGTGATAAGCTTGTGTGATTTTTCCTAGCTGCTGTTTAAATCTTTTTGCTCTAAATTTTGGTCAGTAAATCTAGCAACACACCAATAACCCACTGTAATTTTCTCGCATTTAATTGAAGTTCCAAACTGCCAGAATAATTTATGAAAGTTTCATTGCTTACAAGAGAGGAATTAAGAATAAGTCTTTTCTTTAAAAGTTATTAAATAAACTAAACCCACCCCCACACACACACTTGCTGTTTGGTGGTGAAGTCAAAGTTAAATAATTTTATATGTGTACACAATCACCATCAACCAACCCCAAATGCTTTTGTGAGTAACTACCAATTTAATTAAAGTAAGGGAAGGTCAGACCAAAATTGTCCAGGTGAATGTGTCACTAAGTACACCCCGGGTTTATCATTATGCAATTATGATGACTCGAAATAAGATCATGTTCTTATTTGCATGAACAATTCGTGTAGAGCAAGTCCTCGCTGACGGAGACTACGAACTTATCCCCGCTAGAGGAGAAGGCCAAGCTGAAGGCGAGGTGAACGCCGTCCAGGTCGAGCAAGACCCGAACGTTGCTGCAGAGGAGTCCCAAGCTAACATCGTACCTGAAGGCAAGCCCCGGAGCATATCCCATGTTTCGAATCTTGCAACTATGTTTTGTACTCTATGTTTGTGCATTTACGTTCAGGAGTTGAATTGAAACCTTAGTTGCATGATCCTAGGTACCTATGCTTTGCAATACTAGTATGATAGGTCGATAGTCGCCTCGCTTTAAGGACACGGTAAAAGTCGAGTGATTTCCTGTCACTCGCGAGATATAGGAATCAACTGCTTTACTTATGTTGGAATCATAAGGATGACGGACGGGGATTGTGGTCATGTAGATGCCCCGTCTGTTTATGAAAGTTGCTAAGGTCGAAGTGTGCCGGCGATGTTGGTCAAGTGTTTGAAAGCACTAAGCACTTGTTTGGGCATGGGACCGGTAAGTTTAGTACCTGTTCGGAAGGGGGCGTGGCCTTGTCCTGCTTTCCCTGGGATTTATCCCCCTGTCGCTGACACGTGGCTCAAGACCGAAGCCGGCCGGCTATGGCCGCGAAGTATGACCGGCTAAGGCTTGTGTCCAAGGGGAGTGGGCTCGGATTAACAAACTCGGAAGACAGGGGAACGGCCTGGTTAGTGTCGACCCTCGGGGTTGACGCTTTTCCGTGTGTTTAGTATCCACCTTGCAAGGTTAAAATCGGTTCGAACTGTCTGTTTCTCGCAGCTAATGAGACTACTTGATCTCTTGTCGCACCGAGTAATGAAAGCGAAACATGATGATGATAAACTTGCTGCTTGCTTAATTGCTTGCTCCACTTGCTTGGTTAGCATAGGTTGCTTATCTAGAAAGACTAAATTCGAACTAGAACTTGATGCTAAAATATTGAAAGCAAGGACCCACTCTTAGTCGCTCTTTGGCAAAACAAACCCACCAGCCAAAAGCCGTGCATGTCTAGAAGTTGGTGATGTAGCTGTCACCCGACGGTTAAGTCTTGCTGAGTATTAGTATACTCAGCCTTGCTTGTGGAATTGTTTTTCAGGTAGTACCCTTGAGGAGATGGTTGCAGGTCTCACCTGGCCAACCACCCTTCCTCCTGGCTGGACTGTCATGTGGGACGAGGATGCTTCCGAGTGATGTCACGATGGCTTCACATGACGTCATTCCCTTCGAATAAATTAGTTAAATTCCGCTGCTTTCGAAAACTCTGGTTTAACTGTTGCTTTATATTTGAGCTCGGGTTGTAATAAATTACCTCAAGTGGGACCTATTTAATACTTGTGGATTGATGTAATCTCTGGGACCCACCTTCGAGTGGGCATTTGCATGACTCGTTTCGATCGAGGTAACGGTTCGTGGTTGCATCGGGCTTGACCCGACAGACTGTCAGATTACTCCGATTTAATTGCGTGACGACCAATGGAAGGTTAGCGCACTTAAGCCGGATTAATTTGGGCGGTTCTGCCACAGCTGGTATCAGAGCGAAAAGTTGTGCACCAGAGGTTCGCACGGTCCCGTTACACTTGTTTTACAATAAAACTTGACCAACTAGTGCTTTGTGATAACTCGTTGGATCGCTAAGGATTAACTAGACCGTGAAGCCCTAGAGGGAATTTCGGGTTGTTTCAGGTGGCTTGCTAATTAAGGTGTATTCTGACTAACCTGCCCAGCACACCCTTGCCCACGTGTTTTATACGTGCGCTTGTTTCCGTGCCCGCGTGCACGAAGGGTGATAGGATATCCATTCCAAGGAACCTATCATTACGGTTGTGTATGAGTCGCCACATGTTTTATATGTGAGCAAGGTCTAGATGGTATGGTTCTAATTCAAATGAGCCTATCATCCTGGTCGTTCGCCATGTTCGAGACATGTGCATGATGCCGCATCACGAGTTATGCGAAGGGTTGTGTGCTCTATGCAAAGTGAGCATACGGCCTAGACTAGATGCACTGTCCATGCAGTGTTGAACTGCATGGATGCCGTTTTTATAAATGAACGGTAATGAATGGGGACGCTTCCGTGGCGTGCTGGCACGGAAGGTTCATGGTTTTCTTGCAGGTACACTGACTCCGTTCGTTAAGGTTACGTGGTCTGAGTGACGACTAGCTATTATAGGGAGAGACGTATTTGTGCCTCGCCACCGGCAACTAACTACGTACACCAAGGCTTCTTGGTACTTGTGAGGACGATTTTGAGTTCTTTTTGCATCATGTTAACCACCTTAAAAAAAAATTCTTAAGGCAACTTGAGGCAAAAAGGAAGTAAAAATCGTAAATCTCACAAACTCCTGAAAATCTGTCAAAAACTATGTTTCTTGCTGGTCCGAATTTTTTTCGGGTCATAAAAATATCTCAGATGGCTGGACACCTTAAATAAAAGTTGTTCATAATTTTGTAACCAAGCTGCTGTAAAAATTTCAAGGGTTTTGGTTAAGTAAAACTTGAGTTGTGTTTAAAACAAGTGTTGGCTGTTTGCTGAAAAATCTGGGTTGATAGCAGGGTAGTGCTTGAGCTTTTCAACCACCTTAGAGCCAAAACCAGCTCAACCTTTGACTACCAAAGTTGTGAGTAATTTCACCAGGAAGCTACTCACGAAATTTTAGCTCCATTGAGCTAGTAAGTCACGTGCTACGGAGATTTTTGGCGATCCTCGTCAATTCTGAAATCAGCAAAAGCAGAGAGGCAAACATTGAATGGTTTCACCTAGTCGAAGTTTGAATATGGTCCCGAGCTGGATACCAAATTTGTAAGGAATTTCATAATGGTGGCGCTCACAAAATTTCAGCACCATTGGTTGAGAATTGAGGAAGTTATGCATGTTTTAGTGAGCCTCGGCCGTTTTGAAAACAGCAGGGACAGAGAGACAAACTTTGAATTTTTTTTGCCCTATCTAGAGTTTGAATCTGACCTGGAGCTATAAACGAAAGTTGTAGCTCGAGAAATTTTCTAGCTGCTGGCAAAAATTCGTAAAGTTTGGACATGTCACCCAGGAGTTACGAATTTTCTTTCGTAACAACCTTGCTATTGAGAAAACTTCATACGATTGATTCTTATTGTCTTCACGCATGAATCCCTTGTTTACCTTATAAACGAGTTTAAGAATCATGCGGCAATTAAGTGAATTATATTGCGAAGGATGGGAGCAACACGCCAATTCTAATGTTGGTTCTGAGCAACGACCATGAGAAGAAGTTGGGTTTCGAAGGCCCTATTGTTGGATTGAGTTGGAATTGCTACGATAAGGAATATCTCACCTGATCAAGTGCATCTGGCAGGATTTGAGTTCTTTTGGATGTTAACTTAAGGGTTATGAAACGTGAAATGCTGCCCAAAGCTTTTGGAATGGTTGACCATAGATGTTTGTGTGCCGTAGCCCCTCTAGTTAACTAGATGTCCGTTACCATCCCTTTCACGAGTTTCTACTCATCGGATGGCTCCTTACTCAACCTCCTTAAGCGACAAAAGTAAGTTCTCGTCGTGTACCTCAAGTACATCTACACTCTTCGATCAGCTAGATGTACTCACTCCTTTTTTTGCAATGGCTAGTGGATTCTTCCTTGCCATTACACCCCTTTCCGTTCGATTCATAACCGATCCAACCGTGCCTTGATAAATCTTGGTTTTACCTCCAATGTGACATCTTTCCCACATTGATAGATCCCTGGATTTCAACTTATAAACCTTGTCTCACCCCTGTTGTCCAACAAGCATCGGTTAGTCATACATGAGCATTGTTGCAACATTCATCACCTGCACCCCATGGTTCAGTATGCCCGAACATCTCATTGCATTGTGTAACTGCACCTCCTGTTCCGTTGCATGCTGACATTGCGCGTAACCTGACTTGTCGCTGACTTCTGTCACCCCCCCCATCTCTTTTGGTATTCGGGTTGTTGTCCCTACTTTTCTCTCGTAAAGAGGTATTCCCTAACCTATGGTGCCGTGACGGAACCTAAGGTTTTTGTGTGTGCGACGGCCACATAAATTCCTACTAGGAGCGCACTGGTATCTCGGTAATGAATGCAACTTCACTAGAATCTCTATGCTACAACCTGAATATGTGCCCTTGTCCTGGTAATCTCTCCTAACTAATAACGCGTTTAGTGGGTAACGTAAGGCAAGCTAACGTGCATCCAAGCATGTGCATGTGCACCATCTCTTCATAAGCATATGCACCGTCCGCTCATATGCATGTGCATCATGCTACACGCACCTCATCATGGGCATAAATCATATGCACCATTGGCTATGCATCATGTCTTGTACATCTTCAACTGGCATCATTAATAAGTAAACCCTGAGCAAGGATGTTCTGAAGAATTCCACTCAGACCTATCTTTTCGTACGACCATCACTTGTTATCCATGAGTTTACCTTAAAATGTTTTCTCATCTACATGGTCTCCTCTGTCCATAGTATTCCCATGTCTCCTCGTTTTCCTCATCACCGCAGTGAAGTCGCGAGGACCCGTTTGACCTCCTCCGTATCCGTGCGCCACCTGCCTTGTGCCGTTCCATCACCCTGCCACCTTTCTTCCACCGCTGCTGATCGCCGCCCACGCACACGCCACTGCAGCCGCCATCACATCGCTAGAGCATCTCGATGCCGGCCACTATCACGCGCGTAGCCACCGCGTCACCGCCCCGCCGGCCCCTACCAGCGTGTGCAAGCTATCGTGCACGCCACCGACAGCCGCACCGCTTCCGACGATCGATAAAAGCACCTCCACCCGACTCTTTTCATCCAAGCCGGCCTCCGCTCGAGCTACACAACTCGCCATACATGCTCCCTCTTGCTGCCACTCTAGCAGCGCAAGCCGTCCATCCCCGCCGCTTGCTCCACCCCTCGCCCAAACTCCTCCTTCACCTCCCTTAGGTGCCGCAAGAAAGAGCCGCGCTCTTCGACCACTTGAAGCTCATTCACCTGAATCTCCGACCGCAGCAGAAGTCCAAGCAGAAGCCTACAAGAGAAGTCCACAAGATTGAAGATTGGCAAGCTAAGAAGGATTCGTTTCCTTGCTGCCAACCATGGCTCGTTCTCAGGGGATGTGTGATTTAGATTGCTGGACTCTGGTAGCGTTGTATGTCTGTTTGCGCTCCAGATGTTGATGCTCTTAGCTTTCCATGTTTATATTCATCGTCCACTCCCTCATGAGCGACGTTGATGTTGTATGAGAAGGCCATTGTACCGGTTATCTTTATGGGCTTTGAATCTTGAAGAACCCTAGCGTGTTCTCTTTGGTTTCGGTGTGTAGCCTCGGTCTCCCTTCTTTGCAAATCTAATTTTAATTACCCGAATCTCGGGTCGAGATTCTGTTTAAGGGGGGTAGGCTGTGACAATCTAGACGGCGAGCCGCCGAGCGGCACGATGACGGCAAGCCCCTAGGCGACGGGACAGCCGCGAGACCCCAGCAAACGGCGGCGAATCTCCGACGGCGAGCCCCCAGCAAACGGCGACGAACCTCCGGCGGCGCGACGACGGCGAGCCCCGGCATGTGGTGGCGAACCTTCGGCGGCACGACGACGACGAGCCCCCGGCGACGCGACGATGGCAAGCCGTAGGCAGCACGATGACGACGAGCCCCCGGCGGCGCGGTGGGAGAAGGCTGGCCCCGATGCGTGTAAACGTGCGGTGACTGAGAGGAGCAACAAGCCTACGGCCAGAACCGCCGAGGCCCAAACTAAATCGACCTAAATCAGTTTTTCCTGTAAACCAAATCGCCCAAACTATATCAGACGTCCACCCATTTTCACCCAACCATATCTCAACTAGTGGAGCCTCAAACTGAAAAAAACTAGTTTTCCACTAAACCATTTCCAGCTTTAACTAACGGGCCCTTAATGTTTTGAACAATGACATGATCTCTAATGTGTAGCTATAATCATTATCCTTTATTAGAATAAATTTATTTAATCCAACAAATTTATACAATAAAGGTCAATTGCATGGGTTCCGTATTCAAAAGATGTATGGGGAAAGCTCACAGTTGGGCATTGTTTTGTGAGGTCAACCAGCCAAAAAAGAAAAAGAAAACAAAAAGCATTTTAAACGACTAGTGGATAGCCACGTCCTGTCGTCCTGCACAGTGACCTCCAGCACTACGCTATGCAGGGAGGAGGCATGGCAAGCCTGCGCAGGACCTACACACTATCCTCTGCTCGATAAAGCACAGCTTTCATCGATCTGCAGCATCCCTTGCAGGCCTTTTTTTTTTCTATCCCAGCATCAACTACATGAGAAAACCGTGCAAGGGGGTAAAACGTAGCGATAGCTAGAGAAAAAGGTACTATTAGTTTTGTTTGGGATCAAACTGTGCTCGGTTTGGTTTGTTTGCCTTCTGCGTGGGTTGGTTGAGATTTGACTGATGTGAGACTTATAAAATCAGTAATTTATTCTATATAATGCAAAAACTTGGAAAACAAGACCGATTGATTGAATCTGCTCAAAACTTTATCCAAGCCCTACCCGACCCCGAGCGTCTATTCTATATAATGCAAAAATTTATTAGTTATATTCTTAGCGTGGTTCTAAAAGGACTTGAAACCTAGTCTAGTTCAAGATGAGGTAGTACGCTAAATTCCGGCAAAGTTTTGGCACGAGCCCAAACAGACTCCCGAGTCCCGTTCGTTCCGGCTCCAACCACAGTCGCATCCGACGGTCTCGGCCGGGTGTCGGAAACGCTCCGTCCTCGTCCGCCTCGACACGACATAAAGGCCCTCTCTTTTTCTCCCTCCTCTCCTCCCTCCGTCCCCCCTCAGATCCCGATCTCCGCCTCGGCTCCGCCGCCCCCGATTCATGGCGTCCTCGTCGCCGTCGAGGCCGCCGCCGCCATTCGCGCCTCAAAACCCTACCCAGACGCCTGCGTCGCTCGCGGGGCCCTTCTCCAACATGCAGATCTCCCGCGCCGCGGCCCCGCCCTTCGCCGGCAACGGCCCCGCGCCGCCCTCGGCGATCCGCGCGCCCCAGGGCCCGGCGCCGCCCGGCGCCCGTCCGTTTCCCGGCAGCCCGCCGCCACCCTCGCAGCCGCCCCCGCCGTTCGCTCGCCCTGGCGCGCCGGTGCAGCAGTCCCCACCTCCCTTCGGCGGCCCGCCACCCGCTATGTCGTCGCAGCCGCAGCCACAGCGGCCGGCGTTCGGCGGCCCGGCGCCGCAGGTGCAGCGGGCGCCCTTCGGTGGACCGCCTCCGGGAGTATCGCAGCAGCCTCCGCCCTTCGGTGGGCCTCCTTCAGGAGTATCGCAGCAGCCTCCCCCTTCGGTGGACCGCCTTCGGGAGTATCGCAGCAGCCTCCGCCGTTCGGCGGGCCGACGGCGGCCATGGCGTCTCGGCCTGCCCCGTTCGGTGGCCCACCCGCGGCAGTATCCCAGCCACAGCCACCTCTGATCGGTGGGGGCTCGTTTACTGCTGCTCAGGCACCACCGTTCAGTGGGCCGCCGGGTTCAATGCCTCAGACGGCACCTGCTGGTGGGTTGAGACCACCCTTCGGAGGGCCACCAGCGCCGTCACAGCAGGTGCAGTTTGGTGCGCCGCCGCCATTCGGCGGAGCAGCTAGGCCAGGTGTGCAGCCTTCGCCATTTGGTGCATCACAGGCACCACCACCATTCATGGGACCTCCAGGGGGTAGTGCCCCAACTTTTGCCCCTCCGGCGTGGCAGGGCCAGGCACGACCGGTGAGTGTTTGTTTTCATATCAAGTTTCCCAACTTGTTCATGAAGTGCAGAGGTTAGTGAACATACTGATATAGCTAGGATAGGGGCAGCTGTAGCACCACAATTTCTAGTTGGGTTTGTGTGCTAAGGAGTTAATGAGAAAATTGGGTATTGGGCCTCCATTCGATAAAAGGTCCTTTCTTTCTAAGATCAATTTAGTGCTTCCTCAATTTATCACTCTCATGAGAAGAAATACTTCCTCAGATCTAAAATGTGACTCATTTTAGGATTCTGTTGGTTACCCTTTTGGTTTTGGCCATCGATGTATAAATTCATAATGTATCATATGTTCATAGAAGTGGCTAGTCAAAATGTCGCCTTGCTGAACATGTAGCTCAATTCTTTATGGTGTTTCATGCTTAGGTCCATAGATGACTTTTTCCAGACTTATTGTTTGATGAAAAGATCTTCTGTGGATCTTTATGGATGAGATACCTCAAACTTTATCCACCTTGTAGAACATGATATTGCTCAATTCTATGGTGCTTGAGGCTGATGTATGCTCTTGTGGCATCTTTTATCCAGACTGATCATCTAGTCTGATGAAAAGATCTTCTGTGGATCTTTTGGTGGATGAGACACTTGAAAATTTCCTTAGAACATTGTGATTCCTTAGTGATATGTCCAACTTATTTGTAGGGATCTGTTCCTGGTGGTATGCAACCTATGAGAATGCCTGGCATGCCTGGTGCTATGCCACCAAATGCACTTGGCCAAGGGATGTCACCTGCATCAACACCCACCATGCCATACTCCCCCCATGCCCAGGTCTCAACCCCATCCAAAATTGATCCTAATCAAATTCCACGGCCAATTCCGGAGACATCGGTCGTCATCTTTGAGACCCGGCAAGGTGGCCAAGCTGCTGTCCCACCGGTATATCTTCAGATTTGTCTTAATTTATAATTATTTATCTGTTTTGAAAATGCTTGTACTAGGTGATTCTAATCTAACTGGAACTAAATTACTTGTTCTATTCCTCTAAGAGCTGTGTTTTTCATTGTAGGCTGCCTCCAGTGAATTCATTGTGAAGGATACTGGCAATTGCAACCCCCGTTTGATGAGATGCACGATGAATCAGGTTGGTTTTGAAATTTAATTTTCTCCTTTCATTAGCATTTTTTTTTGTTTCCCCTTTTAACTGATATAAGTTACATATGTTATCAGATACCATGTACAGGTGATCTCTTGACAACATCAGGAATGCCATTGGCCTTGTTGGTACAGCCTTTTGCTCTTCCTCATCCATCTGAGGAACCTATCCAGGTACTTAATCTCACTGATTGCACGTAAAGAAAATACCTGTTGCATCAACCATATGACATGGCAACCAAGTGACAGAAGTCACAGAACAAGGAAATAATCTGCATATGATTTTCTGTATATCTTTCTATGCAATTGTACAGTATTAAGGATTCTTCTAGGGAGAATCTGTTCGTTTGTGTAAAACATTTGATTGTTTCATTGTGTGTGGCCAGTGTTATCAACTTCTAAATATGGTTAGCGTAGTACTCCCTCAGACTTCTTATATGGAGTGATACACTTTTTTATTAAATTTTGTGAATTTCTAGCAACGATTAGTTCAAGTATATGTATATCTTGTGGCATAAAATGGTAATATTGGATTTGTATATAAAGTACTTTCCAGTGACCATAATTTTCTCATTACAAACAATATACTGTTAGAGAATACTAAATAGTAAAATTCTTGTTTTGGTGACCGCATTGAGTCAAACCACTCATATTTTGAAGCAGTTGGTTTGTTTGCCATGTGGTTCACTAGATGATTCTATTAGTGCAATTACAATATTAAAAACCTCACTGTGCTCATACTCCCTCCGGTGCAGTATTAGAAGTCGTTTAGGACAGCGACACGGTCACCGAAGCAAAACTTTGACTTCTCTTTTCTATAAAAATATTTATTGAAAAGTTATATATGTATATTTTAATAAAAGTAATTTTCAAGACCAATCTATTTATATGATTTTCACATTTCCAAACTCAACGACTTAAATGTTATTCGTGATTTATATTCCCAATGTTTGACTCAAACCTTGTCCAAAACGACTTCTAATACTAAACCGGAGGGAGTACACAACAGTACATTGACAGTTGTGTTGGCAAAGTTGAAAATACATATAGATCTGCATTACATATATAAATTTTTAATATTCTTGGTTGCCATTTATATGCTGAAGTTAACGCTGACTTTCTGGATGTTGGCGTTTGGATTTGTTACAATTGTTAGCACCTCGCAAAACTAACAATGAATTTGTTCATGTATTGGAAAAAAGTGTGTTCTTAGAGGTGTTTCATCCACTGATTCGAGTGATGTCCAGATTATGATATAACATCATTATTTGCCACGTTCTTAAAGTTCTCACTACAGCAGTCTTTATTTCTTTGGTATTGACACTTCTTTCTTATTACAGCTTGTGGATTTTGGAGAGATGGGCCCCATTAGGTGTTCACGCTGCAAAGCATACATAAATCCATTCATGCGATTCATTGACCAAGGGAAACACTTTATATGTAACTTATGTGGTAAGGAATGTAGTTGTAATTTGACTTTTATGATTTCATTTTTTGTATGCACTTCATATGTAAATTTCTGACATTTTAAAGCCTGATGCTATATTTCCCTTTCCTTTGGAATATAGTATCATCAGTCAAGCATCTTTGAAATGCTTCGTTGTTCCCCTTTTTTCTTAAAAACATCTACTTTGCTTCTTAATTTTGTACTATATGTGCACTTGTTTAGCATATTCTATTCAGGTAATGCTACTTCCCATTTAATAAAATACACTGGTTTTACAGGATTTAGCAATGATACTCCAAGGGAATACTTTTGCAACTTGGGCCCTGATGGTAGGCGACGTGATGCCGACGAAAGGCCTGAGTTATGCAGAGGATCAGTTGAATTCGTTGCCACCAAGGAGTTTCTGGTATGATTTTACCTGCTACCCCTTAATTTTCTGAGCAAGCTCATAGAGTGCACTACATAAACTTTAATGTTTTAAAAAACAATCATACCATCAATGCTATTTTGATTGCCATATTCACCTCATTAATGCAGTTATGTTAGTGATGTAATAATAATCATGATATCATTATCAATTTCAGGTTCGTGACCCAATGCCTGCTGTATTTTCTTTCTTATTGATGTCTCCATGAATGCTGTGCATACTGGTGCAACAGCTGCAGCCTGCAGTGCAATTTCCAGGCTCTTTCAGACCTTCCTGTAAGTTTTGATTATGGTTTTTTGTATGCATGCTAGAATTCTACATAGATGCCATAATATGCAGTTGATTTTCATAACTGACTGCAAATGTAGCTTGTTTGGCTTATCTTTGCCTTAAATTTCACTTTCTTATAATTGTAGCCCTTCGTTCTTCCTGGCCAAGGATATTGTTTTATAAGTCACTTACCTATTGATGATTATTATAGATCATAATCGTGGTTTGTTGGATCCGTGGTATGAGTTCGTGGTTCACAGTTCGCCATTTTTTTAAAAGTAACATTCTATAGGGGTACACTCTTTGGTTTGTGAATCAGGGATTGGGTTCGTTCAGAATAATACAGAAAAAGAAGGGGGGTCAAAGAAAAGAAGTCCGCACTAGACCCAGCCCAATATCCAGTCTTAACTTCACAACCTCCACACCAAGCTAGTTTATATTGTTCCAACACCCTCTGGTCCAGCTCCACTGCTGTTCTCTTTTCTTGCTGTCCTTTTTCTTCCACAAATTAAGCTTAGCTGACGCCATGCATTCCTCTCACCAATACCAAGCAAAATGGATAGCCTGCATCTACCCATGGTTTCGCTTTGACAGCGTACTGTGAATGCCACAGCATGCTCCTCTGACACTGGTCACATCCCCTTCCCTCCCGTCTTACCATGATCTCGTGTCCATGATGGTGCACCTGACAGCAACTCGTGTCGCGGGCAGGTGCTACTGCCATCAGTTAAAACCTCGATCTCCTCAGCTTCTCATTTTTCGCCTGTGGATTTTCCTGGGTCTTGTGTACCGCCTGCTGTTTTAGAGCAATTCAGTTTCCTTGTGACTTATTGTGGCACACAGCCTCCTGCGTGATTCTGGTAGCTATAATAGACCCTTATCAATGACAAAACTCAGATATGCAATAATGCATATTTTTGGCAATGAGTAAATGACCAATGTCTAATTTAATAAGAAATATTTTTTATTTTTATTTGTTATCGTTATTTTAATAGATGGGGTTGAACTATTAAGTATGCCTAGCAGGCTTGTAGTGTCATATGGAAACCATATTGCATATTTGTTGGTTAAGTTTGGATTAAGTAAACATGATTATTGAGTTGATACAGTTATGTTGATATATTTTCTTTTCCAGGTTACTTAGTTTTTTCTTTATTTTGTTAACTAGTTGCACATGTTGAAACATAATCTAGCACTGCGGAGTTGCCCTGACATTAGTCCTATATCTTTTGTAGGAAGGCCCTCGAACTATGGTTGGAATTGCTACGTTCGATTCTGCTATTCACTTCTACAGCCTTAAACGTGCTCAACAACAGGTATTTCTGAACAAGTTTGTTGGTATTCCAAGCGCTCAATGCATCATAAACAATTATTGGGTTTAAATAAAAATACTATTGGATTCTTCTACCTGCTGAATTTCTTATCAGGCACTTGTGAAAGTTCTGCTACCATCATTTTCCCCCTTTTTCTTTTCTGATCCTTTGGGCACTGAAGTTTAGCAAATCTGGTTAATGGTTATTAAAGGAGGCACATTTAGACATTTGGTGACAGGTTTGGCTCAATCTTGCAAACCACTTTGGTTTGGGTGTCAAAACAACATGAAAAATTCCAGTTTAGTCTACCTCAGTATCTAAGTTAAGACACGTAGTTTTCAAATGTAGGTGACATAAATTGGTACAAAAAAGTGTTCTTTGACAACCTTGAACCATTTTTATTGGGTATAATTCACAGTTCTATTTGTTGAGTGTTATTGGTGTCCAAGTGTGAACTGCAATGTTATGTTCGTTCGTGAACCAGATCTGAAATCATCCCTGATATTAAAGAACCTTGATTTCGAACTTGTTTCATATATTTGGCAATTTTCATTTTTTTACATAAGCATGTAAGTTGTTGAAATAAACAAATATTCTATTAAATGTTTAGCTGTCTTGTTTGATTAGTTGCAACTAGTGATCTCGCGTTTTTTCTTATCCTTGTTTCTTTTGGGTTTCATCTCTAGCCTACCCCAACTTGCTTGGGACAAAAGGCTATGTTGTTGTTGTTGTTCCAAAGAAGCTTCTAAATTTTATCTATTTCTAACTGCTTGGTGTTTTAGGATCCCAAATGTTCCAACTGCACATTTGCTTTTTGTACTTTGCAGCCTTTGATGCTTATTGTTCCTGATATCCAAGATGTGTACACTCCGCTTCAAACGGACCTGATTCTCCCAATCTCAGAGGTTTGTACTCACATTTTACATGAATGGCAAATTGGTTCATGTTGTTAGTTTACCAGATATTTGAATTTCTGTTAGAAGCAAGTGGAAGTAAAAATCTCTCCATTCTTGACAAAGCTCTGAATACCTTATTTTTTTATGTTTTAGTGCCGAGAGAATTTGGACCAACTTCTTGAGAGCATCCCAACCATGTTTGAAAGCAACAGGGTTGCTGATTCGGCATTTGGTGCTGCTATGAAGGTACTGTGATCTTCACAATGTGAACTTTTGAGTTGCTCCATTTTGTACCATGATTTGTTTTTAGACCATACAATGTATGATTTACCTGCTTCTTGCTGCACCAGCATTACATCAACTTAGCACATCTACGTACAAAATAAGCTGTTTGATTGTGATTGAACTGTAACTTGCTTGCAAAATTTCATCGTCATCATTATTTTGTACTTTTGCCTGTTTCATTGGACCAGTTTATTCTTATTTGTTGTGTGCAGGCATGTTTTCTAGCTATGAAGCCCACTGGCGGAAAGTTGCTTGTATTTCAGTCAGGTATTTTTTTTATGAATCAACTTGTATGTTATGTGGATGGAAAGGAGCCAAGTTTATTCCATGTAGGAAGAATAATTGCTGCCTATTCCTCCAAACCCTAGAAGGGTGGGATATAGTACATGTACATGGGCCTCTAGATGGGCCTACACTCTATATGGGCTATATACACCAACACTTTACAACTTCTGCGAGATTAATTGCCATTCTCTATTGTTGAGCTGCTGCTCATGTTTTTCCTCAACCAAAAAATACTTGATAGCTGATCATAAGTGTAACACTGATTTTAAGTATGGCAAAACAAAAGAGTAAACCTATCTGGTGCTATTTTTTTTTTTTGTTTATTAAAAATGGAAACTTTGAATGGTTTATTATTGGTGCTTTGCAGTGCTACCATCTGTAGGAATAGGTTCATTGTCTGCTAGGGAAGCTGAAGGTAGATCAAATATTTCCAGTGGAGACAAGGTATGATTCATTTCTGAGGGGTTATTATGCATATGTACATGTACATGTAACACATGCATATTTGCCAGGCCCCTTCCATTTTTTCTTCATCATCTTATTTTATTTTATTTTATATTATTTTATTGAGCTGTTGCAATATTTTGTGTGCTCTCTAGGAGGCACATAAGCTTCTTCAGCCTGTTGATAAGACTCTCAAGACAATGGCACTAGAATTTGCTGAATACCAAGTGAGAAAACATTAGTTTCCATGTTATTTGAAAGTTTCATTGTCTAATCGAATAACATTGACTCATGTTTACGATTTATCAGGTTTGTGTAGATGTGTTCCTTAGCACACAGTCATATGTAGATATTGCTTCAATTTCAGTTGTTCCCAATACAACTGGTGGCCGGGTATGCCTCTATTCCACAGTTGCCCCAGTGCACTTAAACTTGTTTATTTGTTGATCTTGTAACCCTGCAAATCCGCAACATATTAGAGCTAAATTTAGTTCAGGTTAGATGGTATGATGCTTTGATCACTTTAGGTAAACACTGCCTGGGAGAAGGCCAAGCATTGTCGGCCTTTCGGGAGTTGGGACTAGAGCATGGGCATGACCTTTATTTTTTCTTGCTCAGTTGTCAGTTCCAATATGAGCTTCTGTTGTTATCTTTTTTTAGCAAGGATCACATCCTAATGTATAATATCAGTCCTTACAATAGCATATGACTTAGAAATCAGAGCTGTCCTTAGGTTTGCCAATTGCTGCAGTCATCAAGGCTTTACTGCTCATGGGAACAGTACTTACTGGGCATAAAAAGAGTAAATATGTGAAAAAACACCCTCACTGTTGCACAAGCATAATAGCTAATTAGTTACTAAAAGATGATCAGTTTTGTCTATATTTATGTTGAAGGAATTGGTGAAGACTGATCTGCATATACTGTGCCTTTGTGCCATGCACTTATGCATGCAACAATGGTGGAAAAGATTTGTCAACATTTTACATGTTGCAGTCAGTACATATGTGCCTATCGATATTTGTTTTCTTTTAGAATGCCATATGTACTTTGGATAGAATAGGAACACATAATTGGATCTCGACAGGTCTCAGCTACAGTTCAACACTTAACATGTCTTATGAACCTTTTTTTAAAAAAATCTTGTTACGCGTAGATATGAAGGTTTTAAGATTGTGAGCTAACTTTGGAGCTAATATTGAACTCCTACGCACATCTGATTTTTCCAATACCATAGCTGCTTGTATTCTTGAAAACAACCTTTCTATATGTTTATGTGTTGTTTGATTCTAATATCTATCCTTTTTTCCCACTAAAAAAAGTACCTATCCTTTATTTTGCAGGTTTACTACTATTACCCATTTTCTGCTCTCTCTGATCCAGCCAAACTGTATAATGATCTTAGATGGAATATTAGTAGACCACAGGGTTTTGAGGCTGTCATGCGTGTCAGGTGTAGCCAGGTGAATATATTTAAACCTTTTCTTACCCTTTGGTACCATACTGTGATAGTAACTTCATTTGCCTCTCTTTTCAATGTGTCATTAGGGGCTTCAAGTACAAGACTACTTCGGCAATTTCTGCAAACGTGTTCCTACTGATATTGATCTTCCTGCGGTGAGTACTTTAGGAGTGATGTGTGACCTTATACAGTTACAGTCATAATTCAACTTGTCGGTACAAAATGTGATGCATGGAGACATAGGCATAATTCATTACTTGCGCAATTAACTTGTCGGTACAAATTGTGATGCATGGGAACATAAATAATAGAATCATGTTACATCTGGCTTTGTTGTAGTATTGTGATGCTCTTTGGTCTCTGAGGCAGTTGTCCGGTGATGTTTGTAGGGTAATGTTTCAACACATGCTTGTCAAGGGTTGGCACATCAAAATATCCAGTTAATCTTATTAATTTACAATATCCAATGCTGCTGTGGATGGGCTGTTTTTTTCCCTCAAATGATAAATTTGTGGCTTCAGTTTCTGGAGACACATTTATGTAATATTTTGCTATAATTGTTCTCAATTTGGTAATAGATCATTTTGAAGGTTGAGGAGAAACGAAGATTTGAAGAAAAAACATGATAAGAATACAAACTTTAGGGTCTACTAAGACATTGGCTAATTAATGCAATGCTTTGAGCCTTAACAAGAAAATCTGAAAATATAACACTGGTGGGGGCATGCCACGGTCCTTACAAAAAGAAATGATGTAATGTCTCTTTTTTTTTTTTTTTTGCCTCTGTTCTTTTAGCTACTGTCTCTTTGTTAGTTTCTTAAGACACTCATTTGGTGCAGATTGACTCGGACAAAGCTATAATGGTTACATTTAAGCACGATGACAAATTGCAGGAAAATTCAGAATGCGCTTTCCAGGTAATGTTACAGATCAGGGAGAAACAAGTTCTGTTTATTATGGTTTCATCCTGAGGCTACAAAATTAAATATTTTGGATCACCAGTTATTCAGTTTGAAAAAAAAACTACATATGTCATACTATTTTCTGATTTTTTATATATTAGTAATTACAACAAAATGTGTGGTTCACCAACCTGTATCATCTAGAACAATTCTCCAGTAGGTTCAAGCTGGGCTCATACCTGATATCCCGCTTGCTGTATGGTACCAGTTAATGTTATTGATGCTAGTCACTGACTTATGCAGTCCCCTACTATACTAACAAAATGGAGGGTCTTACTGCATCGGGCATGCTTGGAAACGAAGTGACAGTATCAGTGTTTAGCTAGTAACTGGCTTGTTCCTAAACTGTTATACTTGCCAAGTTTGAAGTACGACACTGTTTTATTATTTAGTAAAAATATGGTACCTAATTTTGGTTCTTACTCCTGTGTATTGGTTTCCCAGTACAGATTGTTAGTTTGTTCCTTCTTTTACCATTATTTTTTTTGTCTCAGATAAGCAGGAGAAATTTTCCAAACCTTATTTCTTTGCTCAAGTATTTTGCAATCGTTCTACAGCTTGTGTCTGAAATGCATTTTGAATTAATTGTTTGCTATGAGGCTATGACTTCTTTTATATTGTCAGTTCATCGTCAGTAAAAGGGGACCAAGCAATCAGTACTAACATGTAACTTGTGCTGCATTTTCAGTGTGCACTTCTTTACACAACGGTTTTTGGGCAAAGACGGATACGGGTCATAAACCTTTCACTTTCATGCACAAATATGCTCAGTAACCTTTTCCGTTATGCTGATCTGGAAACACAATTCACATATGTTGTGAAGCAAGGTAAATTTAATGTTAACTTAAAATTCATTAGTACCTATACTTTTGTTTCTTATGCAGTAATCAACACCATTTTCCATGTCTGATCAATTTAAGTAATGCAATTTTTATGTATATTCTCATGTATCATACAAAAACATCATGGTAGATTGACTTATTTTGCATATGTAGCTGCAAATGGCATTCCATCAGTACCCCTTTCTCAAGTTAGGGACCAAGTAACAAGTACATGTATCAATATACTCCAGTCATACCGAAAGTATTGTGCATCTGTAAGTTCTTCTGGGCAATTGATTCTTCCGGAGGCTCTGAAACTTCTACCATTGTATACTCTAGGTACGATTTTTTGCTATCTAGTTCTGTCTGATATACAATTCTTAACTTATTTGATGCACTTGTGAGTATATCTGCAACTTCGCTAACTATTCTTATTTGATTTCTCAGCATTAACTAAAAGTGTAGGATTGCGCAATGATGGAAGATTGGATGATCGGTCCTATTGGGCCTCTATTGTCTCTTCAATTTCTGTGTTACTAGCTATTCCATTGGTGTTTCCTAGGATAATTGCCCTCCATGATCTAACATCAAGGGTACAGGAATCTAGACTTTTTTTCCCCTACCTTTTACATCAAAGTCACATGAACTATTAATGATTTTTTTAGTTGCAACTTATGTGTAGGAGGAGGATGATTCCCTTATACCGAGTCCCCTTACACTCAATAGCGAGAATATACATGATGATGGAGTTTATTTGTTAGAAAACGGTGAAGATGGTTTCATTTATGTTGGAAATTCGGTCAACCCTGTGACCCTTGAGCAAATATTTGGTGTTTCATCTTTGGCCCTAGTACCAAATCAGGTCAGTCTTGCACATCCTCATCTATTTCCATTTACCTCATGGATTCTAAATTTACTCCAGATGTGGATCGTAGCTAGGATTATTCATTTTTCTTTTTGAACATAAAATGTAGTGTACTGGACTTAAAAGAACCGAGCTATTTACGTACTGGACTTAAAAAAAATCTCTTTAGGACACAGGAAAATATTCTTTTGTGTCCTTATCAGACAATTGTTTGTCCTTTAAGACAAAATCATTGAAATGTTGTGTGCCTAGACACCTCATCTTAATTGCTATAATGTTGATTAATGACTTGTTTCAGTTGGTATTGGAGCCATTTGATAATGAACTCTCAAGGAAAGTAAATGAGGTGGTGAATGAAATAAGGCGTCAGAGATGCTCTTACTTGAGGTACTATATATCTGACTCAACTATGTTGACAATGCAAACCACGTGATCCATTAATTGATATTCTAAAATTATTTTTGCAGATTGAGACTATGCAAAAAGGGTGACCCATCTGGTTAGTCTCATGATCTTCTTAACCTTGGTTACCTTTTTTCTGTGTTTCTGAGGTACTAACTCTACAACGTTGCACTGCAGGAGATTTCTTCCGGTCACTATTAGTTGAGGACAAGGCACCGGGCGGTCTTTCCTATGTTGAGTTTCTTGTACATGTTCACAGGCAAATCCAAAGCAAGATGACCTGAGGTGACCCGCACCTCATTGTTGTAACATTTTGGTCGGTAGGAATCCAGAACAAAATTGATTTCTTTATGAGGATAAAATACAAATGAATGAACCAGGGACTCTCCAATCAGTGCAACCTAATTCACACCTGGAGAGTCGTCGCTGGATTCTGCAACCACTTACAACATCAGTTTTGATGTAGGCGATATATGTTTCTGTACAGAGATGAGTGATCCTTCGTTGTCTTCAATTTTGAAAGTATTTATTCTTTGTGAACAGTGGTTGTATTTTGTCAAGAGGAAGCTTATAGAGGTTGGGCAATAATGTTGTAAGTTTAGCCGTGGGAGTCATGGTTGTAAATGCACATAAGTAATGATTGGCAAGTGACATGTGAATATCATGGTTAACATTCTTTTATGGCCACATCGGTACTTATATGCTTACAATCCTGCTGCAAACTCTTGAGATTCTGCGAGTGTTAGCATTCTTACATAGTTGAAAGTTACCAAAAATTAGGTTCTGCAAGGACTCTGCGGTTGCTTTGGTGGTGATAGTAAACATTTTCTGTTGTGTTGCAAAGCATTTGCAAGTCGCATTCAAGATCTTACCACTGGTACCAGCTGAAAATTCACAGGTAGCATTGAGGTGATTGTATGTTTGAAGACTTGTCGATACAAACCGTGTATTTTGAATATATGACATTCTTTATAGAGTCGTAGTTCATTATGCTGTAAAAATTGTCATATAAAAGAACATGCAAAAGGACAGCATGTTGAAATCAATGCCTCATTCAGTCATTGAACACCATTAAACAAGAACTGATTGTTTCCCTAGAATTTTTACATCGAGATGGCGCACGCATTTGCATGGAACCAAAAGAAGAAATTTAGCATGGAAGATACCCTTGTTAACGAAATTGCACCAGGAATTTATAGCCCGGGGGTTATCTAGCCACAGTGGATCGACACCAAAGCTGGTTTGCGTGGGCTGTTCGTAAAAGCTATTTTTACGCGTGGGGGGGGGGGGGGGGGGGGGGGGGGGGGGGGGTCCAAAAGCCAGCAAAAGCTTCTCTATACAGTGCTTTTCAATAACTTTCACATCTTTGTTCTCTTCAAAACTTGCTCCTTTCATGGAAAAATATAGATCTTATTAGAATGCTAACACTCATGATTTTGGCATACCTGCGAACCAAAATCCAGATTTAGTTTGGGCTCAAGTCCATGGAGGAAACGTATAATTGCACTTTGGGCAATCGAAATCCATTCCCACAGTAATACTAACTGGAAGGCAAAATAGAGAAAAACATACATCCACTACAATCAGAAATCTGGTCCGTTGTCATTGTCGATGCCGGCTAGATGATTTATGGGACTCCTTATCTTTCCCTACAGTGGGGATAATCTGCAGGTTTGCTCGCTCTTCTACCATTGCTGTGCATACACATGATGATATCAATAAATGGAACATATATGAGGTAAAGATAAGTATATGACGTGTTCACAGGGGAAAAGTACATTTTGCCTGCTGTCGAGCTATGTTCTGCATCTGTCCAATGCCAGCCTGCACTGCTTGAGCAACCTTGGCTGACTTGTTGACACCATCTGCTATCTCATGACTGAAAATGAGATGTTCCATGAACTAGTTACACGATGGTATATGGCTATATGCCTTTAAATAAAAATGGCTAGCAGCTCTGTCATTCACTAAATAAGAAGATTAGTGACCAAGTCATCCCAGGACTACAACTGGGCGAATCAGGAGGTCCATGTTCCCCCATGCTGATGGGCGTTCAAGGTTGCTTTAGTTTTCATATCATGTATGAAAGCTTATAGTTTGTGACTTCATTTACAAGGCATCTAAAATCATTTCTGCAGTTACACTAGGGCTCAATGACTCTGTGGAATAAAAGCACATTAATGTCATAATTTGTGTATGCAGACACCACAGACATGAACTGGAAATTCGAATATAGCCTTTTTAATCAGTTCATGCTGTTCAAAGATTACTGGGAAATTCAGGCCCCTTGACATTTTTCAATGTCTGAATATAAACTGCAGCAATTTAGAATAACTATGTTGCAGAGTATGCTGGGCCATTTTTAACAGCTCCCATTTCGAACTTTAAAAAAGACGTTCACAAGGGATACTCGGCTACACCCAGACATTTAGCTAATGTATGCAATAACTGATCCACATTTTATGCTCTTACCTCAAGTCACTAAGTTCAAGGGTGAGATCGCTGATTTCCATGCCAGAGAGCCTTACAGCGGCCATGGTACTTGGTAACTCCTCTAGAACTGTGTCAGCCAGCATAGAAAATGAATTTGCAGCTCTCCTCATAGCCTGATGAATAAATCGAATCTCAAAGTTGTTGGAGGAATTTATACTATGGGACTGTGGGATATCAGTTTGGAGGTTTACAGCAACCAATTAAATATTACAACAGGGCAAAACCAATGGATGACCGTTGCACTTCCCCAACTTTTCTCAACCATTCTATTTTGAATAACAGCAATGAACTCCTCAAATGCTCCTTTCTTTTTTATCATACTTGTTACTTGCCATATTAGCTACTTGTTATGTGCAGCTAGCACCCCCCCCCCCCCCCCCCCCCCCACGCGCACACACACACACACCGGGAAATAATCATAACCTTTTCTCTCTTTTTTGTCCAAGAAAAATTCACGACTTGTGAAGGCTACCTTTACTGCTCCTTTTACAATCTTCTCTATTGTTTCCTTCATTCAAATTAAATCAGATTTGAATGCTTGATCATGAAAAGCAATATCCTAGGCCCCAAGTGTTATTGTCTCTGAAAAGAAGACTAACTATTATATGATGGGTTATCTTCAGGGTAAATATTGTCCCTGAAGAAATGCAGAGTAGCAAGAGTAGGAGGTTTTCTTGGCCCGGCTTGGCTGAGATTTCTTTCTTAATGAAATGCCGTGGGGGCGGTCTTTCCCCTGTCGGTCGAGTTTATTTTAGTGGTGTGATGAAAGGGAGACAGCTATTGTGGAGATCGCAGACCATGGGACTTGAGACATGCTTGTCGGTTTGTTTTTCAGCCTAGTGTTTGAGACTTTGCAATAATGAGCATATCTGTATCCTGGAACACAGAGTACTGAATTTTTCACTCCATCTAAAAAGATACCCTTCCCCCACCACCCAAATTTGAGAATCCATGACTGCCTATAAGACTGACTTCATGAGTTTTCTCACAGAGAAGTTGTTTCATAACTGATAAGCCCTCAGACCTCAGTTGGCACAATATGTAGAAATTTGTCTAGGATAAAAGAGATAGAAGCCATGCAACTTATTAACATTGATCTTCATAACCAAAGAGAAGTCACATTATTAACAATTCCATTGGAAGATAGCAATTGTAGCGTTGGCATTTTGACAGGCATTATAAATAAATCAATTACTCCAATAATTCAGCATAATTGACTACTACATTTTTACCATTATAGTTCCTCAATCTTAAATTCCTGAGAACTTGATTTAGCCCTGCAAAACATTTATAGGATTTAATTTGAGACATCAGTTCCCACCAAGTTTGGCTCAAACCTTAAGATATTTTGTTTTTGTTATACTAAAAGTTAAGGCTGTATGCTAAATTGACACACCAATCTCAATAAATATGGCACTCAGTGACAAACCAAAAAAATACAGGCCGAAAATACGTGCATGATGAATCCATTGCCCAAGAACCCAAATTGGTATCATGAACGATGAGGCCATGATGGCTAAGCTGTTCCCCAATAAACATAACAAACTATCCAAGACTTAGAAGCAACACAACATAATCACATAATGCTATACTTCGCTGGCTTGCTATGAGAGACCGAGGACTTACCAGCATCGTCGGAATCGCCACGACCACCATTCCCGTGAACGCCACGCACGTCTGCACCACACAAACCAACGCAGTCCAAATAAATAAGCTTAACAATGCTCGGCAAGAACCATACAAATCAAGAATCAAAGATTGGAGCGGGCGTCTCACCGTGACGGCGACAGCGGCCAGGAGGAAGAACACCGGGTCGCCGCCCGGCGCCGCGCGGGCCGAGCGGAGGCGTGCTGGAAGGCTGAAGCTGGCGCCCACGCTGGTTACGTACTCCCCATCGCCGTACTCCAGCTGCTCCTCCGCCTCGGCGTCTTCAGCTGCCACCACTCCGTCCGCTTCCTCGGCCTCGCGGTTGGCGCCGGAGATTCGTTCCTTGGGGAGAGCAGGGGTGGAAGACGGCGGCGGCGAGAGCGGTGGCGGGCGCCATGAGGCAAAGGGAAGGCGCGCGCGACGGCAGAGGCGGCGGGAAGCGGGTAGCGTGGGGAGCGAGAGGGGAACTGGAAGGAGAGGACAGGGGGACAGCCGAGGGCGGACACAGTGGTTGGCGGCTGCCATCGGGGAGGGGAACGGCGGCGCGGCGGCCGCGAGCCCGTGAAAACAGTGTATTTGGACACATGGAGGACGACAGTACATCTTTGTTTGGGTTCGGTTCGTCTGTTTTGGTTCAAGACATGTGGATCCTATGTATCACTAATAATGATTTTAGCTTCAAAGACATACTTATCGTGAATGATGACTCTGTATGTAGAGTGAGTTTTTTTATACTTGAGGACTCGATTATATTAAGATAATAAAGCACGAGTACAAAGATTTGGAATCATCGTAGCTTTTGAGCTACCACAAAGGAGTCAAAACAATGATTCATGTAAAATCATTCCAAATCATGGGTCATGGGTACTTAGAGGTCTAAAAACTAGAAGTCTCCATTTTTGATGGAGCAAGCATGGGTGACGTCTCCGACGAGGGCACTGGGTCAAAGAAAAACGATGGCCACGTCAAAGACATTTAGGGTCCTCTTTGATGCACTCCGATAGCACATCCGGCGCTCCTCTCGACTGTCTGAGCAGCATGTATCGATGAGGATTTTGGATCTTGAACCGTAGATATGTACCCTTTCCAATCTTGAAGCTCCTCCCGGAAACCTGAGTCAGTACTGGTACAAAATGTTTGCATGTAAGACACGTACCACCGAACATTTACGGCCACCTGCCAACGTCCCCCAATGAAGCACGTATTAGTTCGTGGAGGGCCCCACGTGGTTGACGAAGACCAATGTCTGCTGCATGTTGACGAGGGTAACTCCGGTGGGACCCGCCCAAAAAAAATCTTCTCTCACGGATGCACAAGGGGTGCAGACATGGGGCCCACGCCTGCTGCGGAGAAATTGCGGAGGCCGCCGATGATGACCCCGGCTTGCACGCCGTCCGCTCGGCCGCTCGGGCTAGACAGCGACATGCCCGAGCACGGCACACAGCTGATGAGCCGGCACAGGAGGAATCCCAGTAGGCGGAGATCCGAGTGGAACAGCATGCTGGTGACTCGATTAACTAACCGAAGAAGACTATACTAGCTACTAAGGTGGAGCTGGGGGCGGCCCACCTCCCTCGCTCGCCGGCGGGAACGCCGGAGGAGGAAAGGGGGCCGGAATCTGAGGGGCGGTAGGAGAACGAGAGGGAGCTTTTGCGGAGAGAATGCAAAGCCGCTTTAGGCCTCATTCGGTTCCAAAAGAACCGTTCCACCTGGATTGTGGTAGACATAGCAAGAAATTTATAATAGGTACAGTAAGAGACCGGGATTTGTTTCGGGTAGTGAACCAATTTGCTCATGATAGGTACAACAAAAGACCCGGATTGGTTCCACACCTCTTGACTAGTGGATTAATTCCCGGTCTTTTGTTACAGCAATCATGAACAAATTGGTTTACGACCCGGAATAAATCCCGGTCTCTCGTTGTACCTAGCACAAATTTCTTGTTATAGCTATCTAATCCAGATGAAACGGTTCATGAGAAACCGAATGAGCCCTTAGGCGACTCCTATGTAGAGTGAGTTGTTGCAGGCCTTGAGAGGTAGATGCAAAGAAGAGGGCGATGAGAGTAGGGTGCGTGATATTGTTCGCCTGTTTGGAACCTACTTCTACTTCCACATCTAGATCTCCGCTTCGGTGTTTAATAAGCGAGCACTAAAAGAAGAGGAAACAACAATAGCACATAGACGGGATTGCGATAGGATGGCATGACGACTTAGGAAGATGATGGCAAGGTGAGGGTTATCATTAGATGTTTTAGATCTCTAGTTGGCAACATGAACAGAAGAATAAGAAAATAAGACAAACTACAAGAAGAGAATCCAGCCCTTAAAAGTCAAGAAAGGCACGATAATATTGTTAGGCTTTTAGTGATCTTAGAGCCTGGTTGGTTGGATGCCAAAATCTTGGCATGCCCACATTTTGGCAAGGCAAAAGTTACCAATTTTTTGGACACTATTTGGTTTGCTACCAAAATGTTGGCACATCTCACATTTTTTTGCCAAAATGTTGGCTACTTTTTTGTCCAAACTTTGGCATGCCAACACTTTGGCATGCCAAAATGTTGGCACTTAACCAATCAGCCCCTTAGTTCATAAGATTTTTTTCCTTTATTTGTTTTTATATGTTTATCAGTTAATAAATGGCCACTTTTCATCAACGGTTTCTTTTGGCTTTATTAGCTTGCGTGAAAGGCACGCATCTCTTGCTTCCTTTTATGTTCCCCTTTCTATTCCACCCTTTCATTTCGACCTTCCTCTTCCCTCTAATTCCCAAAGCTCTCCTGTCTTCAACAGTTTGTCGTCCAACATCCTCAGTTTCGCTTTGTCAATCTTGAATGTTTTGCCCGGTTTAGAAGTGGTCGGATGCGGCCCTTGAAGATCAGATCTGTTGAACCATCAAGGTATGCCGATACATGGTACACTAAAGATTCACTTTGCTTCAATTCATGTTCTAATTATTTGCAACAATCCCGTTGGTCCTTTATTTGAGACTTGTCATTGAGTTTCTTGTCGTCCGATCTAATAGCGCTCGTGATGCGTAACTCTTCCTTTTTTATTTTCTTAGTGATAGATCTGGCCCACTTTTACAAAAAGAAATTGATTCTTTCCTCATGTTCACATGACTTATTTGTAGCTAGTATTTCAAGCACCGGTAGGCACCACAAATTACTGTGAAACTCTACCAAACTTTTGTCGGTTAATAAATGGCTGCTTTTCATTAATAGTTTCTTCTAGCTTTATTAGTTTGCGTGAATCTCACGCCTCTCTTGCTTATTTCATTGTTCCCCTTTCCGTTCTGCCTCATCCCGCACCTTCCTCTTCCCCCCCCCCCCCCCCTAATTCCCCAAGCTCTCCTCTCTTCTACAGTTCGTAGTCCTCAACATCCTCGACTTCGCTTTGTTGATCTGGAATTCTTTGCCCGGTTTTGAAGTGGTTGGATGTTGTCCTTGAAGATCAGATCTGTTGAACCATCGAGGTACTCGCCAATACATCATACACTAAATATTCACTTTACTCCAATTTTTGTTCTAGTTGTTTGCAATAATTTACGTTGGTCCTTCATTTTAGGATTTATCATTGAGTTGCTTATTATCCCATGGTGCCTGTGATGTGTAGCTCTTCCTTTTTTTTTATTTTTGCGAGTGATAGATCTGACCTGCTTTTACAAAAAGAAATCGATTCTTCCTCATGTTCACATGATATATTTGTAGCTAGTATTTCAAGCACGGCTAGACACCATAGGATGATGGGGGTTTACCATGACTTGGGCTACCATATATAGGGAGGTGGCGAGGTAGGGGAAACTATGGAAATTGCAAAGGGCCTATTCAGTTTGGTCAGGATTGAAGAGGAACGGAATACAAAATCGAAGGGAAGTAAATCCCGAATGACTTGTAGGGAATATAATCCCCACAATCCTTTAAGAAGGGAACTAACCGAATAAGCCATAAAGGAGAAGAGGAGATAGTTGGATGTGGAAAAGAATTGTGGTCCATGGATAGTACTAGCTAGGAGAGGAGGTAGGATAAACTCTGACAAGTAAGCTAAGGGACTTATCTGACCTAGGTGATCTGGGTTCACCTGAGGCCTTGCACACCAGTTAGCATAAATAAAGGAGTACCAGGGAATATAGTTTCATTCCCTGCTATCCCTCTCAATCTATGATATTACACATGAAACTAAGCATGGCCTAATTGTCCACCAAAACCAGATTGATTGGGCATATTATCAGAGGCAATCTCCCACTACCAAATTCCAAGGTCAAACAAAGCAGTTGTGCACATCGATTAGGAGAGTGGATCAAATGACATTGTTGCCTTCATTTAGTTACGAAAATTATAGCAATTATGTAGCAGAGCAAAGAATGGAAAAAGATAAGGAAATTTCCTCAAAGTTCTAGGATGACATGTATTTCAAAGAAGTTGAGAAGGCTAAACAACTTCTGTTTTTAATCGGAGGGACTGGTGGCTCTTGTATTTTAGCCATGGCAACTATTATTTTCATTTCTTTGCATTGGCAATTGTGGTTGAGGTCGAAATAACTTCAACATTGTCACCAAATTTTTCCTTCATAACTGATCTTGGTGTTCTGAAGTAGAATAAAAATATTATTGTTATAAACTAGAGTGTCTTTGTTCGACTATGATATTGTTGTAGGCTGTCTTATACAAGTAGTTATACATATACTCCGTAGGTGGTTCCTTTCTTGCTTCTATAGTATTTTTACTACCATGGTGCCTAAAAGCATCATGACTGAAGCACCTAATAGTATCATTTGTACATTTTGTATAATAAGATCAAGAAGAGTGGATAAGGGTTGAAGAAACATCAAATTAATATAAAGATACTAACAGCATATGCGATTAGTTCATACTTATTTTTTAAAAGTATTTACTATATTACATTTTGATTCATATGTTGGTTACTAGTTGAATTATTTACTTGCATTAAAGAATTAGTTTGATCAATTTGCATTTATAGGTTTATGAGCAAAGTTTTAAGTAGGTGACTAATAGTTGGAAATAGGATAGAAATAATATACGCATAATAAGTACTAGTAATGAGAGGAGTGGATTCAATAATACTACTTTTGGCTACGTGGAATGTATGATGTATGGCTTATCATGAAATTGAACAGTAACTTTGGCACTCAGGATTATAGTTAGAATAGTGTCACCAACCTCTCTTTTTGTTTTCTTCTAGTTTATCATGACATTTTTCTTCTTCTCAGTATGGCTCCAGGAACATCAAGGTTGAAAGTCAACTACAACCTACCTGAAGATGTCATATACCAGAACATCTTTTCACGGCTGCCATTCAAGTTAGTCACATGCTTGAAGGCTACATCTGGACATCGATGCTTGGAGATAATCACTAATGCTACATTTGCTGCTAATCAGGCAAGACTATGCCCATCATGCTCTGCCCTCATCCAGATCACTTCCCTCATTGATTCTAATGGTCATTACAATTATTACCTTAACTTGATTTCATCAACACCTGCAATGGTCGGTGTTCCGTCATCAAGACTTGAATTCTTGGGTTGTGGTATAAATAATGATGGGACATTCAGTTTGTTGGCCTCAACAAATGGCCTTCTGTGCATTCAGTATACTCCCCAAGATATACGCCCTCGAGTGCATACCATCCTCATTGCTAATCCGGCAACGCAGCAAGCACAAGAAATTCCTGGTGCCACTCGACATCTAGTTTGGGATAGGGCAGTGGGGCTTGTGTTTGATCCACCCCATGAAAAATCATCAGCCGAGGACAACAAGTTCAAGATTGTTCAAGCATTCCCATTTAAAAACACAAATGATACTTCAGTTGAGTTTCGATTTGTCATATTTTCCTCGGACACAGGCCGGTGGGTCATGTCCAATATTATAGTTAGTGGAAACATCAAGAAAACCAAATGTGACAAGGTGGTCTATGCAAGTGGTGTCCTATATTGGGACTGTAACGAGGATTTGCTTTGGTTTGATGTTTCTAGAAGCGCAGGTGGTATCATCAAAATGCCATGGATGCTACAAGGATCAAAGACCCAGGAGTGGGACTGTCATAACATCGAGACCTCCATCGGTGGCATACTCATGTGCACAACCATCGGTAAGGATGGCTTGGTCATCTACCATCTTGTGGAAGGGTGTTCGGTATTGGGAGCTCAAGCATAAGAAAGCATGGGCAGATATTATAGAGGTGAGTGGAGATGCATTCCAGTTCTGTCACTCGATGAAGTTGCGCAATGGCTGGCAGTCCAGGCTCTATGAGCGGTGGTTGGTGAGGCCACTTGGGTTAGAGAGTGGGCGATGGCTGTATCTAGGAGTGAGTGAGAAATGGAAGGGAACGGATAGTGTTTTATTGCGATACGACTTGGACAGTGGCAAGGTCGATAATATCGAGAGGGATCTAAGCAACCAATTTGACTTGATGCCTGTTTTTGGATACCGGAATAGCATGGCAGCTCTTCCACTGATTACTGCGCCAATATTACCTGGTGGAATTATCTGTGATGGTAAACCTGGTAGATGCATATGTCAAACAAAAGGAAGTGCACATCATCTCTACTTTTTCTGACTTCTGGTTTGAGTTAATGTGATTTCAAGACTTTGAATATCTAGTTTCTATTGATGAGAAATGCTTATTGGATCATGGAATATGTTGTAATCGTTTTGTCAGACAGTTGCTGTTATGTGTTATTTTGATTTATGCAAATAAAACTAGAAACTGTGATGTAATTTTATTACAAATTCTTTCACACCATAGAGAACGGTTGAGGTTCACTTCCAGTTTGTTTTTTCCATCCAAGGTTTTTGCACTGGAAACATGGGCGCGATGTTGATGTCACATTTCTATGCATTCCTAATCTTTTTTTCTAGAATTCGAAAAAAAAAACTTTTTCCCTAGAGTGTGTGCATGGCCGACCATTATTACGTGAGAGAAGCTAGTGAGAAGCTTCCAACGTAGTCAGAACTCATAAGGACTTGTTGAAGAATCTTGATGTGGTGTTACAATCCTGGAGGTAAATGACGGGTTTTGGTTAGCGTCACGATGATCAGTGAGTACGGTAGCGCCTCCTCAAGTAGGGAGGAGGAGGAAGATAGAGTTTGAGGATAGTTTGTTTGATTAATTCATTGATACCCCAGATCAGTGATCTCAGCCAGTACAAAAGGTCGCCAAACATGGGCCAAACACAGACTAGTTCTTGAACTGTCACCTACTTGCTCCTCCTGACAACTTTTCTTTTGTAGTTCTTGAACTGTCACCTACTTGCTCTGCATTCTTGATGATAGTTGATAGCAACCCTTAGAATGGTGTGTGGCACTAGCAAGTGACCATGTGAATGTAGATAGCAATAGCTTTGCATTTTGTCTAAACCAAACCAGGACTCGTCACCTCTGTCTAAATTCTTCCTGAATTGCCAAGTTGACAACAAGACCAGTATAACATATTGACTAGTTCTGCGTGGGGTGCCAAGATTGCAAGGCCTCCAGCATCCAGCAGTAAGTGCATCGAACAATGGGAGGAGTGCTAGCTCAGCAGCAGTAAACTTACACATGCAGTTAGAGAATGTAGCAACATTATCTTTACCAATTGAGTTATATTCCTAGCCATACACTTCTATGAATAGTTGCCAACTGAACGGAGGCCACTGATCCAAAAAGAAAGAAATTTGAAGCTGTTAACACTTTGCAAAGAATAGTTGGACAACAAATTGACCACTTCAGAATGGGAACAGATAGATTCCAATTAACAGAATTTGCTGAGTGTGATTCAGTAGAGCTAAAATGATCTGAATGCATAATAGAAGGCTCACCCAATGGTTTCACATGCGCATAATGACCAAAATAGGATTGTCTCATGTAATTGTGGTTCTATGGTGTCAGAGGTCTTGCATGATCAAAACTACCATCACGCACAACATTCATGAAGTTTTTGTTTGTTGTTGCTCGAGCCAACTGATCATGAAGATAAAATGAATGTTTACCATCCAGGCTCTCAACAACTATAGTTTCAAGCTTTGCAGAAATGCTAGTATTATGCCTCAAATTTGTATGACTGAACTGGCCATTTTTTACAGTATTAGATAACAAGAACATCGTGTTTTTACAGTTTGGCAGCAAACTTTGGATACAAACTCTGATTTTTCCAACACCTCTTGCTATGCAAGTTACTATGGAAATCTAAACATGTGGAGAGATTGATATGCTTACCACTATACATTAACCACCACTGATCCCTTCGACTAATTGTCAATGCTTGGAACAGAAAGAGCAGCAATATCATGTGTCTTTGTGTCTGTCTGTGAAGCACCATATCACAGAAACAATTAAGAATTTTCAGTATTAAGCTTGCTATCCAAGTCATATGAAAACGCTGAGCACTTATCACCAATATATGCGTTGCCAGGTATTCTGTGAAACAAAAAGCACCATCGTATGTGGTGTGTTTACACCACAGTTATCATAAGCATTTTCAGTCAAACACACCACAACTTCTGGTGGCCAAGGAATTCTTAATTGTTTTAGGTGCACACCATCGTATGTAATTCTTAATTGTTGTGTAGTAATCCAATCACCTGTCATAACAGCTGTATGACAGGTTAAGGATGGCCAAGGCGTTGGTTGTCACTACGGGAAGGCCGGTAGTCGTCGAGTGTCCTAGACACTCGGTGAAGGGAGAAATACACTCGGCAAACACTTTGCCGAGTGTAACACTCGGCAAAGAGCACTCAGCGACTGTAGACTCGGCAAAGAGCTTCTTTGTCGAGTGTCATATTTCGGACACTCGGCAAAATAAAGGAACATAACGGCCAGCCGCGCGCCGTCGCCGTGTGATGACGTGGCGGCATCGGTGACGGCGCTGTTTGCCGAGTGTCGGATCGTGACACTCGGCAAACACGCTCGTCTTTGCCGAGTGTCGGATCTGGACACTCGGCAAAGCTCTAGCCATACAACCACGTGACCCTGAGGCTTTGCCGAGTGTCATGGTAAATACACTCGGCAAAGCCTGAGCCTTTGCCGAGTGTATTTTCCATGACACTCGGCAAAGCTGCAAACACTCGGCAAAAAATGACAGAAAGTAACAGAAAACGTATCTTTGCCGAGTGTACATGCAAATACACTCGGCAAAGGCCCTCTTTGCCAAGTGTACACTCGGCAAAGCAGCAGCCCTCCCCCTGTTTTATTTGTTCTATCGCGTATAATGTACCCATGCTCAACAAATATTACAGGCAGTTCATATAAATCACAATAAGCATTACAGACAGCGCATATAGATAATATCCATAACCATTAATCCATTGGAAGCATCACAGGCAGTTCGACAACACAAGTTCACTAGTTCACAACCAAAGTATGTTCGTTCACAAGTATAAACATTGTCAAGCAATCCACAAATCACTAAGGAGGTGGTGGGTTGGGTGCGAACAGTTGGCGGCCTATCTGAACCGCCAGGTCATCGTCCGGAGGCCCCTCGTTCGACGCTGCCGCTGATCCAGCAAAATTCTACACAAAGGATAGCAAAATTCTAAAGTTGGTCAACTAAGTTTTCTAAGGTTGTCAATGGTGAACAACTACGTTGTCTAAGGTGAAATAAAACTTTGTCAGGTGACTCACAGGAGAATATGATGCAGGAGGTGCTGGCATCAGCGGAGGAACCAGTGTGAACGGTGGCGGAGCTTGCCCCATCTGCACTGCCATAGTACTGAACCACGTGTGCCAATCCACCATCTGCTGCTGCCTCGCCCGCTTCGCCCGCTCCGATTGCTCCCGCTCGGCCTGCCACTCGGCCTCCCACCGCGCCTGCCACCGCGCCTCCATCTCCTCCCTTTTCCTCCTCTTTTCTTCCACCTGGGCCTGGAATATGCCATCAAAATGTTAGAATGCAAAGTAAAGGTATGTAAAAATAAACGAGTGACGAAAAAACAGAAATAACCTGAAGTGTTTGCACGAGGACGTGTGCAGCGGTCAACGCCTGACGTATGTCCAGGTTAGCGCTGCCTGCCCGAATCTGGGACAGAGTGGGAGTAGTGGCTGGGTCGAGTGTGCTATCGCCGAGGGCGTACCTCCCATGCTTCTTGCCTCCTCCCATCATCATGACAATTTCTCCATCAATCGGGTGAGCGCTCGGATCCCAGTCAGGCCCACACTTTTGTTTTCCTATCTCCGTGTATGTAGCAAGGCGAGTGTGTGCCATGGGATTGTTGTACGCCTCAGGCCGGCCTCCGGATTGTATCGGATGTCGGACGTTGCCTGCCCATGTGGGACAAAGCAATAGCCTGAAACTCGGAGAGTGTCTCGCCACCATGTGTCGCTGACTACAAAACACAAAAACAATAAGGTTAGAAATTATGCAAAATTTAGCGTTAGAAAACGAAATTATTTGACTTACATATCTTTCTGAATATTCCTTGATGTTAAGGCTGCCTATATGGTGTGATGCACCTGGCATCTCCAGACGGCGTGCTCGGGCAGGGATGTGTTCATCCATCCATTCGTTAGAGCACCACTTGTCCACCATCTTCGCCCACGCATCTGGATGCGGGGCACACCACCACGGAATCGCCTACACGGGATCAAGTATAAGATCAGATATACGTACTAAATCTCAGAAATAATCGTAATAAGACTGGATCAAGTATAAGATCAGATTTTACTTCAATGTATTGCGCTCGAGTCAGGAACATGTTTCTTGCCACCTCTTTGTCGTACTTCATTCCATTCTCAACCCAATAATCAATGACGGCCTAGATGTGCGCCTCGTAGTGCATGTCCTTGACGAGTTTACGACACGCCATCTTTGCATTGGCATCGGCCCTCTCCTGCCATCCAGGAGCGCATCCGTAGAAATCCTGCATACATACGCGATTTATCTAGTCATTACTTTAAGAATATGAAATGAATGTTGTGCTAGCGAGAAAGACTTACCCACAGCTCCGCCAGCACCCGCTCCGCCTTGTTGGGGAACACTCTGCACTGCCCATCACGAAGGTCGGGCCTGGGGACGAAGTAGTGGTTAAACGTGTAGGCCGGCTCATCGATCCCGTGATGTGAAACCATGCCTGGGAAGTGTCTCCTGCACAGAACGCCAAGGATGCCGTTCACCTTGCGTTTTTTAGAAGAACCAGGCTCTATCACCTTCCAACACCTGTGAAATAATTAGCATACATTGTTAGTTTCTTTTGTGATTTTCAACATAGGCGGTGCAAAGGTACAAATAACATATAAATTTACTTACCTTTTTTTGGCCGGAGCAATCATCGGTTCAGAAGAGACGAGGGACCGCGCTGCCATATTTTCGGCGCACTAGAGGAAGAGGATCCCCTGTCGCTCCACCTCCACCTCCTCCTCCACCACCACCACCTCGGCGGCAGGAACCTCCTCCTCCTCAGGGGAAGACGACGACGAAGGTAAAGGGGTGGGTGCCTTGCCCCTCCCTCGCCCCTTGCCTCCACCGCTCGCTCGCCCCTTACCTCCACCCTTACCGCGCCCCTTGCCTCCACCCCTACTGGACGCCTCAGGTGCATCGGACCCACCCCTCGGCCTCTGGTAAAGCGAGTTGACATTCCTCGTACCGCCCACCATCTTGGTTCACTCACCTGCAATTAAAAAGACAAAGAAAATATAATTAGAAAGAGATACAAAATAAACAAAACATAATTATAAAGAGATGCAAAATAAACAAAACGTAATTACAAAGAGATGCAAAATAAACAAAATAAATTTTCTAATAAAAGGGCTAGGATCATACATGTTTAGAAATAATCATCAGCATCGGGATTAGCTACTTCTTCTATCTCATCATCACTATCACGCATTTCGAGATCCGCATGGGACTGCTCCAAAGGAGGAATTTCTTCACCAATGTCAATACTGTCATGTATTTTTTCAAGTAACTGTACGTCCATACGGTTATGAACCACATCTCCATCGTCCTCATCATCAATCCTTTGTTCTATTTCCATTTCATCCTCACCGGTTAATTCTATCTTAAAACTCCCTTCTAGTCCATTTTCTTGGAAGAACTCTCTGACATACGTGTTTGGGTCTAAGTTGTAATCTTCATTGTTTGGGACCGGTACTTTACCATGTGGCGATACCTTGTACACAACATCCCAATCATGAAGACGCTCATCAGTTGTGCATGGGTACGAAAGGTAATAAACTTGTGTGGCTTGTTGTGCCACAATATATACATCGTCTCCCGTATAGACTGATGATTTTTGAATTTCGACTAGCCCAACATTACTGGTCCGTCTGACAGCCGAGGGATCAAACCAATGGCATTTGAATATGACAGGGTTAAGAGGTTTGCTTCCACCAAAATCGAGTTCATATATTTCTTCAATTATTCCATAATACTCGGCCCCATCAAGGGCTGGCGTGCAAACTTCAGTATTTGTGGTCCTTCGATTAGGCATCTTTTGCTCATGGCTCCTTGTGCGAAAACGATAACCATTGACATCGTAACAGTTACAACTCGGCACTCATGGAACCATCAGTTTGGCCCTGCAAGTTGGCGTAGGATATTATTGGTCGTGTAAGTTGTAATGTTAAACTAAATAGGAGGTAAATTGGAATGTACCTTATGATTGAACCAAGAAATGAAATTGTCCTGTCTAAGAAGGGTATCTACTTCATGTGGGGGTAGGTTCCCTTGACTGACACCAGAATCGATGAATAAATTCCCTGTACCAACGAAAAACATGAGGGTTGGATGCAGAAGATGGATTACGTAATGGAAAAAGTTAGTTGAGAACTTACGCCATGTACGGCTTCACTTCGTCAACATTGGTCAACACATATAGCATGCGCCACTCATCGTATTTCAAGGTCTTGGGGGTGCCTTCACTTGCACTTCCGAGTTGCCCTCGAAAAATGCTGAGGGTCGTTTCAACATCACCAGAATTGTACCGTGTTGATGGATTATGCACGCTAGGAAGGTTAGCATCATAGTATTTTGTCATGCAATTTGACACTTCCTCCAGAATGAATGCCTCTGCAGAAGCTTCTATTTTGCATTTATTTTTACATTTAGTTCGAAGAACCTTTTGACATCTTTCAATTGAGTAGCACCAGCGGTTCTACACAGGCCCCCATTCGTGCTTCGTACGGGAGATGCAAAATCATATGCTCCATCGGACAGAAGAATCCAAGTGGAAAGATCTCTTTCGAACGGGAGACGCCTAACTAGGTTACATGACCTACAAAAATGAATGAAAAGGAAGGGAAGATGCGCTCACCAAGTACAAGGACGACGAAGCCGAGGAAGGCGTGGACGAGTCGTCAAAGGTCTACATGGCCCGTCGGCAGAGCAATGGGTCCAAGAAGGTGTACACGGGGCCGGTGGCGTCACAGGGGGTCGAGGAAGCCGCTCCTGCAAAAAAAAAGGCCAAAAATTAAGTTAGGTAAAAATTTTGGCAGCACCTCTCCTGCAAGAAGAGGTTTCCAAAACCTGCAATAATAAGGGCACGATGGCCGACAACAACATACACATCGGCACGATAGCCGACAACAATATACACGTTGGCACGATATATATATCTTCATCCCAACACAATTTAACTTAACAAATTCATCTCTATTTAATTGACCAATACATTTCAATGTGTTCATCTCTATTTAAATTGGAAAGGAAGGGAAGATGTGCTCACCTAGAATGTGGGTGCCGACGTCGGGGTTAGCGGCCCGTGTAGGGGCGCAACCGGCCAGGGACGGCGTCGGTGCCCCTGTCGGGGCCGGGAATGGCGCGGGCAGGGGCGCACGGGGGTGCTGCGGCCGGGGAGGAGGCGGCGGCCGGGCTCGGGGAGGACGGCGCGGGAGAGGAGGCGGCGGCGGTAGGGCACGGGGAGGACGGCGCAGGAGAGGAGGAGACGTCGGGGGAGGTGGCGCAGGGGCGAGGCCCGCCACGGCCGGGACGAGGCGCGGCCAACGGGGGAGCTGGCGCAAGGGCGAGGACCGCGCGGCGCAGGGCTCGGAGGTGGCGCCGGCGCGCGGAGGTGAGGGGGCGATGGAGAGGTGCGGCGACGCGGGGGAAGGCGGCTCGAGGAGGTTCGGCGGGCGGCGGCGGCGATGGGGAGCTGCGGCGGCGGCTGCGACGGGAGGTGCGGCGACGGCGCTGACGGGGAGGTGCAGCGGCGGCAGCGGCGCTGACTGTGAGCTGTGAGTGTGTGAGTGGTGTGTGTGACCTGTGTGTGTGCGACTAAGTGTGGGAGATCCTCCTTGTTTGCCGAGTGCCCGTGATCAGGCACTTGGCAAACAACCTGCCTTTGCCGAGTGTCGCGGATCCGACACTCGGCAAAGACCCAGCCATTTGCTGAGTGTCGGATGTGTGACACTCGGCAAAGGATCGTGCACAATTTCATGTAAATTGCCAAAATGTATTTAATAGATAAATACTGTTTCAAAAAATTGCCAAAATGTTAGATTAACTAAACCATGTCGTATATTGCCTATACAAAAAGTTATAAATCGAAATTATATTTCAAGATTCAATTTGGCTACAAATGTAGTTGAATCTTTCTAAACTATATGAATCTTCTTCGCACATTCTCCGGTTTATAAGGGTCGTACATGAAATATTGTTCAAAACCTTCTCTTCTATTTACCACAACCTTCACGGATGTTAACCTGATATCCAGACAATTCTCAACTTGTTCAGACATTTTTCGCATTTTATATAATTTTTAAACCACATGGTCACACGTTAATGGTCATGTATCGGCAATAAAATATTTAAAATTCCATTTAATTTCATGGATAAAGACTAACAATGGAGTAAGTACCATGAATATTATTTTTCATCTCACTTTATTTCATTATTTAAGTCACTTGCGGTTCAAATTTGACTTATTTGGAAAAAAACCTAGAAATAAAAAAAGTACTTAAAAATAGCTATCAGACAAAAAAAATTATCACCTTTCAATGTCAAGTAATAAGAGTTGTCTATGAGGAGAAGAAAAAGTTTCAGGTCGTTTGGAGGATTTTTTTAATTGTTTGCCGACTGTCGGCTGATAACACTCGGCAAAAAGATGCACTCAAATCTTTTTTAAAATTTTTTTTGCCGAGTGTACATTAGGGACACTCGGCAAAGCTCCTCTTCGCCGAGTGTCCGTTAGTGACACTCGGCGAACGGCTGCCGCCGTGAATCCGCCGTTCGACCCGCCGAGTCACGTGGTTGACACGTGACACGCTTCGCCGAGTGTCCGCTAGTGACACTCGGCGAAGTGCTGCCGCCGTGAACGCGCCGTGCGGCGCGCTGGACACGTGGCGGGCCGGGAGGCTTTTCGCCGAGTGTCGGGTTTAGACACTCGGCGAAGAGTTGCTTCGCCGAGCGTCTGCTCTTGACACTCGGCAAATGGCTTGTTCACCGAGTGTATTTATGTCGCCGAGTGCCGCGGTCTGAGCACTCGGCAAATGGCTTGTTTGTCGAGTGCCCGCAATTTGACACTCGGCAACTCCTGGGTTTCCCGTAGTGTGTACTCCTCCTCCATCGTATGTAATCTTCACTGTTGACGACGATGGCCATGCATGGCAACCATAGCTCATAAACTCCACTAGCTGTAGGATCAAAGTGCATAACCAACATGGCAACAATAATTGGGAATTCAACCTTTCTACTCGTCCCACACACCAGTAGAGGTTGTGCCGCCATGTTTCCTTGACTTCACAACCTCTAGACTACCACAAGAGCAACAAGGATGGACGGCCAAAGTTATGTTAATCCTATCTTCAAGAAAAAGGTTATATTAATCCTCTGTGCAGCCACGCATGACGTCGGCATGGAGTTACACGAGCGCGGTGGCTTGTGTTGGTGTCCATCGTCCCGAATTGAGCAGGCCCGACAGGATAGACATCACTGATCTTCAGGGATGATGTTTCGACAGTTGCTGCGGCAACCAAAGCGTGGTGGCATCTGTGGCGTCAATCTTTTATTCGGAATAATTAAGACAAGCAGAACATCTCTATTTTCATCTGATGATATTTTCCCGTCCGCGATGAATGCAGGAAACTAAAAACCAGTTGCCGTGCTGTGCGATGTATGCAGATAATAAATTTAGGGACGACGTACGGTGCGTAAGCTCGTCAATAAAGATGCAAAATTAAAATAAAATGGCAAACGTCAACTAGGAGTCCAATAATCCTTTTCTTTTTGTTACCATTTTAAGACGTTCGTCAAATTTCAAGTTGGGTGGGAGCTTCACACCCACATGCCTACCTACTGGTACTAGCGTGTACCAAGTACCAAGTTCAAGTGACAGGAACCAAAGTGAGTGAGGTACTAGCACTGTAGCCGTAGCATGCGTGAACTCGTCAGAAACCGCTTGACTGATAGAGGCCTGCCGGTGATCCTACTTAATTTTCCAGATAATTTAAATTTCAGCAACTCTGTGTTTTTATAATGTATCTCAAGTTTTCTTTGGAACCGACCAGTTGTCGCGCTCACTCATTTCCCGGTGACGTGTTTCGACTGAGTTGCAGGACCGTGAGCGAGCAAGCAACGAGCGGCGTCATTTACATTTTTAGCATTACAACCTATTTTGCCCACACAGATTACAAATCTCAACCGAAACATGCCGTGGTGCGTGGCTTCTGTTTGCTTAGATCTAGACGCAACGCCTTTGTTATCTTATCTGTCGTTTTCACGTTCCCAGCAAATACTCCACGAAATGATCCGATTTTGGACAGCAAATTTTGATCATCTAGCCATTTTATCCGCAGATTGCATTGTTTGCATCGCCAGTCGCCCGCGGCAGCAGATCGCCCGATCCTCGCAGAGAATAAAGTCTCACGGACTGGCGGGCCCACAGCGACGTGTAGGTATACGTGGGCCCCAGATTCAGCGCCAAAAGTATAGATGGCCATTCGGGCCGCCCGGCCCGGCCCTAGCACGAGCCCGCTCTGGCCTGCACTTTCACGGGCCGTGCCTGCCCTGGCCCTATGCCCCTGCGGGCCGTGCCGGGCGCGCCCACGGGCTGGGGTGACGGCCCAAGCCCGGGCCCGTCGTGCCATTTTGGGCCGGGCTAGCCCGAGTTAGCCCGACACTACAGCACAGGCCGGGCCGCCCTCAGCCCGCGCCGCCGCCTCCTTCTCCCCTGTGGCCAGCCCCGTGCCGCTGCCTGCTCTGCCCGTCGGAGGCTCCCCGTGGCCGGCCCTGCGCCGCCGCGCACCTACCTCGCCCCGCAGGCCGCACACTCGCCGGAGAGGGGGAGCAGCCGGTCCCGCGCCCTCGATGCAGATCTAGGAGAGGAGGAAGGCAGCCACCAGCCAGGCATGGAGCCACCGGGGTAGGGGAGAGCGGCGGCGCTAGGAAAGGGGCGCGCGCCGGCGCTGGAAAGGAGGCGGAGGAAAGGGGCGCTGCGCCAGGCGACGGTGGGTCGGCGGCTCCGGTGGCGGAGGCGGCCATGGATCCATGGGGACGGGGGCGGTAGCGGCGGCGCCAGAGGGAGGAGAGGGGCAGGAGGCGGCGGCGCTGGAGGGAGGAGAGGGGCGCGGCGGGCGGCGCCGGCGGGGAGGAGCGGCGCCGGTAGCGGCGACGCCAGAGAGGGGGAGGGGCAGGAGGCGGCGGCGCTGGAGGGAGGAGAGGGGCGCGGCGGCGGGCGGCGCCGGCGCTAGACGCCTGGAGAGAAGGGAGGGGATCGGTGAAGGGTGAGGAATGGGTGCTGGCCTAACGGGATTTAGGGTTAGAGAGGCTATTTTATATGTGGACCGCAATTATACGGGCCACTATCGGGCCGGCCTGCTAACTCCGTGCCGGGCCGTGCTAGCCCACGGGCTGTGGTGGCGGCCCACGCCCGAGCCCGGTTGTCGGGCCAGGCCAGCCCGAGCACGGTGTTGAGCGGGCCGTGTCGTGCTTGGGCCGGGCCAAATTGACCGTGCTTCGGGCAGGCCAACGGGCTGCGGGCATGGCCATCTATAGCCAAAAGCATAGTGTCTCTTCCGTTTCTCCGGTATACTCACTCCTAGCACCTACCGAGCGACGGCTACACAACGGCATGAACAGACGCCATTTTCGTACATCATCTCGGCTCTGATGTAAAATGCATTTTGTTAAAAGAAAAAGTTAAACCGACGGTGCGCACATAGCTCACATTCACCAATCATCTGTACTAGTAATAAATAAATGTATGTCCGTACGTTAATGTGAGATGAAAGCTCTATATTTATTTAAAGTTTATTATAAAATGTGAGATCGTCTCTAATTCTATTATCTCTGACAGAATATGTGTGAATTTCGTCTGGTACTCTATTTTAGGTAGTTTTCTTTTGTTTGCCGTTGGCTACACGATAGTGGGCGTGTTTACTTCCGGATGAAAATTTTTCGATGGAAAGTCACATCAAAAAAATGTACCATTTAGTAGTAGTAAACGTAGATTATTAATAAAACAAATTACATATCTAACCAACAAATCGCGAGACAAATCTAATAACAAATAATTAGAAAATAATTAGTCAATAATTAGCATAGCATCACACCTAGGCCTCTCTGCCTCGACTCGACGAAGCCAGATATGGTTTAGAGATAAGCGGGCCCCTTCTATCCATGATCCATCCATGACGTCGACTCTTGCTGCTCCTTGTGGCTAATCCGCAATCATTATGCGTTGCGTGAGGTATCAAGCACTCTTCCCCCAACCAATCCTGTTGTACACATCCCCATCGACAAAACAAACACAAAGGGAAAAAGAGAAAGAGACGGGCCCACCTCGTAAACTCCAGCGCTCCTGATATTTCTCTTGCCCGTGCGTGTGCGCCTCCCTCCATCGCTCCCACTCTCCTCTGCCTCTGCTCTGCTCGCTCCTCCCCTGTTCCGTTCCCCCCTCCGCCATGGCCGCCTCGCCCTCCCCGCCGTCGCGGTGGCCACCGCCGCCGCCTATGGGATTAGTCTCCCTCCTGCTCCTCCTCGGCTTCCTCGCCGCGCCGGCCCCGCTGCGGGCGGCGGGGGTGCTGAGGCAGGTGGTGGTTGGTGGGGACACGGACAGCAACGACGGCGGCGGGACCTTCTTCGAGCCGTTCAACGTCACCTATGACCACCGCGCGGTGATCCTCGGCGGGCAGCGAAGGATGCTCGTCTCCGCGGGGCTCCACTACCCGCGCGCCACGCCCGAGGTGACCACTCTCTCCTCTCCTGAGGACTTTTGTCGTGTTGCGCCACGCGGGGTTCGGGAGCTCCGAGGGGGAAGAGGTTGCGCGGCCCGCCGGCTCTCGATAGGTGGACTCGGTTGGTTCGCCTCGGGCGTTTTATTCGCCGCGGCGGCGGTTTGTTGGGTTCGGCTACTGCTGCGGGCCGCGGTTGACCGGAGTAGAGTCGTTGGCGACGCGCGATTGGGTTTGCGCGTGTTGCGTTTCCAATAATGTGAAAATCTGCTTCGTTCTAGTTTCTCTGTGTATAATTGCGGAAATTTCCAAACATTTCGTGTGGGTTCGCTGACAGAGTTTGCGGCATCTGCATTCACGTCATTTATAGCGCGAGATGAACTGACACGCGATTTGCATTTGTGCTCCAGATGTGGCCGAGTCTGATTAAAAAGTGCAAGGAGGGTGGCGCGGATGTAATCGAGACATATATCTTTTGGAACGGGCATGAGCCGGCCAAAGGCCAGGTAACGCAGTGACTCGCTTATTCACTTCGAGTGGCATGCTCCCATATACGTACTGGCCGTGAGTGTTAGCTTATGCGTCCTCTGCTACATTTTTTTTTGGCCCAGTATTACTTCCAAGGAAGGTTTGATATTGTCAAGTTTGCGAAGCTGGTTGCTGCTGAAGGTCTATTTCTTTTTCTGCGTATCGGCCCATATGCTTGTGCTGAATGGAATTTCGGGTCTGTTTATATCTCGGCATCCAACTGCTTGAATGTACTCGCTGTATCATATCTAACCACAATAGAATTCACTCCTGTCATATGTCAAAATTGCCCTGTTTTGACTTCATGCGCTCACATGCACATCATTGCAAAGTTCGTGTAGTTCCCTTTAGCTTGCACAGAAAGGCTCGAGTTAACTTCTTTTGACAATCTTCATCAATAGCTACATTGGTAAAATTTCCACGACGGCCTTATTTTTGGGATCATAATAAGCATTGTTTAGCTGGGTAGCTTGAGGATTTCTGTTTAAGAGTTTCCACAAGGATAGCTTGTTATATTCTATTTTGGTAGGAGGGAAAATACAATACATGTAATTTTCATCTAACATACCTTATCGGCCATTTGATGCATGTGCATTTTGTGTTGTTTAAATGATTAAGTTTAAAAGATTATCTAAAAATCCAAGTCTAACTCCAAGACGCACCTCTAAAATTCGAGGATTATTTTTTATTGATTAAAAATTATTCAGTTTGTTATGCCCATGATCAAATCTATTTGAACGCTTTGAGACATTTACGTTGAACCATTTTTATCTGCAATTTAACTCTATAAGGTTACATTTTCCTTTGACGTTCTTCCTTATAAAATCAACTATTTCTGTTTATTTCATTTTTTGGTTTTGTCATATAATTCTGCAGTGTGGATATTTATCCTGTGTTATTCCCTTTCATGTTTTCCATACCCACCCCACCAAACTGAACTTCTTCCTTTAAACTTACATGGTTTTATCTGATCGCACATCTTCAATTGAGAAAGTTGTGAGAAGAATTATTCTCTTTGTTCATTTAGTTTATATTGTTTTGTCATACATTTCTGCAGTGGTTTCCCAGTTTGGCTGCGTGACATTCCTGGGATAGAATTCCGTACTGACAACGAACCCTACAAGGTAGAGAAAGTACCATTCATAAATCTAGTCTGAAAGTCTGATGAACACTCTTTATTCTTTTCTTTAGATCCACTAATCTATAGAATGTTCTTGCAGGCTGAAATGCAGACTTTTGTGACAAAAATCGTAAATATCATGAAAGAGGAGAAACTTTATTCTTGGCAAGGTGGTCCCATTATACTACAACAGGTCTGAAAGCTGTTCTCAACGCTCACTGATTGGTTCTGTTCCTTTTCTTCTTTTTTTAAAGTCACCGATTGGTGCTCAGAATTAATTTATACATGTTACATTACATTCTTCAGTTTTACAAAGAATCTTACAAAGTATTAACTATTTAATAATTTAAATGTGCCAATGGAGCTAATATGAAAATATGTGATCCTGACGTTTTCTTGTAGGTATTTACCTTCTAGGTACCGCAGTTTATTATTGTTAACGCCTTCATGTTCTCAAAGAAAAAGAACATTCAGATAATAATATTAATGATGAAAAGGATAATAAAAAACAATAGTAATGGTCTCGGTTGTTTGCTTAGTTCTGTTTATCATCCATTGGTTGGTCGAAAAATGTTGATGGCAGCAGGTGGATATTATGTTTGTGAATTAAATAATTTTTACTTGGTGTCATTTGATGTCATCGTTGTTAAATACCTTTGATAGTCTCATTCAATATAATAATATGATAAACCCAGCAGTGGTCACTCTTTTTTTAATAATGTTGGATGACATTCTAGAAATGGATGGTGCTCAGTGCTCATGATAGACTAAAATGTTGAAGCAGAATGTGGTAAAGGATATCATGCTTAAGTATGTTATGTGGCCAAAAGCTCTGTTGACTGTGGTACCAAATACCATCAGAAGTAGCAGGATTTGTGGTGTTGACTCTGTGCTTGTTCATGTAGCACAAACATCTGAATGCAAAAAACTACTATTCATGGAAACTCGACCAACCTAGGAAGAACTAGGCAGCTTTTTAATAAGAAATAGGCACCTAAATTCAAGTCGAAGAGGATTTGAACATGGGGTTGGTCTGGGTGTACATCCACATCCTAAACCAACTGACATCCTCAACCAACTGAGCTAGGTGAGGCTTTTAATAAAGAAACTCGCTGAGGGTTTAACTCCCTGATCGTTCTAGGAGCTTGGATTCTTTGGAAAATGAGAAACGATATGGTGTTCAATGGAGCCTCACCCAGGATTGACCAGGCTCTTCTCCTGGCACAGGATGAAGCTGATCTCTGGATGCTTGCAGGCGCCAAAGGCCTGAGCGGTCTGGTTGCTGCTCGACCTAGTGGTTAGCAGTTCTTAGGGTAGGTGTGATCGTCTCACTTTAAAAACGGACGTGCTTGTAATCTAAGGACATAAAGGGTGTGTGGCGTGGCTATTTTGGCCCTTTTTCCTCTATCTTAATGCAATCATACGCAGCGCTCCTGCATATTCGAGGGAAAAAAACAAATGAGCTAGGCTCAAATTTATAAGAGGCTCATATTCATGCTTAACGTGTCAGTTGAATTACTACATACGTAACATGTGTATTATTGTTTTTATTTCGAATGTTTGACAGATTGAAAATGAATATGGTAACATTCAAAGCCGCTATGGTCAAGCAGGGAAGAGATACATGCTATGGGCAGCTGAGATGGCACTTGCACTTGATACTGGTATCCCTTGGGTAATGTGTAGGCAAACAGATGCTCCTGAACAAATTGTAGGTGTCCTCAAACTCTCTGTTAAATTATGGCATGGTTTGCTAATTGTAAAGTAATGCATTACTGTTTTGTTCTGGCAGCTCGATACTTGCAATGCCTTTTACTGTGATGGATTTAAACCAAATTCCTACAACAAGCCAACGATATGGACTGAGGATTGGGATGGATGGTATGTGGTTCCTTGATTCATACAACAACAACAACATAGCCTTTTGTCCCAAGCAAGTTGGGGTAGGCTAGAGTTGAAACCCAAAAGAAACAAGGATAAGAAAGACAAGAGAGAGAGAGAGAGAGAGAGAGAGAGAGAGAGAGAGAGAGAGAGAGAGAGAGAGAGAGAGAGAGAGAGAGAGCGAGAGAGGCCGCTACAAGCAGCGCACCTCACTCCGAGCCGAGCTGTGAGGGGCTGAGATACAAATTTGATGTTCTTAAAGTAAAACACAACACGACAACGTGTCCTGGGTTCGACTCCCCGTGGGAGCGAATTTCAGGCTGAGGTTAAAAAAATCCCCTCGTCTGTCGCCATAACCAAAGCACAGGTTAAGGCCCGGCCCAGGTTGTATCTGTGGTTGGCTTGGGCTCTCCTACCTAGGGGTAGTTGCAGAAGCCGTCAGCCCAGTGGTTCTCACAAGGGCTACGGGCCCCTGTGTATGGTTAATCACCAGTTTTAGTACATTTAAGGGCCCGAATCTGCAGTTTTGAGAGTTCATGGACGTACATTAGAATCTGAGACAAGTTTGGGGACCCCTGAAGCATTTCAATTCTTTTGTTGAATTGAGTACTGCTAATTCATTATTCTGTAAATCACATGCTTTAAATCAATCCTTCTCTTAGATCAATGAATATATATGACAAAGAAATTCAAAACTTGTGCTGCACAAAGCAAAGCTCGTTCTTATCCTTGGTGGATAATGAAATTAGGGGGGAGGGACTGATGTGTTGCCCTCCTAATTGACTTTCATTGAAATAGGCCATATGAAAATACAATTTGACTTCTGGGCTGTTCATTCTTTGAAACTAGAGTTGTCTTGAGGCTCTTGACTATAAAAAGCTGTAATTTCTGAGAGTACATTATGTTTATATTGCCTATTTCTGAAGCTGATCTGAACAAATGCCATCTTCTTTTACCCATCATATTCAGTATTGCTATTGCATGCAAAATATGGCCTAACTATGTATCATGTAAAGGTATGCCGACTGGGGTGAATCATTGCCTCATAGGCCTGCTCAAGACAGTGCTTTTGCTGTTGCTCGATTTTATCAACGTGGTGGGAGCTTGCAAAATTATTACATGGTAAGAACTAAGATTTCTCCAAGACTTAAATTTAGAGTTTAGTTTTCTTTTTCTAATTGACCAACCCAATTGTTTATCTTAAAATATCTTAATTCCTTTTCCAACATTCAGATTTGACTATTTGAGACTAAAGATTGTTTAGTCATGAACTCATTTAGGGTTTGGATTGTGTAAACTGAAGATCAAAACTAAGCTATATTATTCTGCACATGCATTAGCATTGTTCAAAATGGTCACACCATGTTAGTGTGCTGCATTTCAACCTCACTATTTTTAGTATCTATATTTAATCTCATTTAATTTATTTCCATTTTTGAAAGTACTTATTCTTAGTCCTTATTTTGATCTGATAGTACTTCATTCATTTGCAGTATTTTGGTGGAACAAATTTTGAGCGAACAGCTGGTGGTCCACGTCAGATAACAAGCTACGATTATGATGCGCCAATTGATGAATATGGTATGTACAGTTCTTGAATAGTTATGAGTTCAGCTCATATTATTTACTTTTCTGTTCCGATATATGAGAGACACTGGGTAGAATTCATAATTTGCTACTTTCAGGTATCTTAAGGCAACCTAAGTGGGGACATTTGAAAGATCTACATGCGGCTATTAAACTTTGTGAACCAGCTCTTACTGCAGTAGATGGTTCGCCTCAATATGTAAAATTAGGGCCCAATCAAGAGGTTAGTGCCAATTTCTAGTTCAAAAATTTACAGTCTGCTGATCCACTTCAACCATGGATTCCTTTTTACCACCTAGTAAATTACTATGGTTTGGTCATTCATTCCTTCCCCTTCCATCTAAGACTTGGTTTCTAAGAATCTCACGTGTTTTCACAAGACAGAAAAGTTGAGTTTGTTGGTATAAAAATGTCTGGATAATCATAGGATATTTATTCCACCAAGGCACCAAGCTTTCCATTTTTTAAATGTCATCCAGTTGTCATACTTGGTTAATCAGTTTGCCAATGAACGATGTGCATAGCCTGAATTTGGCATGGTTTGGTTCGACTAGAATGCATATATGATATGTCTGTGTGTGTGTCTTTCTTTTTGTGTGTGTTAAACTTGGATCATGCATGTCAGGTTTGTCGAGGTTAGAATTGGTAGAATGCATTTATGATAATGCTTCCAATGAACAAAATAACGTGAACAATTGTTTGTTGTACCGTTTGATTCCAAAAACTGCTCAGGTTTAAGTTGCTAAAATGTATCTTCAACATGACAATCACACAGATTTGATTATTTCAGTCAAGCTCAGTAGATATGCCTTCAGATGTGTTACTTCCATGTACTGTGAAAACACTGATGCTTTGATTACTCTTATTTGATTCAGGCTCATGTATATTCCAGTGGAAAAGTCCATGCAAATGGAAGCATTTCAGGAAATGGACAAATTTGCTCAGCTTTTCTGGCCAACATTGATGAACATAAATATGTTTCAGTCTGGATTTTTGGAAAATCTTATAGTCTACCACCATGGTCTGTGAGCATACTACCAGACTGTGAAAATGTGGCTTTTAATACAGCTACGGTGAGTGGTCTCTTAACTGAACATAATGTTTCTTATTGTTAGCGTGAGGGTTATGGGCCTAGGTGGGGTACTGGCCGCACGGCCCATTGCCGTGCGCCACCTCCCCCTTAGGGTTTTCGGTTGATGATTGTACGTCCAGGATCTCTTGATTGGTGTTGATTCTATAAACCCTAGAGATCCTGGCCTATATATATGTACACGTGCTTATGCACCCTAATCAATCAATCTTTCCCAGCCATACTTGCTTTCATGGTACCAGCTGATTCAAACATGATGGACAGCTGCTCGTGGAAGTGAAAACGGGAAAGTGTTCCCATAGTTTTGTCCAAACTCAGAAACAGAATTTGAAACAAAAAAATTATTCTCTACAAAAAAAAATGAATTTGGGAAATTTGCTTTCTGTATGCATGGGAATTCTTTATACATTTGCTCATAACTGATGAGCAATCTTGATGAAGTTATTTTTCCAAAAGTTTTGAAGTTTGTTTCTCCCATGATCCCATTTATCCTTCAGACTACTGACCTAATGTACCCTTTAATGTTATTGTAAAGGAAAAGATAAAGCAACAAGTATCTGTCTTTCATTATTAATATACTCAATATTTATGAGAGTCAAAAGAAAATGAATCCTGGACTCCTGGTTCTGTTGTGGAATATTTTCAATTCCTTGATTCCATATAAGAACCCAAATGTGTTAACCACTTGAATTCACCTACAATCTTATGTGCTGTTATAGCAGCCACAATTCTTTTGTGGAACCTATTCTGATAGTGAACTCTTGAAGGTTGTCTGGAATTGTCAGCTTCTTATTTTTTCTTTTAGTTTCAAGCTCGTCACAATCTGTATTAAACAAAATTGACTAGGTTTTACGTTATTATCTAAATGCCCCCACTTGAAGATGATAAACATGAGTATTCCTCGCTTACCAAGAAACTGAACATTTAATATGTGATCGTTTTTTAATTGTTAGCTCAACTCGTTTCAGGTTGGTACACAAACTTCGATTTTTACTGTTGAATCAGGGTCCCCCAGTTATTCAAGTATGCCTAGGAGTCTATCCCTTATTGGTGGTCCATATCTCTCAAGTACTTGGTGGACTTCTAAAGAGCCTATTGGCAGATGGGGTCAAGGCAGCTTTGCTGCTCAGGGGATATTAGAGCACTTAAACGTGACAAAAGACATCTCCGACTACCTTTCATATACTACGAGGTGAATATTGACTACAAGTTGTTGGAGTACATGATTTTGTTACCTCAGACCTTATTTAGAACCTGCACATAAGTCTACTGTAACTAGATGATGCTTGGTTGATTTGACATTCCAAACTTGGCTGAATGTTCCACTATAGGTTCATTTATACTTGATTCATTCTTGCGTTCTGGTTACACCTTCTGTTTGTGCAAGAGTGCCAAACATGCGAAAGGTATCATGATATGTTCTACACATGTCCAACCGACATGCCAGTGGAATCGTAATATGTCCTACATGTATCCAAGATGTATATTAAGGTTGCAGAAAACTAACATACTTAAATACTATAAGAACCCAAAAATCCTTTGTTTTTTCACTAAGCTTGCATGTAACAGTGACCAAGCTTCACATGATACTTCTGCACCTTTTAAAGAATGAAATGTGCCTGTTTGCTGCCATGTGGTACAAATGTGTTGCTACACAAGTCAGCTCACCACTTAAATGGCAATCGAATTTTCAACCAAGAAAAAAAAAAAGAGAGATCCCCAGATTTGTAGCTTGGCTTTCAAAATTGTGGAGTAGGTCTATAGGACCAGTATTATAAGCAATGGAGATTGCAGGGAATAGTAGATTGACTGATTAGAATGAGCCATGACATCAAAGATTACAGATCTCGTGCAAACCAGTATTTGGATGCTGCATACCATTTATTTATTTGGATGCTGCATACCATAACAAGTGATCTTTAAGTCCCCGTAATATTTGGTGCTTGCTTGTGAAGTACTTTTCCTCTAGACCAAACAATATCTAATTGCACAATTGCTCATTTGTTCTCTTTTTGGTGTTGGCCTGCAGTTTCTGTGCTTCTCTTTCTGTTGTGTTGACAGTCCATTTGTTACTTTGATATGTAATTACTATACACATATTTGATTCGGCAGTGTGAACATTTCTGATGAGGATGTTGCATTTTGGAATTCCAAAGGCGTTCTTCCATCTGTAACCATAGATCAAATTCGTGATGTAGCACGTGTATTTGTAAATGGGAAGCTTGCAGGTATTTATTTGCAATTCATAGTCCTTTAAATTATTTATGTTAATAGAATTTTCGGAAAACATAATACCCCCACAGAAAGCTGAAAATTCCTCCATATCTTAATTTTCGGGATTTCGTATGTTATAGGTAGAATTTAACATTGATTATTCATATTTTGAGTGCAGAGTGCTTGAGTCAATCTCTAGAAATTGAGCTTCATGTCTGTAACTTTGTTTTTTTCTATATAGCTTGTGACCATATGGGAGAGAATTACTAGTCTAATATAGTTTCTGGAAATGGATTCTTGTGTGCTCTTCGTATTATGTTTACTCATTGACCAATATCTAATTCCCTATCATCATTCAATATGAAGGCAGTAAGGTTGGTCACTGGGTCTCACTGAGTCAACCAGTTCAATTGGTTCAAGGACCTAATGAGTTGACATTGTTGTCTGAGATTGTTGGCATACAGGTATTCCAAATTCCTTTGTATTTTTTGGCTAAATGTAGAGTTCCTAGTGTGCGAAAGCCCATATGAACATGATTAATTGAATACTACCTCAAGCATTGTGGCATTCACTCTTTAACTTTAATAGATCAGCAATAGTTATGATGTTAGGTAGTAGAAAGTAATTAACTTCTTTTCTTAACTTTATCAATTGCACAAAGTTCCTTCAGAAAAAACAATCAATTGCACAAATTTATTGGTTTTTATTGGTACTTTTTTTTCTCGAACAATACAGGAGAACTGTGTGTCATTTCTTTGAGAGAATAAAACAAACAAAAAAACTAGTACAAACAGGCTAAAGCCAAATCACCCACACCTGACCGCACCCACCCACACACATACTTGGGATGTTGCAAATGATATTTTAATGGCTCTTCTTGGAATTATGGTGTGGACCCACCATACCCATATTACACCATGTTTGGACCTGTGGATTTGAACATAACATTGTTTAGTTTTTTTAGTGAACTCGAATTTTCTTTGGTGGACTCTTGTTAGCCCCAAAAGATTAATCCATTCCATTCCAAGCCACAAAGTGGGCAGTTGGGTTACATATATAGGCTAGAAGCCTTGAGAGCTAAGGAAAGCACCTAGCATATTCTACAGGTAGATGCTAGGGCATATTCTACTAAGAGGTGCTTAAATAAAGATACTACCACTCTAAAGGCTTATATCTAACAACTCTATACAGTTGCTCGTTGTTAACAATTTGTTTGAGGTTTTTGCTGATGAAAGTATCCTATGTCGATTATCCCAACTGAATAATGTACAAACTAATTAATCATGTCTAATATGATACATCATTTTCATTTTGTTTTCTGTCCAAATTTCTTTTTTGTTATATTTGTATGCATGATCATCAGGCATGAGATGTGAAATGTGTTTCTTGTTTCATAATCATTGGACATTCGCAAGAACTATGGTGCTTTCTTGGAGAAGGATGGAGCTGGATTTAGAGGTCAAGTAAAGCTCACTGGCTTGTCAAATGGGGATATAGACCTTACTAATTCCATTTGGACATATCAGGTAAAAGTGACTAGTGTTAGCATTGTTATTGATTTCTTTTTTTTCTTTTACAGTGAAACATGAAGCTTGATTTTCAAACCTCTTCTAGATTTTTTTTTATTGTCATTAAGATGACATTTCTTTCATTTCTGTCACTCATGCATATTCATACTGTTATGCAGCTACAATGATTTTCACATTAGAAGTATAGACACCTGGAGTTATTTGTAGCATGAATCATGAAATCCGAATTTTAGTGGTGCAGCATTAGCTGGAAAATTTGCTAAACATTATCTTTCAAATTGCAGATTGGTTTGGAAGGTGAATTTTCGAGGATCTATTCTCCTGAGGACCAAGGATATGCTAAATGGAGTAGCATGCAGAACGATGACACGCAGACGCCCTTCACATGGTTCAAGGTAAGTTAATTTTTTTCACCACATGAAGTGCTAATTTTATCGTATCATACTTTCTGCTGTAGTATGATAAATTATTTTCGAAATAGCTTCGACCTTTTCAGTCAGGAAAAATTGGGGTTCACAAGTCACAACTGCTTTGTATATGCAGACTATCTTTGATGCACCAGAAGGTAAGGACCCTGTCGCTATTGGTCTTGGGAGCATGGGAAAGGGCCAGGCTTGGGTGAATGGGCATCTCATTGGGCGCTATTGGTCAATAGTAGCGCCACAGTCTGGATGCCCATCCTCATGCAACTACGCAGGAGCATATGGTGACAGCAAGTGCCGATCGAACTGTGGAATGGCTACGCAAAGCTGGTATTAAGAAAAATAAGTTTGTAGTATTGCTGTTTTGTTAGTAGGCTTTTTTCATGCAATGCTTTGCTATCCTTAGCATTTATAAAATGATAACGTACATCATGTAGACAAGTCACAACTTGGAATATTTGTTTCTTCTTATATGATAACTCACACTGAGGTATGTGGACAAAGGATATTGCAGTAGCCAGCTATAGGATAACAGAATTAGAAAATTGGAGGGATCAAGTCAGGATTTTTTTATAACATGTATTCTTCTAGCTCCTATGAAATTTGTTGAAGGGTCATTCTGAATGAGAATAGTCAGTTTGCATAGTTTCAGTCTGTAGAATCGATGAGGTTTGTCACCTTGTCATTAAGTTAAATAATATTTCAATGTGCTTTTGCATTACCTGGTAAGCGCTTTCTTTGCTTTCAGGTACCACATACCACGTGAATGGTTACAAGCGTCAGGCAACCTATTGGTACTCTTCGAGGAGACAGGGGGAGACCCTTCTCAGATATCACTGGAGGTTCATTACACTAAAACAATCTGCTCAAAAATATCTGAGACATACTATCCTCCCCTTTCTTCCTGGTCACGTGCCGCCAACGGTCATGCCTCCATGAATACGGTTGCACCGGAGCTTCAGTTACAGTGTGATGAGGGGCATGTCATCTCGAAGATTACATTTGCAAGTTACGGAACCCCTTCAGGTGGGTGCCAGAACTTCTCCGTCGGGAATTGCCATGCATCTACTACTCTGGACTTGGTTACAGAGGTAAGCTGACAAGCACTACCCAGCATCTTATAATCGTATATGTTCTCAGCAACTCAGCCCCTATTATAAATGCATTCAAATGTCCACCATGCACGAATATGTAATAGTCTGTTTGCCATATCTCCAGGCTTGTGTCAGCAAGAACAAATGTTCCATCAGTGTCACCAACGATGTATTTGGTGATCCATGTCGGAAGGTTGTAAAGGATTTGGCAGTTGAGGCTGAATGCTCCCCGACATTGGCCAGCAAAGAACTTCGAGATGATATGTGATCACGACTGTAATTATGTCCTGAAAGGCTGGAAGAGCTGTGGTGGAAAGGAGCGTTTCTACAGCGTGAGCTGTGCGCTATGTTTCTTCGTCGATTTATCTGACCTGTTCCTTTGCACCCATGTATGTAAAGACCTTCTTGGGGGACTGAGAAGAAAGAAGGGAAAGAATAAAGTTGCTTCATATTCTATGAATAGCTAGACTATTTTCTTTGCATTCCCCTGCAAGAGATGATTTTGACCCAAAAAAGGACAAGGAAATATCGACGCGAAGCATATGTGTTGTTAGGCTTAGGCTGACGATTCTCCCATCAGCACTTCTTTTCAAATTAGATAAGAGATCATGCATTTTCCTTCCCTACTTTCTCCCGTCCGTCCATCTTTTTGCAGCAAATAAGTCATCGTTTCAGCACATGAATAGTTTAGATCTGAAAAAACAAGTTTTATTTAATTTCATACTTTTTGTAAGGGACTAAAATATGTTTTGTTTAATTTTGACCAATCTAAAAAATATATATATAGCTTAGCTGCTAAGGGTGCCGAAGCTGACCACCGGGGTGGTGCTCATAGGGACGAGTGTATGTGCCATAGGGAAGGGGCGAGTATGGCATGTTTGCGTTTGTGTAATTCACAAAAAAATGGTATGAACATTCATTGTGTTGTCATTTTGCAAAATTTTAACTTAAGACTCCACATGCACATAGAGAAACATAGTATATTTTTATTGGAAAAAGTCCATTTTTGACCATTCAACTATGGCCTCCGTTTGGTTTTGACCATTGAACTCAAAAACCAGAAATCTTTGGCCATTCAACTGTTTAAACCAGGTAGGATTGGCCGCCACGCCCTTTTTTCACTGGTTTGGAGCTGTTTTGACTGCCACGCTGTACTTATCCGCCATATCAGCACGCTGACTCAGATGGGCCCCACACATCAGCCTCCTCTCCCTCTTTCCTGCCGTCTCTCTCCTTCCCCGCTGTCTCTCTTCTGCCCGCGCCGCCGCAACAAGCCTACACCGCCACTGCCCTAAGCTCGCACCGCCGCCGCCCTAAGCCCGCACCGCCGCCGCCGCCAGAGCCATTCCCTGCTGGGGAGAAGCCTCCCATGCGGCCACGAGCGGGGCCATCTGGCAGCCGGCCGCCGCGGCGGGTGCGTGGAGGAAGCAGATGTGCGGCGGCGAAGGCGACGGGGCCAGCAGCTGCGAGCAGGAGCGCGCGTTGGAGCTGGTACCGGCTTCGAACGCCGAGGGCAGATCTGAAGGTGGTGGTGGTGGTGGTAGAGCAACGCGTGGCCCTGCGCGCCGACGGCGTCCACGACGATGGCAGAGAGCTCGCGCAACAGGTTGTCGCCGCAGCAGAGGCGCTCGAGCTCCGCGATGCCGAGCCCACACTGCGGCAGCTTGGTCCTGCGTCCGCTCGCACCTGGATGCTGCTGCTTCCCTACCGGAGTGCCATATCACCCTACGAAGGTCCGCTCGCCGCCGTATCCCATCGAGCAAATTCCGGTCGAGCCCGTGTCTTCTTGCCGCTAGTGAGCATATCCTGGTGATTATCAGGACTTTCTCTCCTATTCCCCTACCTCGCCTAAGCCCATCACTCGCCGGAGCACCGGCGATTTATTTGCCGGCCGAGGCAACCGTCGGACCTGGGGAAGAAACCACGAGCTTTTGCGTTTAATTAGACCCTCGGGGAGGAGCGTGAGAGGACGGCGACCGGCGCTAGGGACGCCCAGGGCAGCGGCGCGGGCAGAGAGAGACGGTCGACGCGGGGGATTGCGGTGTCCGGCGGGAGGCGCGGGAGCCGTCGGCAGCCAGTGGCCCAGCGCAGGAGAGGAGAGAAGAAAAAGAATAGAAAGAAAGAGATGGGCCGACAGGCGGGTCCCACTGCCACATTTGCTCCACGTCAGCCAAACCATCCTCCCAAGGGTTAAATATAAACAGTTTTGAGAGTTTAATGGTCAAAGATTTCTGGTTTTCGAGTTCGATGGTTGAAACCAAACCGAGGCTAGAGTTAGATGGCTAAAAATGGACTTTTTCCATTTTTATCATTGGGGGTAATTAAACAAAAAAAAAGACTTAGGAGCCAAACTAAATAAAATAGTTTATGAAGTTATTTCAGCATAGGGATTATACTTGAACAACTTAATAAGCCGTTGAGTAACTTAAATCAGCTCCACTCACAAGCCTTGGTTGGAAACAGTTTATTCAAAGTATAAAATCATTATTCAGCTCCACTCACAAGCATCGAGATTTTTGGCAGGCTCACTGAACCGTTGGCAAATCTCAACGTCAGCACAGGGTACGCCAAATTTGTACAAACGTAGGCAGTCTCACAGAACAGATTCCTAGTGCTCCGCAGATAGCATAAATTGTAGGCAAAAGCACATCTTGCCATAAGGTTCAGTGAAGACAGAAAATTATACCAGGGTTAAGACAGAAAACTTGCATTCGACATAATGTTCAGTTACACCAGTCTATGCCCCTCGACACAAGCGTGAAAAATAAGGTAAAACAAAAACCCTTCTGAGCAAGTCCAATGTATCAAGGCGACAACTATTAATGGGGCAACGGTCGGAAAACGACCAAAAAAGGCAAAAAAGAATATTATGAACATCAAATAGTTGCCATCTCTCAACACTGCCGCTCCTGATCAATCCCGGGCATGTCCTTCCATCACGGCTGTCTGATATCAATCAATTTGCAAGGGTCTCGCAGGTGCCATCGCTTGGTGTTGGCAGCCACTGGAGTTCAGAATATGGAAAAAGGTCAGCACGCGCCCTTCTCGCCTATTACAAATATCACGGTATCTGTACAGACTTCCCAACTAGGCACACATGAGCTGGGATGACCGGTTAGCCAAACCCGAAACCTTCGTTTGCTTCATGGATCGCCAATAGTAACCTCTCCTGGAGCTGCTCTTTGGACGTGTACTCAGGCAAGTCTAGTTGGTTAAAGCTGTAGAAAGCAAAGAAGACCCGGTGTTAGTAAAAACTAGACATAATGGTGACTGCCAAGTCTTCTGTCTTTTTCATGGTAGAGCAACACAAAGACCAAGCTTTTTTTCATAGTAAAAGTGATAAGAAGCTAAATGAGTAGAGAGGTTACCAAGTATGAGCCGAAGGAAGATGGTTCGTGCTGCCGTAGGCCTTGTGTATCTGAAACCGCTGTGGCCCAGAGATTCCTTGCAGTGCACTGAAACCTTCAAGAGGTACCTACAGTTCGACTCAAGGCGGTAAGCACAACACATGGATGTGGCCTCATAGGTTCCAATGTGGCAGTCAACACACTATAAGCCAAGCTAAAGGCGCAGAATGGAATCCAGAAATTGAATGAGCATGAAAGGAATCAGCGAAGTGGCTGTCAGTATACCTTTGAAGTGCCCGTCACAAACTGGAGGAACCGAGCTTTGTCTTCTTTGCTGAACCCTTGCACAATTTCCCAGAACCATTGAATGACCGGAGAGGCTATGCTGTAGCCAGAATATTCTGTATTTGCTTTCAAATCATCCACTGAAACCAAAACAGGCAAAACAGGGAGTTAGATCACTTACAAAAGTAAGTTATTTACCCCCAAGCACTTTACAAAACTTACAGTCAATATCTGGAAGACCGCTAATTAGAAGTTCAAGCTCTTTGTCGTTAAAAATAGATATCAGCTCCCGTGGAATGAGTTCGTTAAACCCTTCAAGGAAGGCATTAATCTGAGGCCTAATTGCAGTGGTCAAACGATGCTCTACTACCCGGTCCACATATTCATGCTTATTCTCCTCGGTTACCCTGATGTTACGCCCTCCAGGAATCAACTCACAATCAGTAACCTGCAAAACAATAATGAATTAGCTTGTAAAAAGACAAGACCACAGGATACAGGACCGCAGGATCCATGTGAAAGAGAGATACCTCTGCCTTCTCATACAGTATCAGCTTTTCTTCATCTGCGTCCATGCTAAAGGTGAGATCCAAAACATCACTTATGTCATTCTGCACATAACAAAGAACATAGAAAAAGGTTACATCTGAATGATCAACTGGCCCAAAAAAATAGAAGGAACAAGCTACATAACCTGTGTAGGCGGTGAAAAACGTACCTCAAGCATCCATTTCAAATTCTTGTAGTATGCAGGATCAATAGCTTCAATGTCATGGTATGTAACCTTGACACCAAGTATGTGTTTGTAGAAAGACCTAGTAAAATGGGCATCTAAAAGCTGACCATCGAAGAGAGCTTTGCCAACCTGGTGGAATGTAAACTTCAGAAACTAGAATAATATTCACATAATGTATAAGCATATATAACTAGGAGTACCATAACTCACCACTCGTCCAACAAATTTAAAGTATGAGAGGTGCTCAGTTTGATAGACAGAATTAGGATTCGGTTGAAATGTGAGATCATTCCCCACCGTCGTAAATAAAAGGGCACCCTTATCAAAAATGACTCGAGACAGTGACTGGTACCACTCCCTTGTCAGCCCACCAGCATCAATTCCTTCTTCACCTTGAAAATGAACAGTGAGCCTACCCTTCAAGTCCTGAGGTGAGCGCATCCTGAGCTGATTATAGGAGTCTTCTAGAATATATGCACGGCGCACAGAAATTCTCACAGGACTATGATGATGATCATGCTGATGCTTGATTTTAGACCGGAAATATGCCCTTTTGTTATCAAAATCAATTAGGCGAGGGATTTTCAGCATTAATGAGAATGACTTCTCCAGCAACCCTGGGTTTTGGCGGATGAATGCATTCAACAATCTTCTGTGCTTCTCTGAAAATTTCACAAAAGCATTTTGTTTCTCATCAAGACTGGCTTGACCACCAGATGATTTGTGCCCACCACTAGATGTTGAAGCATCTTCCATATCCGAAGTTGAAGCCTCTTGTACAGCATCAGGTTGCCCAGGACGCAACTTCTCACATGTCACAAAAAATGATTCAATATACGGTAATATGTTTTGGGTTCCTGCAGGCAATGGAGGTGCTACACCTGTTGCTAATGTAGGTGCATTTGCAGAAGCAGGACTTAAATTTGACGCATATTCTGAGGAACTTTCTATTTTGCTTATGCAGTTGCTCAACTCCAACCACAAAGCATCCAATGCTGTGTTAATTTCAGAAATCTGGGAAACTGCATCTGAATGATCTTTTTCAGCAGGAAGATCTGAATCCCTTTTCTCTTGAAGAGTAGTGACAAGAGAACTCAAAGCCTGCACAACTCTAAGAATTGCAGTTCCATTCGCTGATGAAGAGCTAAGAAGAGCCTTTTCAGAATTCTCGTACAAGCGAAGCTCCTTCATTGCACAAAGTGTCAAATTTTGCATTGAACGTGCAAGCTCATTTATGAAATGGCAACAGAAGAAAGGGGCCAGAGCAACAATCTTTTTCAACACTTCCGCTACGAGGAGATAGGCGTTGTCTGACAATCTGAAATGATAGAAACAGATTACAAGGAAACAAAAACTGATGTAAGATATTTTGATATAGAGTAATAATAGATGGTTAAACAACAAAAACAGGTCCAAAGAACATAATAGTGGACGACACATATTTTTATATATGAACCAAAAGAATAGTATAACATCCAAGAATAGTTGTATGAACCAATGAAAAGAGTACTCTACAAGAGGCTAATTTATGATAATATAGACAAATCAGGAAAATGACATATTGCATGCATCACTGAAGAAATTTGCTCTAAGTACATACCCATCATGTGCAAGCAATGAACATAGCAACCGAAGCTCTGGTTGGGGAAGACTTTGCAAAACAGCTTGCAGGCTATTTTCATTATCAACAGCAGGGGTTTTGCTACTATCCTCAGTATTTGACTTTGATCCAGATGATTCAGAAACATTGGTAGTATCTTGACCATCTTGTACGGCATTCTCAGGTCCAGAAGGCTTCTCAGATGATGCTTCCAACTTAGCTTGATTAATTTGATTCTCAGCGTTCAGCATGACAACTTCGAGAAGGTTTAGTAACTGCACATGTTGCAAAAGGCTGAGTAAATTAAGGGTTAAAAGGATAAAAAATGCCCACAGTAACAGGAACAAGATAAAATCGCTCACCTGCTCAAGATGAGCTACACTTCTCATATAAAGTGGCTGATTCAACAGAGTTAATAGCAGAACAAGCGCAAAAGCTTTCTGTTCTTCACCATCTTCTACAACAGCCTTACCATGCCTCTGATCAAGTACTTCAGTGTGGCATTTTGATGGGCATGGGAATTCAAGAAAGAGCAAAAGCTTAGCAACATTTGGATGACTTCTTGCCAAGTATGTCAATGTTTCAAGCACACGACGGGAGACTAGTGGAGGCACACCTATTCAAAGCAACAGAGTATGCATCAATAAAAAGTGCAACCTTAAGCACAGAAAATTAGGCACTTTTACCTGCCAAAAAGCTAGACAAAGGTGAAAGACTTAATTACCATCTGAAGATTGAGGACGTGAATAAGTGATATTTGCATGGCATCCATACAACCTAAATGGCGGCTCAGTTGCATCTATTGTTTTCTTTGAGGAACCATGCAGATCAAGCATAAGCATGTCCACCAGAATTTGAACCAAGGACTTCCTGCTATCCCGATGAGCACATAGGTTCAGGAGAAGCCGCTGCAGTTGGCCCTTGTATAGAGGCTGTAAATAATAATAGAAGAAACAATTACATGAAGTATTCCCAGCATTACATAACAGAACAGACCTCATAGAAGAAACATTAATATTACCTGAACAACTCGAAGCAACCGAATAAGAGCTCTAAGGGCATCCTCGTCAACCAGCGCAGCACCTACAGTCTCAATTGGCTTGCCAGTTGATCTAGAGGGATCACCATTTCTGTCAAGGCCTGCTGCCATTAGTTCACGTCGGGAGGACTCACCTCTCCTGTTCCTGGAGTTCATACCAAAAAGGGAGCTACTGTGATACCGATGAGCAAATCTCTCCCTTAACATGTTGGCTTCAGCAACTAGTGCAGGTGTGAGTGTAGCAAGTAGTGTGTCCGGAGAGGTCAAAAGCACCTGCAATTAGAATATGTAAAAAATCATGAGAAAACAGTTGGAGGAAAACGTTCACAAAATGGGACAGGTGATGAAAACATATACCTCTTCACGAATCTCTGAGGGGAATGTTGCAATAATTGAAACAGCATCCATTTCGACGGGCTGTCCTTCTAATTCTTGTGACTGCTGTTGTAACCTTTGGGCACGTTGTTGAGCCAGCACCTCTTCTCTTATATCAGCGGGAAGTGCAGCAAGGAATTCAGGATCAATATCTCCATCATTCTGAGGTTGGTCATTAGAAGTCTGAGCCACTTGATTTTGACGTGAAGAAAGAACTTCAGCTCGCAAGTCCTCAGGAAGAGCCTCCAAAAACGTAGGATCAATCGAGTCAGCATCTGCCGCTCTAGCAGGCTCCTGATTTTCCTCATTAGCATTCTGATCAGGTTCTTGGTTTGAATTTTGAGGAACTTCACTAACACTCTCCAGAGATATATCTCTGCCACCTACTGGGACAGCACTTCCAGATGGCCTCCGTGATCGAGCAGTTGCTTGCATATCACCCAAAGGTAGTCGATCTGACGCACCTGAAGCCCCATGCCGGTCACCATCGTCATGCCCTTCAACACTTCCTATTTCAACCTCTAAACTTCTGAGGCTCTCCCCTAAAGTAGCACCACTGCCACTGCTTGCTTGGCTGACTGCTTCCACATCACGTGCCACTGCATCACCACGTTCATACTGCATCTCTGTAGCGTGCTCACTTGCATTGGATACATCTCTTTGAAGTGTGTCACTTTCAGGAGGTGCAGGACCTGCACTTTCTGAGACATCCACAGGATTTACTGTATTTTCATTGTTCTCATTTTGTTCAGCTGGTGCTTCTTCCCTTGCCTCGGCTTCCGATGTGGGCTGGTCGTTTTGTTGAGTACCACCAGCAGGCATTCTCTGGTTATCAGGCTGTTCAGAAGTGGGCCGCCTCAAATGAGAGATCAGTAATTCTTCAACGCCTTCAGGTACAGCAGGAGCAGCAGATCCACTGCGTTGTGGAGTGTCATCCAGCCACATATTAAAACGGTGTCCATTCCGTCCACTTCGCAAGCTGCGGAATATAGCATCCAAACGGGAGGAGCTACTTTCATGGTTTCGATCAGAGAAAGCCATCTCGACTAGATTTTCTGGGGGAAAGAAAAATAATTGAATCAGCAAATGTATGGCAGACTTATACCACTACCAGTAACAGGCTAGTATATAATGTAAGTAACAATCTACTAGATTAAAATGAAAGTAAGAAATACCTGGTTGCCCTTGATGCGGAAGGTTCAACATTGAAGAAGGCTCTTCAAGAAGTGGGTGATCAAGAACGCCATGATCACTTGCTCTGCCCAGAAGATTGTATATGGAGGTACTTCGGCCTTGCCTTCTTGTACCGAAAATGTCCAGAGGCATCACACGCAATGTATCCCCTGACAAATTGTTGCTCCCACCAAAAACTTCAATATGGTCAAACACATTAATCCCGTTAATCCCCTCCTCCAGGCGAAGGATTACTCCTTCCTCATCCTCATCTTCATCATCTTCTTCTTCTAACAGGTCCTCATCGAATTCTTCTTCATCCATTTCACGATCATCCTGATCCGTGTCGGGATGAGACATCTGGCGGGCATCATCTTCTTCAAGATTATTATTCTCCTCATCATCATCTTCATCTTCATCATCTTCATCAACCTCATCACCATCATCTGCGGACATATCTTCATCAGTGTCTTCATCGTCATCAGCCATATCATCCTCTCTATTGCGTGGAATTTCAAATCTGATATCCATTGTGGAGTCATTGCCAGTTCCATCTTCAGCCATCTCATGCATAAAATCATCTTCACCATCACGAGTGAAGCGTCCATCCATATCACGATCATGATCCATCTCATCTTCTACTGAATCTGAACTTTGTGAAGCTTGAACAGCATTAAATGTGTCCCTGTCATCAGTAACCATATCCGTGGGCTGAGAAGTTGTGTCAAGAGCCTGGAACCTATTAGATGAAGAATCCACATTGTTATTATCAGAGGCAATCTTGGACGAGTTCTCTCCTTTTGCGTTAAGATCTGCTGAATGAACATGTTCCTTAGTGACCACTTCCAGGGCCTTCACAATAGCAGAAACAATCTTAGCTGAATCAGGGTGATCCAAATCAAGAACTTGAAGAGTTTTCGATAACGATTGAACAAGTCCAACTTCAACAAATGTAACTGCAGATTCTGATGATAGAGAGGAGCCAGTTGGTGAGCGGGCTGACAAAATATCATTCAGCAAATCAACGTATGCATTCAACCTCAACTCTGGGGCTTTGTAAGGTGTAGAAGAGCCAGTGAAATCATTAAATATACTGTAGATTTCAAAAAAAATCCTTTTCCGGCCCTCGGCAGAACGAATAGATGAAGCCACCAAAAATTGATTAGCCCTTGTTGCCAATTTATACCTCCAGTCTCCATCAGTTTTCCTATCTTTCTTTTGCTTTACAGCATGAGGAAGGAAATGCTGCAAGATATGGTTAAAGATTCCACCACTAATTAGACCTGCACTTGGTCGATTAGGACCATGCATGCTGCTCAGGTCAGCATCATGACGAAGGACAACTTGAATGGACGACGCATAAGTTAACAATACATCTGTCAGCAGCTTAAGGACAAATGCACTTTTGGCAAGGGATGCAGTAGCCTCTTGGAGAGCATGCTTGCCCTCCTCAGGAGCGACAGCCACAGCTTTCCCTTTCCCTTTTGCAGAACTGTCAATATCCATGTCTGAAGATGAGGCAGTACCAGAAGCAACATCAGCTTGATCCTCTGATCGAGGTGGTGGAACAAAAGACATGACCAGATTTAAGAGATGCTCTATAACAGTGACAAAGCTTTGTGGTGGCTTGCGGTGTGGTTTCACATTCCTTGCACTCAAATCAGATTGTTTCCCTTGAGCACTTGCAGGAGATCCTGCAGCTATGTCCTTATCAGCTGGCTTTGTGACCACACCTGGTGCTTTATCCTTATCAGCTGACTTGTCCTTATCTTTCTCCTTGCTCCTTTCCTTCTCCTTCAAAAGAACAACATATGGTCTATCTCCAACCATCTCAATCTGGCACACAGCTTGGGCTGCTTTCATAAATATCACTGGGTCCCGATACACAACAAATGACAAGTTCTGGACAAAATTGCGTGGCGTGACCCTGGGATTTGCATGCCTATTAGCAGCTGTGACAAGACTATGACGTATCTCTAACTCCATTGCTTGCTGAAGGGTGTGAGGATCCTCCAAAATATGACGGATGATTGTAGAAGCCACACTGTTGAATCCAGAAAACAAACTACTTGTTGGCAGCGACAGCAACGCATTCAGACCACCAGCCTCAAGAAAACAAATCGCAGCTGCATGGACTTTCGTCAGTGTAGCACAGAGCTGAAGAATAGCATGCATAGAAGCAGAAGGCAACTGTTTTTTAATGCACTTGCAACAGATCTTCAAAAGTCGCTTCTGGTCCTCCAGGTCCAATAGCCCAACACTTGGCAAGGATTCTGAATCTTTTTTCTTACTGTCATCAATCACAAGTGATGTTTTTGCATTAGAATTATCCTTCTTCAGGACTTCTAGCTCTGTAACATCTGGCAGCTTCGGTTCCAACTGGAGCATCCGATCAACAGAAAGAAAACAGGAAGTTACCCAATTTGGAACCTCAGTCATCTCACTTTCCCAGGGTTCCAACTCCCAGCTGCAAAGCAAATCTAAAGCAATCTTCACAAGACCGGCCTTCGAGGCAACTTCACGAGCAGCAGTGTCTCCATGGAGAATCAAAGCAAGTACATGAAAAAGAGCAGACAATGTAGTACCCTTTGCAGAATCAGATGAAACCGCACACTGGTTCAGATTGTCAATCAAATATGTAAGCACCTTCTCTCGGTTTTGGCCATCATTCTGTGTGCTGATGGTGACAAGCATGTCCCTGACAGGAAAAGCTAATGCTTCCTTTGTCTGAAGAAGTTGAAGACATGAATATAATATTTCATCTATGGGAGGTAGCTGAACTGTTTCTTCTTCCAGCTCAAGATCATTGGACCTACTATCTTCCTCCTGTGCAGATGTATCAGAATTACCAAGAGACATTGCGAGTGCCCGAGCAAGCTCATCATCCTCCTCTTGTGGTTCCTCTGGGTGTGAGAATAACCAATCAGTTGCTATTTCAACACTGTTTGTCCCAACTTGTCTTAATGCTTCTTCAGCCCTGGCACGAGAGAACCCCATCTCTACAATCAGCGAAATCGCATTCTCATCAGGGGGCGGACCAGCTAAACGACCACTACCATTGCCAACAATGTTTTTCACTTCCACCCCTGTGCAAACATGCCTCATGATGGATGTGACCGAACTGATCAGCTCAATATTGCATTCTGGAAACTGGGGATGAGCCCAGATGGGAAGAACGGTCTTCAACACCTTTGACTGAAGCAACTTCATGAACCCCTCAGCATCTTGTGGAAATCTGACAGATCCATTAAAAATAGGCTGCTCAAGTAATTGTCTAGTAGATGAAGAGAGAATAAATGATGAGGTCACAAGATGGTCCATAACTGCCCCATAGCTGGAGAGGGGGCCATAAATCCATGAAGAATCCGTCTCCTTTCCATCCTTTCCAGTTTTACTATCTGTATCCATAGGTGAAGATGGTGGCCTGCTCATCGTGAAGAGCAACTCACTAGTAGCTTGAAACGTGGTCAGGATGGCCTGAATGACACCACGGCAATAAAATGAATTCACCATAATTGGATTACAAGATTCTGGGCGGTCTAGTAATATTCCATCAATGAACTCAACCACCTTTCCAAGATATCGGCACTTTGTGGTAACATTAATCTCCTTCTCAGAACTTGCTGAGCGCCCTTCAAAGTTGAGATGCTCCAACACAATAGAAGCAATATTGCCAGCAACAGATATAACAGATGGAGATAAATTTACAGGACTATTTTCTCGACGAGATGTGAGCAGCATTGCTTTCCCAAGCTCCATAAAAAGATGACTAATATTGTACGAGAGAGATCTCATTATGTCACAGCAGGAGGAATGCTCAGATTTTTTCTTGTCCTCTTCTGATCTTGTGCTAGCATTTGCATTAGATGAACTGGAAGACTGGTCCTGGGAACTTGAGGGCAACCCCTGATTAGAATATCTATCAGAACCAACTCTCTGTGGGTCACCAGCTGCCCGGCCAATATCACGATAGATATTAATAAGATCAGACACCTGAGACTCTATGTTCCACCCAGAACCCCTTCGCCTCAAAAGTGGATCAAGATATTGCCTGAAAGAAGTGTATCTGCTATCATCAATCTCACTGCCAGATGATTCAGGCTGATGGGCTTCAGATGCCGAAGAAGATGAACTGGCTTCAGAATCAATCTTGTTTTCTTCAAAAAGCGAAATTTTACAAAGCACATCCCGGTGAACTCGTCCAATATCTTCCAGAACCTCCCTGCTGGCATCTCCAAATTCTGAGAGCAAAGCACTCATCCAACGATTATCTTTCGAGGCAGCTAGGAACAGCAGAAATTCAACAACAAACAGAGATGGAATCGCCCCCTTTTCTAACTTGGACATTTCAATTGAGCTAGAAACTTTATCAAGTTCCTCCAAAGCGCTCTTCAAATGCTCCCTTAAAGATGAGCAGAATGCACGTGCAAGTGGAGTAGAGTGATGCTGAGTAAAGCCCTTGAACACCATCGTGCTATGCAAAGCAATAGGCATTCCTCCAGATGACTGTGTGATACTAGGCCTCAACAAGAGTGTCAAAAGAGACTGCAGACCTCCCTTTTCAACAAATAACCGGCAGGTTTCAGAGTTCTCCATTGTACGGTGCACCAGTACCATCACATGGAAAATGCTTAAATGAGAGAACTGTTCATCATTCATGCCCTCCGCACTGGAATCCATAGCACTTACTAAATCACGGCCTTCAACATCAGTTTCCATATCTGTTTTTTCTTCTTCAGAGATAGCTGGTTCATTACTTGTATGTTCCTGAGATGAACAGAGTTTATTGATTATTTCAATAATAATGTCAACACCAGTACTTCTTAGGGATTGGACATGACGTAGAAGCTCCTCCACTGCATTAGCTAAAAGGACCACGCCCTCATTCATCGGCATCAAGTACTTCCTGCTTGTGAAGGTGTCTACAAGAAAACGTAGTGCTGAAGTTTCCCTGACAGCCTCAAGCCCTTGGTTATTAAGGCAGATTGCACCCAAGCCATTAGGAACACAGATAAGAGCTTTACAAGATGGTATTACCCCAGCAGTCACTGATGACAGAAAAGCATCTGGAAGACCAAGTTCCTTCAAAGCAGGAAAGCATGTAGGATCTTTATGAATTATTTCGCTCATAACAGTAACTGCTGAAAAATAAATGTCGCCCCCAAACTTCTCTACATTCTGAAATATAAGGGAAAGTGAAACAGGCAACGAATTGTCTTGGGAGCTTTGAGAACGAGCTGGATTCCCAGGAGAGTATGTAGCAGACCCCAAGGCCTTGAGCAAAGCTTTAATTAATCGCTTCTGAGAGTACAGGTGGTCCTCTTCTAATTTCACGGCATCAGTAACCATTGAATTATGACCATCAACAGTACCAATAACACGCTGCACTTCTACATGTAACCTCTGAGACAAAAGCTCCACGCCACCCAAGTCTTTGAACAGAGAAACAGCAGGGCTGCTGTACTCCATCAGCTTTTGGAGAGTCTTTACTGCCAAACAGACAAGATGCATATGAGAAGGATCATTATCTTGCAAGAGGGGCAAGAGAGGAGGAACCATCCCTGAGCCTCTAACCGTAGTCCCAGAACTCGATGAAGACAGTACATGGAGCAGAAAAAATTGAAGAAGGGCATCAACAATTAGAGGAGCTGAGGTATCATTCGGGCTATTAAGTGATGATATTGCTTTCTGCAGCACACTGAGCAACACCATACGATTTCCACCAGCAGAGATGATACTTGACCCACTCAATATCCTAGCACGCTCATGAGATGACGCATATGCTGCTAGCTGTGCTCCCAGTGCTAGCATAGCTAGTGCACGGATGGGCCCAGGAACAAAATCTTCTGACCTGACAAGCCTGATCAACTCATTTATGTACTCCGGCTCATTTGTAAAGAAAGATGTGAGTTCATCATGAGCATCACTGGATTGCACCAGAACAATAAAAGAAAGAAGGCTTATGCGACTATACAGCCTACAAGTCCGTGTGGAATTGAAAGCACGAGCGTATCTTATCCTTGTAAGCAATGCAAACCTGTGCTCTGGGGGCACATTGAACTTGTCCACACATTGCTTCAGTATGCTCAAGTCATCCTCTTTCTGAAGGTGCATGTCCGGAATATGTATCACACACAAATTAGATGACTTGGTCTTGTTATTAGTTTGGTCAGTATCTTGGGCAGGACCCAAATTATACTCAAAATGAAGAGTCGAACCAAGACGATGCTGTGTGCCATCATATGTGTTCTCCAAATCTGCTGGGAACAAGGATAAACCCTCCTGCTGATTTCCTTCATTTGCCACCACACAAGAATACAAACCCAGACCTTCCTCCTTGCTGCCCCATCCCTGGGCCAATGATAGAAGATGGGTGTTTATAGCTCCGCAGCTAATAAGCTTTCCATTCATATGCAACTTTGAAGGATTTATTTTCACCAACGCAGCAAGAGTTTCCAAAGCTGCTACAACTATCTCAGGGTCTGACGATGCCAGGAGAAGCTTAAAATGCTGATAAAAAAAAAGAACAAAGAATTAACATGAGACAAATAAGAAAACATCAGTGGTTATAACTCGGATCTTCTGAAGATCAGGAGGAACAGCACAAACAAAAGCTCACCTCAAGGCCAGTAAAGGAACTTTTATTCTGGCAATTCTCCAAAACAATCTGCATAACTCTTAAAATTTTCAAGATAGTATTCTTTGGCAAAGGATCAGCCTCGGCCATATCGTCAGATAAAAGAAGATCCTTCCTAGAAGAAATGTACATCTTGAAATATGTGTCGAAATGCACAAATAAAGGCTTCCAGTGGTGGAAATTTCCCTGTTACCAAGTACCAAAAGTAAGCAACTGCATGGAAGCAAGCGGAAATATAAAATAAGCCATCTATTTAAAGAATAATCACCTTATTGAACTCCCACCGGAAACCTGATAGTGGTATGGCAATGTCATGTAGTGGAATGTTGATTACTCGATCAATAAATTCTTTGACTTTTGCAGGCTGCAATGAAAACACATGCAGTATAATTTATCAGCAACAAGCTTTACAGGCAATTCAGCATAAGAACTTTAAAAAAAATTGCAAATAAGTTCAGACAAGCAGCATAAGAAACAAAGAGTTTCAAGAAACAAGAACATTGAAAAAAACTCATGTGCAAACTACACATGTATGTTATAATACAGTGTGCTGTATCTGCATATCTATGCAATGTTAGTGGCTATGCGAGTTAATTGTGGTGAACAAAGAATAGAAGTTTGCTAAAACCAGTGACTATGCTAGCTCCTTGGCAAGGTGAAAAGACCATTAGTTTGCCTGTGACAAAACAAGAGCCCCTTAAACAACCAAGCCTCACTATAGAATGTGACAAGCCACCTTATGACAGCTCAAAATCAGATACAATATGAACAATGTGTATTTCCATATTTTACCTTTCAATGCCAATACAATGAGAACCAAAGTTAGCAGTAATTAATAAGAATGTGGAACAAAAGCAGAACCTCCAAAAGTAAGTGCTTAAAGTATGTACAAATCTAGTATACACCTCCGTCCTTAAATATTTCTCGTTTGGGACAAGCTAGGTAGTTCAAAATAAACTAATTAGCATGTCTTAGACATCATATATTATAAAAGGGAGTGATTGGGTGGGGTAGTAAGCAAGTTTCCTTACATGGACTACAAAAGATCAGGTGAAAGTGAAACAATAACAATATCAGTTTGGTACGGGCTATCAGGTATCTTACTAGAATAGGTGTCCAAAGTACAACATATACAACCACATTGGCTAAAAAAACATCCATAAGAACATGTGGGAAAAATTGACCACATGACCATAAAAACATAACAAGATGTGACAGTACTATAGCACCAGAGCCACCAAACTGGGTGTGAAAGCATCAGACTATGATACATTTTACAGTTGTACCACGAATTTACCGTGACTAACCCTCAACCATAAAGTTGCAAGGTATGGCGGCATCTGTCTTGGCTCGTAAACTTTTGGTCTGGACAAATAATTGACTATGGACAATAAGGAATAGTATATGCCCAAAACACAAACAGCCCACAGGGTGATAGGATAACTAAAACATAGTACAGCAGCAACTTAAGGACATAGGCAGACAGACACTACACCATCTGATAGCAGAACACCGATGAGGAACAACGGAACTCATAGAAGTACTGAAACACTACAGACTCTAGCATCGCATCCCAGTCCCAAGCATGGCACCTCTTAAAACAGCACTAGTGACACACTAGCCACACCTTAAGTGTGATCACAAAGGCGACCCTCCACCCGTGCAACTAAACCCTAGACTGGTATACCCCAGATACGATTATTTTTACCAGAACCAGCAAACCCGCGGCACATCCACAGGCACCCGCCCCCGATCAAAACCCTAGAACTAAGGACGGCAAGCAAAGCAATCCTGATGTGGGGGGATGGGGGAGAGAGAGAAGGGGGGCTCACCGGCTCGGACTCGACCTTGATCGCGGGCGAGACGGCGCGGCTCCCGGCGAGGATCTGCTGCAGGCGCAGCGGGAAGCTGGCCCTGTGCGCGGCCATGGCCGCCGCCGCCATCTCCAATCGGGACCCGTCACCCGCGCGTCACCTGCGAGAAGAAAAACAAAACCCCACCACGGGAAACCAATCAGGGGAAGCAGGATCAAAAACCCCACTCGAAATCCCACCGAAAACCCTAGCCCGCCCCACCCGATCGCCGCCCGCCAGGGTCGGGGGAGCCGATGGCGGCGCGGCGGCGGGGATGAGGAGGAGTAAGGGGAACCGGAAGCGGAGGGCGCGCGCGCGTACCTCTAGGGTTTTTGCCCGGCGAGGCACACACATCGGCCGCTGGGGAGGCCGGCGGCGGAGGGGGGATTCAGAGGCGGCGACGTGAGGGAGAGGGGATGTTGCGGTGTTTGGTGTTTGTGGGGTGTGAAGAGGAAGAGAGAGAGGAGAGGGGAGGAAACTTGGGAGGGTTGGGGTCGCTTCGCTTTTTCTGAGGAAGGGAAAAAGGAGGGGGCGCACTGGCGCAGCACGGTAGGTCACGGGCCCGGCGCGTGACGGCCGAGAGAGGAGGCGAGGAGGCCAGGGTTGGGCTGACTTGGATTGGATGCGGTTGCCGCCTTGACGACGAGGCGGTTTTCAGGGGTGGTTCAGGAGCCTTCTTTGATTTTCTTCCTTCGGGAAGAGGTTTCCTGCGTTTCCGTGCCGCCGTTTTGACGACTTGCTCCAGCATTTGGGCTGGGCTGCGCTAGCTTGGGCCGGATTGGATGCTACCAAGGGATGATTTTTTTTTTAGAAACCGGGTTAAATTTTATTGATATAAAAGCTTACGGCATTGCTGATGAGAACACCCCTAATGAAAGGAAAATTACATCCAGGTAGCACATTCCCGGTTGCCTTCATTGCTGGTCGTCGGAGCCGCCGCCCAACGCGGCACCCCTAGAAGAGGACATCACACCATTGAGCTTGCGCCTTGAAGCAGCTCGACGAAGAGACTTCCGAAGAAGCCGCATAGCTTTGCAAACCATCCTTGGCAAACATTTGGCACGCCGAGAAATTCGACATACACCTTAATCGCTGAGCCCACAAGCACTCTATCATCGAGAAGACAGAGATCTGGAGCCGCAAGAATTGCTAGCAACTCCGAAGCAACCAGCAGCAAAGGACCCCAACCCGATTCCTCAAGGTAGGAGTACACAAACCTCACTGATCTAGCTCTGGCAATCGTGCTGCCACCAGCACCAACAGCGAAGATGCTCTGGAGGGACAAAAGCACCGGCAGCCCCAACTCTAAGCCACTAGGAGAGGCTATCCTTCGCATCGCCGACGACGATGCGAAGAACCCTAACTAAAAAGGAAAGGTGTATATACACCGACCATCGATCCCACAACTCCTCTTCACCTCTAGCACCGGAGAGGTCGCCGTAGGCGAGGAGATCGATCGCCGGGATGCGAATCGCTCTGCTTTCGCCCTGGTGAAATGTAGCTTGGTAAAACGAAGGGTCAAGAGATATGTCTATTAAGAAGTGTGAATTCGTACAAGGGATGATTTGTTTTTAAAAGGCTATAAAAGGGATTTTGGTATTTGCATATTTGGTGGATGCACCATAGCTGTTATCTTTTTTACATCTTTTCTTAACAGAAGGGCATAGGCACGTGTTTTAAAAAAATTACTGAGTTGATGTAGTCAATATAGACTCGTTAGATTAATTTAGAGAGTTCGATCATCATTAAATTCAACGATGTAACCATTTTAAGAGTAAGATGTAAGATATACTCTTTAGATTAATCTGGAGCGTTCGATCATCATAAAATCCAACGGTATAAGCATTGTCAGAATAAGATGTAAGATCTGACCGTTAATTTTGTTGTCCTTTTATAGATTCTTATTATTAGGTAACTTATGCTACCTACTCCTTTAAAAAAAAGACAACTACTACTCCCATGTTTTCTATGTAGGATGTTTCTTTCTCATGTCTATTTTTGTTTTCGTTACTTATCGATTTCGTTGATTAGACATGTCTGGGCATTCAACTTTTTCATACAAGAAATGTGGAATAGACAATTTGACAAAATAGATGTTGAATTTTTAAAAAAATTATTGAATGCACTTTTTACAGATTTGCTAGGCCAGCATTTCAGTGTACTAATATTTTAACTAGCAATGATGCCCATGTATTGCAATGGGCTCAGATTGAATATTTATTCAATGATTGCATCATGTATTTTAATTTATTTTAAAATCAAACTCCATATCATGTCTAGACATGCTATGCTCTTGCAGACACATGTTAAATATGTTTGTAGCAACGCACAATATGTGGGGAATTCAAAATTGATTACCCTTTTGCGAGCCACAGGAGCCGGAGCTTTGACGCCGAATTCAAATCGGATTAGTGCACGCAATAATAGAGGGAAAATTGCTAAAGTTTTTTTGTGCTTTGATTTCGAGTCGAAGTAGACTTCAATTTAGATGGGCCTGCTGTAAAGGCTTCCGACTCTGTGTAGACTTCTAAACCGAGTCATTTAGATCAAGGCTCACTTGTCAATGGCTAACGATGGACCAAACCAAAAATTTAGAAAAAAACATTATTTGTTTTAGAAATAGGTAAAGATTAAATTAAGTACCACCAATAGCCTAGCAAGTTTTGCGCCATCAATAAAAACAAATTTATTGAACACGCTTTTTACAGATTTGGTATAAGGCTAATCCCAGTGGGGAGTTTCACTGTTGTTTCCAAGAAGTCGTTTTGGACAAGGTTTGAGTCAAACATTGGGAATATAAATCATAAATACCTTTTAAGTTGTTGAGTTTTAAAATGTGAAAACCATATGAACATATTTGTCTTGATTTTTTTTTAAAAAGTATAAATATATCAATTTTTAATAAATATTTTTGTTAAAATAAGAAGTCAAAGTTATGCTTTGGAGACTGTGTCGCTGTCCTAAACGACCTCCTTTACGAATATGGAGGGAGTAAGCAACAAGAACATGAAACGATGTTTGAAACTACCTCTCGCCGTGCATACTTTCATGCTGTGGTTTCATAGGCTCCCATTAGCATTTAATTTCATGACTCAAAAAGTGTCGATATCCGTGTACCGAGAGTTTTATCTAGATGAAACTGGTGTCTTCTCTCTTCTTAAATTTTATGTTATGTCATAAAAAAAATCCTATATGGCATGTCAATTAATGAGAATGAAGCTTTATAAAACCTTTCACTGGGATTGGCCAAAAACATCTTTGGGTTGACCACTACTTAGCCTGGCAGGTTTCGCGCCATCAATAGCGATCCCTCCTACAAAGAGTTAAGGTGGCCCTTTTTTGCAATGATGGTGGCAAGGTTTGGACCATACGGAGTAAGTGGTATTTTAGCTTTAGATGGGGCAAAAGGAGAGAAGAGAGAGCATTATGCATGAGGAAAAGGGTTGATTAGATTATAACCTTCTCGATTTTGAAAGTATCCTACAAAGGTTGAATCCAGGTTGGTGTCATTACCGTTCGCATCCACATTGAAAAATGCCATTATGTTAAAATTTGGACAACAATGCATGGCTTCTCTCTTGTTGAAACCAGGTCGTAAAACTGTAGTGGCATAAGGCCAAGTTCTTGTAGTAGTACTTTTCAAAACTCAAAAAAATCATATAATGGCATAGATTTATTTAACCATAGGGAATGGTTATGGATGGTATCTAAATGCACAATTCAGGTGTTCGTAAAAAGTTATTGAGCCCAAAGGCATCAGAATACCTAAGCGTCCGATCGCCACTTCGCTTGAAGCTAAAGTGTGAGGTAACATAAAAAACTAGAAGCTGATAACGAACTCCCAGATCCTTTCCCACTTTCTCAGGACATCTCAAAAGAGAGCAGTATACAAGTGGAACCTTCTGAGCAAGAAACAGGATGCGTCGGATAGGTGTGAAGTTCTGACCCGTGTAACAACTAACAAAACACAAGTTTGAAGCATGTGTGGGCGTGTCGCCTCTCAGGCTCTCACATGATAGCAGCAGCGGTAGAATATTCTTCGTTACCATAAAAAGCTGAGGCATATTCCTTTGCGTTGCTTCACGTTTAAGAATGCATGTCCAGAGTGTTGGTCCGGACTCTAGAGCAATGTTTAGTACTCAACTCTCATTTTCTAAGAAATTGAATAGATTTAAATTTGATCAAATTTATAAAAAATATTAACATTTATGTCGTTCAATAGATTCAGTATGAAAATATATTACATAATCAATCTAATTATGTTTATTTATATTATAAATGTTAGTAGTATTTTATATAAATTTGATCAAATTTGAAATTGATTCTCTTGGAAAGCGCCAGTTTATTTTTTATTTGGACGGAGAGAGTATAGTTTGAGTACAAGCCAGGGATATAGGGGCCAACCTAAAACATACGTATTTGATCTCCCTTCATTCTAAATTATAGTTCGATTTGATTTTTTCAGTGCATATTTTATTATGAATCTAAATGTACGGATGATAAATCTTTATCTTTACCTAATAGTAAAGCAAGCAACGTCTCTGCCCAATTTACGATCCGTCGTTGACCAAGTCAACGGGCCCGGCCCGCATCTGTTTCCACCCGGCCACAACAACTCAGCCGCCCCCTGCCTCGCGAACGACCAATTATGGGTCGGCTGGATACTACTCAGGTGCTCTAACCACTACCCTATAGACTCTTTCACCATGTGTAGGATTTTTAATAGCATATAATCTTATCTAAGAAACATATTTTTATTTTTATTTTTTTGATAAAGTTCAGTTTACCCCCCAGCTAACGTGGCGCCACATATGCTAAAACTGCCATCAAAACCATCAATGGATGTTAAACATCCGGTTTTTTTTCGGTTGGGTGAAAATCGGACAAGGTTGATAGTAGGGCTATTGAATAGACTTTTCCCCGTAGATTTTGGGAGCCCTTAAAAACCTCTGTCAAAGTCGAAGAGATTACCGGCCCATGCGTGCCCACGGATTTTAGGAACCCTTGAAAACCTACCTCAAATTTCTGCGTCAGATGAACATGGGCGCGGCAACCATCATAGAGCACCTCCAGATGTACTCCATCAGCACTTACCATCCACATTTCAGTCTCCCAGAGTATCTCAGCAAAAACACTATGGCCACTACAGGAGTTGAACCAAAATCCACACGCCAAAGTGAGCTAACCATACTTGATACTGCATTAACAATGTTTGGAATAAAAACAAGATTCACACATAATAATTACAAGCCAGATGAGCATGCTCTCTGGCACGCGCATACACGATTATGTACACAGCACTAGGTTCTCCCTAATAAGCATATAACATGCTTAGACAGAAGCGCCTTCCACACAGGATGGTGGGCACCGGTCGTCTTCAGCTAAAGTGAGTAGGGATGCCCACTATTCAGCACTCTGCGAATGGTGTCGGTGTTCCATCCAAACATAGAATCCGAGGAGCTGTCAACACGTCCAAGGAAAAGGGGTCACCTGGAGATCCAGATATATGTAGAGAATCTCAACAAAAAATTGTTTGGGCCAACTAACGATCGGCCTCAAATGAAGGCCACTCAATATCAAGTATAGCACTCACCTTGGGATCATGATCTCGTGATTGAATATTCTGTCAGGAATGGCAGGGATGTGGTCCTTTTTCTCGTTGGCAAAATTTATGATCTGGAATAGCACTTCGTTAAGCGATGACTCCAATGCAGCACGCCTTGATCTGGTCTCCTCCAAGTCATTTCCTAGAAGCACATTGCATAAATTGTCACGTTCCGTATGACTGATAGCTTCATGAAGGCCATAAAAGTATAGTTACCTCCGACGTTTGTAAGCCCTTTCGAGCTGCTTGATTTGTTGTATCTTTTTGGGCTTTTGATGACATGCAAATTGATGAACCATTGTTCCCAATAAATACGCTCTGTTTTGTTCACAAACCAACCTGGGTGTTTGTGTTTCTCGTCAAAGAAGGATAGGCACACCTGAGATATTCAGGTCAAACACTAATTATACCAGAAGAAATATAGTTCATCAGCAGCAAGCAAAGAAAGTAAACTGCAGAATAATATCACAACGATTAATTGTAGTTCTGACCTGGCTTCTGCGATTTGGGTGCTTCTCCACCCAAGCAACGAACAGGTCTATCTTTTCATCAACTTCCTTTTCTAGTTCTGGTAGACCACATTGTACCTAAACACACCAAAACATGAAAGTAGTCAGTGGGATACAAATGTGCAATCATAATTAAAGAAAAAAGGTTACTAGACTACAAAAGATAGCAAAATATGCAGCATATATTTCGACGCAAGTTTCACAACATGATGTTGGAATATTGGATACAGAAAAGAGATGATTGTTCAGATATTATACAGTGAGAACTAAATTCAAAATATTATACAGTGAGAACATGATGTTGAAGTTCGCTGGTAGATAAGTTCGCTGGTTGTGGCTGATTTTGGCTGTTTCAATAGTGTTCTGTGAGGGAGAAGATAGAATAAGCCAGAACAAGCTCGTTGTGGCTGGAAAATAGATAAGCAAAACTGGCTGAAGCAGAATTGCTGTATGTGGTACATATGAATCAGTTGATCACTTGTCTTTGTTGATTCCAAAAATAGTAATTCACAGATAATCAGTTAGGCCCTACTTTAATTCTAGTTTACCAAAAAGTAGATTCAGGGTTACTAGCAGTAATACTGAACAATGTTTGAGGGCATATAGCTAACTCTAACTGCAGTATTATGATGAAACAATCGATTAGATTGGCCATAAGTACTAGGAAACAAGAGAAGGCACGCATTGTTGTATGTCACATCACAGATTTGCGCTCCAGCCATATTCTGAAATAATCCCCCGTCACATAATCTTGTAACTAGAACTTCAGACAGCTCAACTATCAGATCTTAGGAAAAATTATGTCTTGAAAAATATACATTGCATTCTCCCTAGGAAAAAAGATGTCTTACACTCACATTTTGTGAACCATGTAGTAGTGAAGTGCATCTTGGAGTCTTTGAAAAGGGAAAGATATAATGGAAGTAGTATAATATGAATATAATTACTTCCAGCACACGCCTTGAGCAAATGAAATAATCCAGGCCTTAATAGAGGAAAATACTCACGTAAGTTATCTCAAGGATTTCACAATCAACATCTTTGGGGCGAACAAGGCTGAGGGTTCTATGGAAGAGTATAGTGTGCAAAATGCCTGCAGCATAGTCATATTTAGCACATCGATTAGCAAGCGCTATGTAGTAAAGAGGACACACAGAAATACTACAATTTCTTATTACTAAGACAGCAGGACCCAAAGTTACGAAAAAGATAGGCATGTTCTGAGAAATCTCAAAAGGCTTATAAGTGATGATTCACTCCAGAACTCTAAACCTATTACCAAGGCCCAAATACGAAAACTTAGTTCATAGAACAGTACGGAGCCTGAGCACATAAAAAATGTCAGGAACTCACAACAACTAGGAATCTGGAACCAATGTAAGCACATCGATTTTCCAATAATATATACAACAATAGTGTCATAAATCATAATATGAACCAAAATGAAGAGTAAAAATCCTTGCTGTGCTAGTTAATCTATGCAGTTGTTGAGTTTCCACAGACAATATATCCATACAGCAATATTTTCACTCCATGGGGGGAACCTATGTTGTTTCTGCCTAGTACTCCACTAGTTAAATGTTCATCATGATTCCTAACTTGAAATTACTCAATTTCACAAATTACTGAACCCAAAATAACAAATAAGCATGTGAACAATACAGGGGGTTCAGCGTCATGTTACTAAAGAGCAATATGTTCTGTACTTCTGTTGTGCCAAGTAATGAAGTAAAAGAAACTTTTTTAACGAAGAAGCAGAGATGGGAAGGGATGAGGAAGGTCTCACATCGCAGCACATCCCTGATCTCCGTCGGTTCAAGCTCCTGCGCCCAAACAAACAGCAAAGAAGAAAGGAAATTCGTCAAAAACAGCGACGGGAAAGGAACCAAGAGAACTCCAGTGAAACAGAGGCAGGAGATGGAATCAAAATCGGACCAGCTCCTTCAGCTGACAGGTCTCGCAGTTCATCTCCGCTCGCGGCCGCAGATCGGGCGGGGCAGAAGAAATTGATCCAAGCAAGCTAGGGCTTCCTCACCACCAGGAGGAACAGTTGATCCGAACTCGGATGGATCCGCGCTTCCAGCAGTTCAGGCAGGGGGAATCGGGAGGGGTCGACGGCTGCGAGAGAGGAAGTTGAGGTGGCGTGCTTCGGCGTGAAGGAGGCTTCAGTCCAGCGGTTCAGATGTGTTCGTCGGAGGTTTCTTTTCCCCTCTCTTTTCTTTTTCTTTTCCCCCCAGGAGGCTGGGATAGTAGATAGAAACAGAAAACGGAGTAAGACGGACCCAAACACAAACACGACCTGACGACCGTACGTATTATCTGTATAATACCCTCCAGTGAAATATTTGATTTTTTTGTACGTAAAAGAAAAAATATTTTATTGGGAGCACATATCTGATGCATTGGAGTCTTCTTTTGGTTTTTATGGGAAATTTTGATCTTTTTTATTAAAATACATTCACAAATCATAATGAATTTTAGAGTTTATTTGTGTGTTTTTTGAATTAATAGATGTTCCTAAAAAACTCTTTAAACTTTATTAAGGGGTATTAGAGTTTTTTTAGCTCAGGGGTATTAGAGTTGTTAATCTGTGCACCTCGTTTACTTGACTTCCAAAACCATCTAATTACTAGTTGCTATGCCATCACCTAGATTTTTGCACTCACCATTCCTAATAATCTAGTGAGACCAAATCATGTTATGTCGCGAACTGCCAAACTAAGGTAGCTCAGCTGGTAAGGGTTTCTTATGATGGAGCCTATTCATCAGGTATTTTTTTAAAAAATTATTTTAGAATTTAACCAGTGCTATTTCTTACAACATGACCATCTAGCGAAGGGCAAGCGGTAACTTCATCAATCTCGAGAATCTTCCCGCTCGATCTCTCTCGAGAGGCTCACGGGGATAGCATTGCGTGCTTATATTCATACAGTTGGTCTTTCTTTTAGAGAAAAAAGTCATGTCACTAGTGGAAGACAAAGGTTATCTATATAACTTATATACGTAATCCTCACTAAGGATTTCTCTCAACTCTCATGAAGCCACATCATTACCTCCCACTAAGATGCATTAATATCAACTAAGATGTCTTAATTGCCATTTATCTCTTATTTTTAGTACACATTTTCTATTCATTAGATATATATCTTATTATTTTTTCTTATTTTTTCAAAGGTAACATAAAATTTATAATTTTCATCAGCCATTTATCTCTTATTTTTAGTACATATTTTTCATTGAATATATATCTTACTATTTTTTTCTTATTTTTTCAAAAGTAACATAAAATTTATAATTTTCATCAAGAGATAACTCATATGACTCTCGTAGTAATCTCTACAAGTACACTATTTTTACGAGCAACTAAACAACCACAGTGATTCATAGTTTATCAAAAAACTCTTTCAAATTCCGTAGCAACACGCGAGGAATCACCTAGTAGTAAGTGGATCTCATGCCTAATAAAGTCAAATATAAGCCACGCCATATAGGCAAACATACGATAATTACTAATTTTGACTGGATCTCTGTTAAACATAAAAAATTTGAAACTATAGGAATAATATTTTCCAGGTGAAAACAAACACGACCAGATAATGCAAATTGAACGTTGCATCGAATACGAGTAAGATGAGAGTACCACCAATGCTGTAATACTAAAATGATGCTCCATAGAATCTCATAAATCATAATATAACTCGTGATAAAACTAAATCACCTTGAAAATAAAGTAAGGGAAATTATGAAACTATAATATAGCAAGTAATGAAATATTTTACTTTTACCTTGCGTCTATTTTCCTTCTGATTGCTCACTTTGATTTATTAACCAGCAAACAACAGATTTGTCCACAGGCCACAGCATTTTCTGTGTGCAAGTGGATAACCCAGTCACGTTCTCACAACCTGATTATCTTCTATGCTATTCCAGGTGGTTAACTAGTCACTTTCCATAGCTTGATAATGGCCAATATACTGCGCTGAAGCAAACATTATTTTATTCATACTAAAACACAAGCATGGTGATATACTTCAAAGCAGGGAACCTCAAAAGAAACAAGACAAAAAAGATTCAACTAATAAAATGATGTGGGGGTGGGGGTGGGGGGGTGGGGGGGGGGGGGGGGGGGTGGGCTTCCTTGACAATTCAATCGAGAGAGAGAGAGAGCACTGAGACTGAAAACCAAAAGGGTCTGATCAAGCTTCAAAGTTCAAATCACACTCATTTCCAGATGGCAGGACCAATTTTCCAAGTTTCAAAGTGAAATTTTCTCCAAAGTCAGAAATGAATCAGGGATATTGCTAGTTCTCCTTGTCGCAGAGATCTGGTAAATGCAAAAAAAAAAAAAATATTCGCACGAGGTGTAGGGCAACTAAATTGTAAGATGCTCATTAAGTGCAAAATATTTCGCCAAGCATTACAAGAGCAATCCCGCCATGAACTGCCATTCAGGGAAACAACAGTTGATAATACATAAAGATGAGCTTATTCAATAACACTACTAAACCTGAAGCTACTAACTGCTAAATGCTCACGTAAGATGACTTGGATTTCAAATAAAGACCTAAAACACCTCAACAAATATCTTGCAGGTTACATATTTTACTATAATCAACATAAAACTTCAAACTGATGCCAAACATATATTTTTTCCCCACAGGCTCCGACGTAACAATTCATACTCATGCTGGTATGCTGATCTTCAAAGATGATTTTTCTCTCTTGAACACGCAGGAGAACTGCATATCGTTGCATTAAGAAGAATAAAGAAGTGGGTTTTAGAAACCCCTTACAACCCACACACACCCTTTTACATCAAATATCTTCTAAGATGATATAAGTCCAAAATGTGAGTTTTACTTTTCGTGAGATCCATTATGCTTTTCTCATAAACATTTAAGGCGAAAGTGAAAAAAAAAACATTTGCAGAAAAAAATAATCCTTGTGCCGGAGGGCTGATATACATGAGTTTTAGCAGAGGATCTGACTGATCTATATGCAAGGTACCAGTTGCAATATAAAGCAAGTCATCTTAATCTTAACAGCAGCAGGATTGTATACCAAGTAAGGGCACACTGTACACCATACACTCTAATGATGCAGGATTACAGTTTTCTTCTGGTCCCTAAAACATGAAAGGATTTTGGGGTTGCTTTGAAAAGTACAAAGTTAGCAGAAGGGTGGCTGAAGTTAGTGAGCTCAATATTGATGTTCCATATAATCATGGAGTTAAGCTTCTCCAAATGTTATATTTTCTTCAGTTTCTTTTGTCATACAAGCAAAAGCAACTCCAGGGCCTAGTGCTCTTATGAGCGTTTGAGAAACTATGTAACAATTTCAATATGCAGAGTAAACTTGCATGACTGATATACTCAAAAGGTACATGAATGAACAGCCACTTCTAAAACATACCTGAATATACTTATATTATTAAAAAATTCAAACATGACTACATCGACATAAACAAAGCAAAAACAAAAGTGTACCAGATCTACTTTCCATCATCCTCCTAAGTTTATTATTCCACAGTTGACAAAACACCTCTGGCATCAAGGGGTCACATCCCTGCCTACCAAAGATGGAGGCCATGACATGATGTAGGGAAAGAAATAGTTGTGAAATGTCCTATGTAAGAGCTTCTCCAGCTTCCTTGTTTCCAGGCAGAAGGACTAGGAACCAGCAAGGCAAATGAGGATCTCCGCATATGAAAGGTAACATATACACAATGCCGTCCATAACGGCACACACTTGGAGTATGATCTCATCATCATCATCCCGCGTGCCCTCAGTAGCTTGAAGAATCTCTTCCTCAAGCAGGAACCCATCATCTATTACCCACCTCTCAACACCATCAGTATCCACTCTCCAGAACGAGATGAACAGCATGAACCCCAATGTGAAGACCAGGCAGAGCCTCCCATCCTTGGTCTCTCCAATCGTGTAGAGGTGGCCTTGCCCCTTCAAGTAATTCGGCAGATCCATGAAGGTGAATCGCATCGCCGTGGTGTCCAGCACCACCATGTAGGCCTGTTTCGTGTGTGCCCAGTATAGGTTCCCGTTCCCCTGCCGGACCCTGAGAAGCCAGTGCTTCTTGCCCGACGGCTGCGCCGGCGCGGCCTCCGACCAGGGGAGAATCCGCCAGTCCCTGGTGCCCGACGAGTAGACGACGGCGCGTACCCGCGACTTGTCGTGGCATAAGGATACCACGCGGAACGAGCCTGGGGTCTCGTCGGACAAGAGCAAGGAGAAACCCAGGCAGTCGAACTTGCCGCGGCGGCCTTTGGAGATCTCCTCGGGCGGCATGGGGAGGAGATGCAACGCCCGCGTGATTGGATCGTAGGCGGCGATCTGCTCGGTGCCCCTGTTGAGGAGGAGGAGGCATCCGCCGCGGCAATCCACGATCTTCCACCCGGGATCGGCGTCTTCGTGGTAGGGGAGACGGGTGAGGAAGACGTCGGCGCCGCGGACGGCGGCGGTGAGGTCCGGGTCGGAGCGGCGGCGGATGGGCGAGAAGGAGGGGACGTCGCAGCCGTAGGTCTCGAAGAAGAACCCGATCAGAGGGTGCGGGTGGAGCGCGCGGAAGCGGCGGCGGAAGGACGGGGAGGAGCGGACGGCGGCGAGGAAGGAGCGGCAGGCGAGGGCGGCGCGGACGAGGGAAGGGAGGGAGGGGAGGCGGAGGAAGATGTCGAGGAGGAGGTCGTCGCTGAGGGTGTGGATGGTGGTGGCCGCGGGCGCTTTGGACTTCGCCGTCGGCGGCAGCCGCCGCCGCCGCGGCGGCGGCGGTTGTTGGGAGGACATGGCGAAATTACAACCCTCTAAGGGTGGAGCGGAGCCGCGCAAGGGGAGCGATCGGAGTGCCTCGGGCATCCGCGCGCCGTCGGATCGCTTGCGGGGACACGCGGACGGCTGGGCATATCACGTGCGGCACGGATGAGGCCTCCCCCGGATGCGTCCGGCGCCGTGCCCCCAACTTCTCCTCGAAGCGTCGCTGCCTCCTTCCCCGTACAAGCTCGAGGTGACTGATGCGACGGTGCCTCACTGCATTGCGTGCGCTGCAGCTCTTCCGCGTCATGGGCGAATGCCTTTTAGGCTGTGGCTGCGCTCTATTCGGCCGCATCGAGGTGCCATTGTTCTTCCCCTATTCGTCCCAATCCGCCTGTGCTCTCTTCCTCTCTTCCTCGGTGCGGCCTCCTTCGCCCCCGTTCTTCCCCTCCTTTTCCCTCTCGATTCGATTTCGACCCGGACGCGTGCGCCTCTTTGTTCTTTCTCCTTTTGGGTGCGATATTTGGAAATATGGTTCTGATCCCGTTTTGGTTGCAGCCGACAATGGATTGCAGATAGCGGCAGCTGGTTTCCCGATCTGGTGGCGTATGCTGTTCGGCCATTCTGTTTCTGCTTCCTCTCGAATTTCTGCTGGGTTTTCGATCTCAATCTGCACGAGTTCTGTGGGCGTGAGCAGTGCGTGCAGACCTTCCTCTTCCCTTCTTTTACATCCACTGTTTTGGTTTGAGCTTTCCTCTCATCCAATTTCCCATGTGCAGGTTCCAATGGATCTTGGATAGGGTTACTTGGTCTGTCGATTTGGATGCGTCTACTGATGATTCGTTGTTCCTGCCGCCTGCACAAATGAAAAGTAGGCTTCCTTCTCGGTTTGATTCTTTGTGATTTGCTGCTGTTAGGCTATCCAGGTTCAGGGATTCATTGTTCTGTTCATTTTCGGAGCTTCCTGCGACTGTGGCTTCAAGTTTCGTTTCCATTTCCTTCTGTGACAAAAAATGATCCATTAGGCAGCTCTTGATTCGTTTTCTTTTTTTCCCCTTCCTCCCTTGCTTTTTTAGTTGCCTAATCACAGGATGTTTTTTTTTGGTAACATAATCTCAGGATGTATGTTGTGCATAGATCTTAGCACTTTTGTTGTGTGCTATTGCTATTTGCCACCAGGTTGATTCTGTTTGTGTGTGTTGTCTGACGAAAGTAAGTGAGGACTGTTGTAGGATTTGTGTGTCCAGGTAGAGATACTGTGAGCAAAATTAGCGATACTAGCAGTGTCATTAGAATATTTTGGACTGCACTGTTTCTAGATGTGTTTCTGCATGTTTACCAGAACTTGAGTGTGCGTCACTTCAGGCAGTTGTTTTTCTCTAGACCATCCATATGGTTTTGTTGTTGTTGACTACAATTATTATGGGATGTTGCCTTATAGAGCTTTAACAAGGACAGTTGCAGAGATATCTATAGAAGCCATGAAGTGTTGCCATGCCATGTTTAGATGGTATGAGCTTCCCGAGGAAAAGAAATTTGGTATCTCCTCTGAAATTCACTTGATCAAGAATCGTGTTAGTTGTCTTGCTATGTTCATGTAGGGTGTTGCAAGAGGTTTTTATGTGTAACTTATTTATTTCTAGCTTATTTCAATTTATTTGCACTGTACCCCAGCTCACTTATTCACTATAAATTTAAATCAGATGTTGCTCATGATTATGAACTGTACCAAAGTATGATAGTCTGAACCTTACTATGTTGTTCATAATATTTTAGTTTGCAGATACTTTCCTTTGGTAGCTAAACTAAATATAGTATTATCTGTAGATATCGTTTATCCCCTTATTGGAACTAATAGAACTGCTATTTCTAAGTTTGTTCTGCTTGGAAGAATTGCTAGACAAATTATCGGTAAATCTGTGATATCTTTAATCCGCTCTGTGAGTAAAGGATCAGATCAGTGGATCAGATTGGTTCTGATAATGACAACTCCACAGAAGAAGGCCTGTTGGGTAAGGCACTTGATTACATGCTAGATCCTGTTTAGGAAGAGAAATAGATTTTTGGTCTTGGATACTCATTTTCTTTCACATTTTAGGCTTCTATCCCGTACAGGAAGGATCTAGCTTTAGAATACAAGAAGAATAATGAAGGGGAGGATCAATCCAAGGTCACGGAGAATGGTGCTGAAAAGAATACAGCAAAGCGGCAAAACCTACCTGTAAGGTACCTAGCCAGCTAGCCTTATCTAGCTATGTTGATTTGTTACTCTAATAATTGCAAATGTGTGTTTGTTGATATAGCTTGATCATGCCAAGAACTGCATATAGCTTCATCATGCCAAGAACTGCATAGAGCTAAATCTACTGAACTTGCTGCTAACAGTGGCCATATACGAAGTGCTTGATTAGCTTCTTGCTAATGAATGGATGATATGAAAGAACATTTTGTTGCAGTCTATCTTAATCAACGTGTTATCCTGATATTTGCAGTGTCACTGAAAAGATTCCTTCAAATGTTCAGAATGGTGCCAAGCAGCGATCAGGTGGTGGCTGAAGAAAAGCTTCATCTTAAGCAGGTCCTCTCCTTATACATTACTACAGTTCAGGTTACTCAGGTTTAAGCTATTACAATCATACTTTCTTTATATTTTCTGAATCTTTTCTTCCTTTGGATTCAGGAAAAAGGATAAAGGAATTGTGATTTCCTCCGTTATTTTGGATGATGAAAAATCTAAAGCAAAGGGACAGTGTATTGGCTCTTCCAGGATTCTCAAGTTTTGTGTATGTCTGAATTAAGCGAAACTACGAGCCTTTGAATGTATATCTGAAACGTGCGTGTGATTTTGTAAACTCAAGCCGTGCATACGCTTTTAACTATCTTAGAATCTTAGATGGCTCATGCCGGACTGCTTTTGGAACTGGTTGTGTGATGCTAGACTTTTTTCGCTGATCCGACCAGGAGAAAGAAATAAAGAAGCACCCTGTCCACAAACAGAAAACAAAGTTAAAGGGAAGCAATTTAATGGCCAAACAACGAAAGGCCCTGTAGATATCAGACCTGTTAAGGGGACCGGCGCGCAATCGCGCGCCCCAGCCGCTAGTGCGTTTCCAAGAGACGCACGAAGGAATGCAGCAGGACGATTTAGACGGGTTTGGTAATTCTATTTTTTTAAGCAATTTTTAGGATGGGTTGCTTGGTGCCAGGTGGGCTGGGCCGATTTAGACGGGTTTGGTAATTCTATTTTTTTTAAATAAATATAACTTTATAATCTACTGTAGTACTCAACTTTTTTTTTCTCAGGTACTACAAACTCAGCAAGCCCAATAGATATGATTGAAAATCTGCAACTAGAGGCGCTGTGATCGATGGCATTGCATATGGGCTACCTGGATTATTATTAGTCAAAATAGGCATATTATAATTCTCTTATGGACACCAGTTGCTGGCTTGCTGCTAACTAGACCCTTCTTCAATTGGCTTTAGAAATCGTCGTGCGGAAGCAAGCGAACGTTCGTTTTCTGGCACCTTTTATGCGAACACCAGGTTCGTTTCGCTGGGCTAGACCGAAAAGTGTAGGAGAAAAATAATTCGCTAGGCTGGTTCGATAGTACTCTATGATAAGAATAATTCGCTGAGCTAGGCTGATAAGCTAAACGAACAAGGTTTTAAATTGAATCATGAAACTTGCAGCAGCGGAGAGGAAGAAACCCTGGATCATTTATTTTGACTTGCAGTAGCAGCTATACAGCAACAAGCGGATAACCAGCACCTCCTGTTCATCAGGGGTCAACAAGTACAATGACGTGATTCAAATGTAGGAACATTATGTTCGTAAAGGAAATACAAAATACAAAAAAAAGGAAAGAAAAAAAAGAAGATTAGTGGCTTTAGCAGTTAGCGTCAAAACAAAGGAGAAATCAATTTACTAACAATTTCATGAAACAGACACGATTATTCAGTTGGCATATACATGCAATGCAACAAAGTTTTTTTTTTCACTCATGTCTCATCTGGAAAAGGTCACTTAACTTTCCAACATCTCAAAATGCCTAGATTTTTTTTTTCCAAATTTACAATTGAAATAATATCACTGCAAAGTGTTAACAGACCTAAAAGCTGGTAAGTTCTAAATGGTCAGATAATCACTGCACAATGTTTTAGATATCAAATAAGTTGATCTAATGACCTGATCGTAGTAACAAGTACACAGATATTAACACTGGTTATCAATTTGACTTAGATCAACATAAAATATATGTTTGGGATCCTTTGTATCACATACTCCCACATGAAAATCAGGCATGATGCTGATCGCGTACTCTCAAGAATTCTTTTTCAAAGCGTAGAAGTTACTCAAGATTCAAATTTTAGTTTTGGTAAGATCCATCATGGCAATTTTTTGTAACTTGAAGCAATCACAAAGATATTTTTCGCAAGATTTTCATGCATGGAGCTAGTTGCAAGGCAAAGCAGGTCCCACAAAATAAAGGCTGAGATAGTATTACATATGGCATCATAATTTGGAATGTTCTACTAGTTGTCAAAGCATACAGAGGATCACAATTTTCTTGTTGGGATCTTTGACATGATCTCTCTTTTCTTGGGGGTTTTGAAGTTAATTCAGAAAAGATCTTTCTCATCACATTCGAAGATAGCTCTACCTATTCTATGGCCGAGGTCAAGGCAGGAGAGGCTATGATAATAGAGGCTCCACCGATAGAGGTCAAGGCAGGAGAGGCTCCGATGATAGAGGATCCATTGATAGAGGTCATGTCTTCTTCGTCCACCAAAGGTACTAGTGGCGAGGACCTTGGATGTCATCATATACACCCTCCTTCACCACCGTCCATGTTAGCAAGACGGCGATGCAAGTCCTACGATCGATCATCCCTTCGTCAAATTGCCCGCCTTGCTCAGCGTAGCGTGTTAAAAGATTTGGGCATTCTTGGGAAGGACGGAAAGCTCAACGAGAAAGTAATTCAAGACTATGCAGACCGCCTAAAGGAATTGTTGCCACCTGAGGACCTCAAGCCACTGATGGTTTTAAAAGGTCATGCCTTCTTGGAGCTGTTGGTGGAGCTTTCTTTATCTATTTGTTAGGTGTTGACTTCACTGAGGTGTTTTTGTTGGCGTGGCTCAAGGTGTGTCCGAGTGAAGCTGGTTGTTGGTGGGATTGTCTTTTTAGTTGTAGCTGTTATAACTTTATGTTTCTTCTGTTGCCTAACCTTTTGGGGTTGCTTTTTGTCCAATCTGGACCTTCTTCTTTATTAATATAATCAGCAGCTCTCCTGCTTGGTTGGTTAAAAAAAGGTAACTCAACCTTCAAAAGTCACCCATTCAAACATTTCAGCTGAAATTGTTTGCCGCAGTCAGAAGTGACTTAATTGGACTAACGTATATGCATCTGAGTGCTAATATAATGTATTGACGCTAACTGTTCAGTTTCGAATACTTCTATCTGAACACAAAAATCCTTTCAGTACGATGTATGGCCATCTCGTAAAAACCAAAGTGAATGAAAAAAAGGGCCTGTAATATCACTGCATGCTGCTGCACTCGCTTAAGAAACATTCACTTGCCCTCAGTTCCTTGCAGCGTACAATCGCTCGGATCAGGTCAAGGATCATCTGGTTGAAAGATGGTGACGCCAATACTGCTCTCTTCCATTCCCATGCACGGCATAGGAAAAGGAAGAATTTTATTTCTAAGCTCACCTCTGAAGGTCAAATCCTCACTAGCCATGCGGAGAAAGCCTCTGAAATTTTTAGTTTCTATGACAAGTTGCTGGGTACTTGTGAGCAACGCGATATTTCTATCAACCTAGACAATCTGGAGCTTAGCCAACATGATCTTGTCGCCCTGGAGTTGCCCTTCACAGAGGAGGAAGTGTGGAATACTATCAAGCATTTACCCTCTGATAAAGCCCCAGGGCCGGATGGATACACCGGGCGTTTCTACAAGATGTGTTGGCCCATTATTAAAGAAGATATTATGGCAGCCCTGGGTTCAGTTCAGCATGGAAATTTCCGAAACCTACAGCTTCTGAACACAGCCTTATTAACATTGATACCGAAGAAAGAAGATGCTACAATGGTCAAGGATTTCAGGCCAATTAGTCTCATCCATAGTTTTGCCAAGTTGGTTACAAAGTTGTTGGCCAATAGATTGGCTGTAAAGCTAAATGAAATGGTATCGGCAAACCAGAGTGCTTTTGTGAAAGGAAGATGCATCCAAGACAATTTTGTCCTGGTCCAACAGACGGCAAAATACTTGCACCAACAGAAACAACCCCGGATAATGTTAAAATTGGATATTTCTAAAGCTTTTGACTCCGTGTCGTGGCCGTTTCTACTGGAGATTCTACAAAGAAGGGGTTTTGGTCCCATCTTCAGGAATATGATCAGTGGGTTTCTTAGCACGTCATCTACTCGTGTGCTTCTCAATGGGATTCCAGGGGAAGTCCTCTATCATCAGCGTGGCCTAAGGCAAGGTGATCCTCTATCCCCCATACTTTTCATCCTAGTGATGGATGTACTTAATTGCTTGATTGAGAAAGCTGGCAGTGAGGGACTGCTACAACCTCTTGCCACGCGGAATATTCATCATCGGGTTTCTCTTTATGCCGACGACGTGGTCATGTTTCTCCGTCCAGTCGCCTCTGATCTGCAGATGATAGAGGACATTTTAAATTTGTTTGGGGCAGCCACAGGCCTTCGGACCAACATACAAAAAGCAGTGTGCTTCCCATTCAGTGTTCGAATGAAGATTTGGCTCTGGTTCAGGCCCACCTCCCATGTGAGATTCAAGAATTCCCTTGTAAATACTTGGGCCTTCCTCTCTCCATCAGAAAATTGACCAAAGCACAGCTACAACCTATCATAGACAGGATTGCAACACAATTGCCGGGTTGGAAGGCAGAACTAATGACCCGGGCAGGAAGAGCAATTTTTGTGCAGCACGTTACTACCTCCATGCTAATCTACATTGCCACTGCCATGGATCTCCCCCCGTGGTGTTTGAAGGCAGTAGATAAGATTAGGCGGGGTTTTCTTTGGCGGGGTAGAAAGGAAGTCAATGGAGGGCATTGCTTACTGGCTTGGCCGAAAGTTAATCGCCCAAAGGAGCTTGGAGGCCTTGGTATTCTTGATTTGCAGCGCTTCGGTTGGGCCCTTAGGGTGCGGTGGATTTGGCTCGCTAAGACAGAACCCGGTAGACCTTGGGCTGCCCTACCTGTGCCTGTACATAGCAACGCACAAGCTCTCTTTGCTACTGCTGTTGTTTCTGAAGTGAGCAATGGTGCAACCACAAAGTTTTGGACAGATAGGTGGTTGGAGGGATGCTCAATTGAGCTGTTAGCTCCCCATCTTTTTGCTTGTGTCCCCAAGAGATGTGCTAAAAGAAGGACCGTCCAGGAAGCTTTGACCAATACAAGGTGGGTACAAGACATCAAGGGGCAGCGCTCAGTTGAAGTTATTTCTGAATACTTTGATATTTGGGACCTTTTGCAAGAAATAGTACTTCAACCTGATGTGGAAGATATGCATAAATGGAGATTGGAACCTTCTGGACAATTCTCCACTAAGTCTGCTTACTTGGCCTTCTTCCATGGTTCAGTTCATTTCTCACCGAGCACACTTATATGGGAAACCTGGGCTCCAAGGAAGTGTAAGTTCTTCCTCTGGTTGGCTGCCCATAAACGCTGCTGGACGGCCGATAGGCTTTCTCGGCATGGCCTGCCTCACCCAGAGCATTGCCCTCTATGTGATCAGGAGGACGAGACCATCACACATATCCTCTCATCATGTGTCTTTGCGCGGCAGTTTTGGCATCGTCTTCTAAGCATTGTTGGGATGCAGGGGGTCACACCACAAGACGAATCAGATTTTTTTTAGCTGGTGGCATAATGCTAGTACTATGATGGGGGATGGTGCTAGAAAAGGTTTCAACACACTGGTCGTTTTGGGGGCCTGGACAATTTGGAAGGCACGGAATGATGTCGTGTTCAACAATACCTCTCCCATGATTGAGCGGTCTGTACTCCTAGCTAAAGAGGAGTTAGAATTCTGGATGATGGCAGGAGCTAAAGGGCTAAGTGCCCTTGTCGCTGCTGGACCGGTCGGACTTTAGAGCCTGAAAAGGCATGGTCGCTCTGTTTTCCCTAGGCGTGAATGTAACATAGAGGCCCTTCTGGGCAAGGGTGTGTGTGGGTGTTGTATGGCTATTTTGGCCTTTCTTCTATCTTAATGCAATGATATGCAGTTCTCCTGCATATTCGAGAAAAAAAAATATCACTGCAAAATGTTATACCAGGCCTACTAGTTGGTAATGGTAATGGGCAGTTGGCGAAGTGATTTGAATAGATAATGGGCAGTTGGCGAAGTGATTTTGAAATAGAAAATAAATTGATCTGATCCTAATAATAGCCATACATTAATGCATATATCTGGCAGGTAACTAAGATCACAAAGAAAAAAGAAAAAAAAGAAACTTAACATACATGCTCAAAATAGAAATAGAACCAATCAATGGGGATCCTTACCTAATAGGAAATCCCTATCATGTTTCCAGTGAGGTGCACTATCCTGTTTCCAGTGAGGTGCACAGACAAAGGCCAGTGCCACAAGCAACACACGGTCCACAAGGCCACCCGAACATAACCCCAAATATTCTTTTAACAGTCTCAAACATTTCTTGCAACAAAAAAATATGCTCGTTGAGGAGGGCAAACATATCTTTAGTTTAGGAAATTTAGATCCAACTGATTTTCTTGCATGGAAGTGCATACCTAGTTGCAAGAAATGTTTGTGACGGTTGATGACGTTTTTTGACACATGTTGGGGCCGGCGCTTGAGGAAATCTGATGAGGGTTAGGTCAAAGTCAAGGATGGAGTTTGAATCGGACTCGAGACTTCAGAATCGAATCGGACTCAAGGCTTCAGAATCGGATCGGACTCAGAGAAGATTGATCAAGGGCGTCGTGGGCTTTGGGCTGAATTGGGCTGTTGCGGGCCGATTTTCTAGTATTTGTTAAGAGTCTTAGTTAAATAGTTTCTTTCTTTTGCGTCAAGTTTGCTTATGTCGTAACCGACTAGGAGTCTGTAATCAGGGTATAAATATAAGCCCTGAGGATTGTGAGGAGTTTACGAACACATCAATACAACAAACTTTTACTACTTGCATCTATTTTTCGCAATTTACTTTCAAGTCGGCGACTTCGTCGCTTTTCTCTTTCACGAGTTCTCCTGAGTTAGTCAAGGCGATCCAGATCTCCAAGGCTTGCTCGTGAGATCCGTTTTTACTGAGTAACATCCAAGCTTTAGCATTGGGCGCATCGCTGTTGCTTCGCTTAGATTTATTCGACAATTATCGATATTTGCTAGATCTACAAGTTTTTTCTTGTTGTTTTATCTTTTATCACCACTTATCCAGCTTAGAACTCTATCTAATCGGCTCCGTCAAAGTATTAATCTTAAAATTCATCTAATAGCTGATTAGTCTGGTTCTAAGTGTTATTTTACTAAGCTTTATCGGATCACTTTACGGTCCTCTTTTACTGCTTAGTTATCAATCGGCTCTTAGCTGTTTGATTATCGGAATCGGCTCCCTGTGCTGTTTCATCATACATCTGGATCGGTCCTTCATCGTTCGATTTCACTAACGAGAGAATCGGCTCTTCAGCTGTTTCTTAACAGTCCGATTTTATCCTTGTCAATCAACAGGTCAGATTGACTGGCACGCCCCGGATTTCAAGGCCACGCCTTCTTTCGTGTGTTAGCGCATCTGTCAAGTCCCGATTTTTGCGTCAACACACTTTTGGCATGCCCGGTGGGACATGAAGAAGAAAGTTCACGATGCCTCCGAAGAAACCAGTTGATCTCAAGGACCACAATAACTCTGATCTTCATCCTGAGAATATTATTGAAGTAACTTATGATGATCTGAATGAAGAACAGAGGAAGGAATTTGATCTTCATCAGCAATAATACCGTAATGAGTGCCTCAAGTCATTTAGTTCTACTAAGCGAGGAGAGGCCATTAAAAAAGCTCCACTCCCTCTTCCGCGTATGATCACTATTGCTGAATCATCAGTGAAGCTTCAGAAGATGGTTGATAGCTCTATTCATCATGCTTTTATTAATCAATCTAGTGTGCTGACAAATACGGTACGTAATGCTGTATTGGCTCAACTGCGTGAAGATCCATCACTGGCGGGATTCAGAGGTCCAGCATACCATTCTCTATATTCTTATTATGTTATTCCTCCTTTTTATGGATCTCCCGCCACTCCAGCATTCGAATATGTTCCGTTTGCATCTAGTACTGCAGCAAGGACTTTTACATTAGTTCCAAATGCATCAATAAATGCCAGTGCATCAGTTCCAGCTACAACTACGCCATCAGCAGCTCCAGAGTCTTATTCTGCCAGTGCTATGTTTTCTCAGAACCAATCGGACAACCAGCTGACTGGATCAACTGCTAGAAATATCATGCCCTTTGATTCATCAGGACGATCAGTTTCTCAGATGGCAGGAGTACATGCTTCACATCAATCAACTTCTAAGGGTTTGGGGACCGGTACATATAATCCACAGACGGGCTGGGGCATGCCACCCGATTTTGGTAAGAAGAAGGAAGAAGAAGCTGTCACACCGGGAGAAGGTGCTGCTTGGGTTAAACATAGTGATGGAGAAACTTGGTCTCTGGTAGATAGTAATCACAGGACCATACAGCAAATTCGAGTACCAGCCAATTTTTCTCCGTTCGATAGTCAGCAGTCTGGACAGATGATACCACATGGTCAAACAGGTGTATCGGCTTCTCAGCCGATTCAAACTTATGTACCTCCTGCTCCTTCTGTACCGCCTGCTCCGATGGCGCCCCCAGTTCCGACAACATCAACCAACTTTCAGTCAAAAGGGTCACCGATGTGTCAGTCGGATGATCAACCTACAGAACAATCTCCTCAAAAACCGATTGATTGGTCATCTCAAATAGCCGATGTGATTCAGAATCAATTCGGTTTAAAGCCAAGGGTTCAGAGTGTCATGTATCGCCCTCCCTATCCTGCACATTATGACATGTTGCCCTATCCTCATCGATATCGGATCCCTGTGTTTACAAAATTTACTGGACAAGATGATGTATCAACTGTTGAGCATGTTAGCCGGTTTCTTATGCAATGTGGAGAAGCTGCTAATGTTGATTCATTGAGGGTCCGATTATTTTCAAGTTCTTTGTCTGGTTCAGCTTTTAATCGGTTCATGACTTTACCACCCAATTCTGTGGTCACATGGTCCGATTTAGAAAATCAGTTTCATCAGTGTTTCTTTGCTAGAGTTCACGAGAAAAAGCTTTCTGATCTAACTAACATGAGGCAGAGGAACGATGAATCGGTTTCCGCGTTCATTGCTCGATTCAGGGATGTCAGGAATAAATGCTTTAGCTTGATGTTAACGATAAACAATTGACTGAGGTAGCTTTCGACGGACTGTAGCCATATTTGAAGGAGAAGTTTGCTAATCAGGAGTTCGAAAGCATAAGCCATGATTGTGCAGAGAATGTCTGGGCATGAAAATCGGCAATATGATCCAAGGAGAAATTTTCAGGAAAGGGTCAATTATGCAAGTTATGGTTCCGATTCTGAATCTAATGATGGAGAAGAAATCGGTCTTGCTGAGTGGGTCAAGAATAAAAAACCGATTTCGGTCCCTTTTGCCAAAAAGGAGCCTGAAAAATTCGGCTTTGATATTACAAAGGCCGATAAAATCTTCGATATGCTATTAAGAGAGGGGTTGCTTAAATTGTCTGCTGTAAGTTCTGTAATGCTCTACTGTAAGTTCCGTAATGCTACCTCTCATAACACAAATGATTGCAAGGTGTTCCGCCAACAATTACAATCGGCTATTGAACAAGGGAAGATCAAGTTTGAATTGCCTAATAAACCTACAAAGCCGATGAAGATTGATCAACACCCCTTTCCTGTAATATGGTGGAAATATCTAGAGAAAAAGTTGTTCCCAAGAAAGTTCTTACTTCACAGTTGGCTAAGGAGAAAGGGGCTGTTGATCCTAAAGTTCAGGTTTCTATAACCGATCTAAAAGGAAAAGGAAGATCGGAGGAAGCTGGAAGTTCTAAGAGTCAGGAAAGGCAGATTACTTCTCGAGGATTGATCAGTAAGTTCGAAAGGGAGAATGAACAGATTTGATTCAGAGAAGAAATGAGACAAAGCAATGCTGATCATTGGAGATGTCCTTTCTTCATTTATATGCTGGGAAGAAGGAATTAAATTGCCAAGTCCTGAAAATTGTCCAGAGTGCAACAGGCAAGGTTGGAACACTCGGCCAAAGAAGAGGCCGTGTGTTGAAGAAAGGCCTAATCGGTTTGATAACCAAAATCAAGGAAACCAGGACAGATCAATCTTAAGAGATCGACGATCGGATAACAGGGATCACAGGAGGATTCCTATTCATGAGAGGCTTGGCCTTAGAGTTGACATAAGAGACCGATTGGGAAAGAAGTCATATATGAGCCAAGAAATCGAAGACATGGCTGATGATCATGTCCCTAATGATGAAATCATGCGAAGCGATCCTGAAAGAGGATCGGTTCATGATCGACAGCCGTTCCATCGATTCAAGGAACCGCAACCTCAGTGGTGTCCTGAAGGTTTGACTAAATCTTAAAAAGACGTGTTCAGAGGTTGAGACAAATCGAATTAGAAGAACAACGTCGTGATAATAGCAAAGGCAGCCGGAATCGGGTTTGGCGTGTGAAGGTTCAAGATCATGGTCAAGACAATGCTCCTAGCTACAGATGTACTTATGGCATTTATTTTGCCAAGAGAATTTATGGCATCAGATGAGGTCATAGATTCAGATGTTGAAGAAGGAGTTGCTCAATTGACGTTCGATCCGGCGACTGCTACTTTTGAAGAGCCTGAAGAAGAAGACCGACAACATTTGAAGCCTTTATTTTTAAAGGGATATATTAATGGGACTCTGATGACTAGAATGTTGGTTGATGGTGGTGCTACTAGTTAATCTCATGCCATATGCCGTGTTGAGAAAACTCGGTAAGGGCGAGTCTGATTTGATGAAAACCGATCTGATGCTCAGGGACTTTGAGGGGAAACTTCATCCAGCTCGGGGGCACTTTGTGTTGATTTGACGATCGGGAGTAAGACTTTGCCTACTACTTTCTTTATCATTAATGGCAAGAGTTCTTATAATATGCTCCTAGGTCGGGATTGGATCCATGCTAATTGTTGCATTCCATCTACGATGCATCAATGTGTAATTCAGTGGGTTGGAGATTCGGTAGAACTGGTAAAAGCCGATGCTCCGTTTAATATTGCGACAGCTGAAGTGTGTCCTTGGAGCTACGAGGTAACTTGCATATTAGGACAGGCTATTGATCTTGACTTTCTCAGGATGTCCGATTTTGGTTTACAACCGATCCAAGCAGTCGGTCCTGAAGAGTTGTCTTAATGGATGCAGAAGATGACGGAAAATTAGGCTATGGATTTACGTCGGCTGATAAGTTAGAGGAGGTTGATTTAGGAGATGGTAGTAAGCCTAGGCCGACGTATGTAAGTGCCAAGTTAGATCTTGTATTCAAAACTAAATTGATAGCCTTGTTACGAGAATATAAAGATTGTTTTGCTTGGGATTATTCTGAGATGCCTGAATTAGACCGATCAGTTGGTGAACATCGGTTACCGATCAAACAAGGGTTTCAGCCGTATCAACAGCCATCTCGTCGTTCTGATCCTAAAATTTTGGATGATATTAAGGTAGAGATTACTCGGCTTATAGATGCTAAATTTATTAGACAGTGCCGATATGCCGAGTGGATTTCAAGTATCGTTCCTGTATATAAGAAAAATGGAAAGCTTCGGGTTTGCATTGATTTTAGAGATCTTAACAAAGCAACTCCGATGGATGGATATCCGATGCCAATCGCCGATGTGCAGGTTGATTGTTGGCACTCCTTAGCCTAACTAAAATCCGCAAGCGCACGGAGTCCGATGTAGCCTTTCACCAGGGGAGTAAGAACAAGGAACGGTAGACGCGACTAGCCTAGAACTTTTCTAACCGGATCCACCAAGGAGAAAAAGGATAAATGGGTAGAGAGCTTGACTTTAGTTAGCTACTCATTACCCCAGACAAACTATCGATACCTAACCTGATCTGCTTCGACTGCTAGAACGGGAAGAACTCAGAACGGGGTGAGAGAGGGGTTCTTCCGGGCTCAGCACTACTGTTATGAGTACACCCGAACGTGGTGGAGTACAAAGGACGGACAGGGCTGTCACCACCTGCCGCCTACCACTGCAGTTCCGTGGGGTGCAACACAACCTGAGGTGACTAGCCAGCACAGGCACCACGCCTAAGCTTTCAGTCACTGACCTCCACCCAACGCGAAGGGCTATAGAGGAAACCCCAAACAAGAGTCGCTGTCACTCGCGCAGACTCAGGTACCCGCAGATCAAAGATAAATATGATAACTTGCTGAAAGTAAGTTGTAAACTAGCGAGGTACTAAAGGCAAGAGACCGAGGACTTACTGAAGATAACTCTTGAATATATTACTCGGGGGCGGAAATGTTGAGACGAGACCGAGAGAGAAATACTGGACTCTCTCTACAAAGCTCGGCTGTCACCCGAGCAACTCACCCACTCTCTCCCTACTCTAACTCTAAATATGAGAGCAAAAACCCACTAAGCTACTCTTCTCTCCTTTGGATGATTTGATGGATGCTTTCTCAAGGTGAAGGAGGGTCCCTTTTATAGTCTTCAGGGGCAGTTGCAAGCGTCAAGGTTAAGCTAACCCTCTGCTTAACTGCCACGCGAAGGGGGACAGGTGGCGGCCTCTGGGGGAGGCCGGCCGGCCTAGGCCCGGCCGATCGGCCTGGCCTTGCTGCCCCGTGGCACCGCCTTCTTCGGGATGCTCTGGATTGCACCCTGAGGTCGGTAACGGTTGCTTTGGATCAAAGCTGTCCGAGAATCCAATGTTAGTGGGCCCTTCAATCCATGCAAATGTAGCTTAGGCCTTTCAGGTTCTTTGGATCAAACCGACGTTGATCGCACGTCTCATGATCATCTGTGTTGTGTTTGTGATCTCCTGGACCAGGGACGTGGCAAGGTGCCACAGAAGGGGGCCGGCCGGCCTGGCATAGGCCGGCCGGCCTGGCTTTGTGTCCAGTGTGGCTCAGCTTTTGCTTGCTTGCTCTTGCACTCACAAATTGTACAAAACTTGTGGAACTCATTAGAAATAATCAATTTTACTTTGTTATGAGCAAGATGAGCCTGAAATGTGACGGAATGTTGGTGGTGAAACCGTATCGTAATGACCACCAACACGCCCCCCTACCTCAACTTTGCTAGTCCCTTAGCATAGAATGAATTTAACCACCGGGACTTAGCAAAATCAGGGTCATGAACTCAAGGTATACACAAGTCATATCTCTGAGTTTTCTTTCATACCTTGGATTCTGGTGGCTAACACCCTCATCTTCATCAATTGAGTCTTAGAACAACTCATTGATTGATCGAGCACTTCTTCCTCTTGGCATTTGGAGTTTTTGATAATTTTATAAAGAAAACGAGGCATTCCCTTGTTATTTCTCAACATCTCTCGATCACTCATAGTGTTTGGATCCTCACCTGGGCTTAGAATCAAGCCTCTCTATGTTATAAGGTGGAGCTTTTGAGATGTTGCTCACTCTTCTTTATTTATTTTGCAAGATCGAAGAACTTGTCTAATCATTCCTACTACTCATACATCTTGGCCAAGTGCATCTGTACTTTGATGGTTGATTCCTTATTCAAGCATCTTTCATCTTTCCCCTTCTCTTTCTCTCAATTTTTTTTTCTTCTGAAGATAAGGAGTGTATCATTCCTTTCTTCATCATTTTTTTTCTTTTCAGGGGGATGAAGAGCTTTCGACAAATTGGACTTTATTGATGCTCGTGTACGTCGATGGCCATGATGAACAAGATAGCACAAACGTGAAGGCAAGTAATTCGAGCAAGCTCAAAATTTAGAAGGTGGCTATGTAGAAGTTTAAACTTGAACTTGGTATATGGCTCTGGATAGGACATTTCAAGTTGATGATAACAAGGGTTGCCTTAAGTTTTATTTTCAAAAACAATCTCCAAAACCTTGAATCGGAAGGCTCAACTTCTCAAATCATCATATCATAAGAATCAATTAACGAGAATCAGGCAATCCTAATAAAAGTTCCAAGGTAATGAAATACGTTCTCATGAAATATCACAAGTATATCCAAGGTGTCATTCATAGGGGTTCACTTTCATGAATTTTGATCAAGTTTTAAAATTATTTAGCCAGAAATTTTATTTGGATCAAAATCACGAAAGGATCAAATGTAGGGGTTACAAACTGTGTCCTGGAGTCGAGTCGACGACGTTGGCCACAGGCCTAGGCCGATCAGCCCAGTGGAGGCCGGCTGGCCTGGCATTGTAGCCAAGCGTCCCGATTCAGGTTCCTCGTTCCTGTGATTCGCGAGATTACGCAGTGGGCACGGGATCTCCTCGAACGGCTTCAGCAGGGGGCCGGCCGGCCGGCCTGGCATTGGGCCAGGTGCAGTCCCGCCTTGGCCAGCGACCAGTGCACCTCCTTTACATCAGAGTTTCTGCGTGCTTCACTGAAATATCAGTCCGAGGGGCTGGTTGGCACACAAGTGTGCACCAACCATTCATTTTTTTCTTTTTATATGAGTCTCTTCTTTCAAATAAATCAATTTATTTTATTCAAACTGAAGGGAAACAAATATGGGGGTGCTGCATACAAGGGAAATTTAAACTAAAATGAATCAAAGGAAAAATTAAACTAGCACCCAAAAATCTAAACTAAATCTAGCCCTAACTACTCCTCCTTCGGGCGATAGAGGTGTTCATTGCCGGTGGCCTTCGCGAGGCGCTTGACCTTGGAGGCCATTGCCTTGCGAAGGATCTCGATCTTGTCATCAGCCTCCATCTGCCTGATCACCGCCTCCGCCACGCGCTCATCCATGTTGTTGACTTTGAGTTGCAGCGCGGCGACCTTCCTCCGCAGCTCCTCTACGTCCTCCTCCTCCTCCTCATCGGACCACTCCATCTGCCCGGGAGGTCCTTGGATCGGAGGGGGCGTCATGAAGCGCTTCCTCCCCTCGTCGGGCTTCTTAGAGGCTAAGAAAATCCCCTTCCCGATGCCTGGCCCTTCCCGGCGTGGAGGGCTAGGACTTCCCGGGGTGTACTGCGGTGAGTACCCCGACGAGGTGGAGATGAAGAGCAGCACGATCTCCTTTTTGAGCGGCGAGGAGACGAGGCGCTTCCCGATGGCCTTCTTTGGGGACAAAAGTCCCGTAGTTGGCCTTCGGGGCGTCTTGGGCAGCGAACTCCCCTGACCCTCCTCCTGAGGATCACGGAGGGAGGCTCTGCCCAAAGGCGAGCCAGAGAGGCGGCGAGGGGAGGCCGGCCGGCCTGCCCCAGGCCGATCGGCCTGGGAAAGGGGCCGCCGGGCCTCCGGCTGCGCGGCGACGATGTCGACGAACGCCGCCTTCTCGATGATCCTGACGCTGCTGGAGTTGGAGGAGCCAGGTGTCCCTTTCAAGGACTCAGATGGGGAACGACTGCCTTGAGAGGACGAGTTGGAGTCTTGGCGGCTTGATTGCGAGGCCATGGCTCAGATTTCTCAAAGGAAGGGACGTTTCTGGAGAAGGAGGCTCGAGAGTTCTGAGGGAGAAGAAGAGAGGGGGCCTTTCGTTTTAAAACGATGCTCCTCCTTTCAAAACCCCACGAATTCTCGGAAAGGATAGCAGCGAGACTCATTCAAACGAGGAGCGTCCCGAGTCGAGCCAGTGCTGGGCCGGTCGGCCTGGGTGAGGCCGGCCGGCCTGGCCTTGTCTCGAGGGCCCCTGAAATTTTTCAGGTATGTTTCCTTTGCTCTTCTACCAGAAAGTTTTTAGGGTTTGGCTAGAAAAAGTTTAAAGAAAGGAAAGGAAGGAAAAAAAATAGAAAGGGAAATCTATCCTAGATAAGGGCCATTTTTAGGTCCCACCCGGACCTGGACTAGGTATCTCGGTTAGCTCGTAGACGTCCATCTCTTTGAGCTCCGGCATCTCGGATTCGAGAAATATTTTCAATCTTTGGCCATTGGCCTTGAAAGTATTTCCGTCATTATCCTGGAGGGTTATCGCGCGATGATCGGCGGCATCTAAGACTTTAAAAGGACCTTCCCACTTACTTCTAAGCTTACCATGACCAAACAAGCGAATACGGGAGTTAAAGAGTAATACCTGATCTCCCGCTTTGAAATGCTTGATCTTGATGCGCTTGTCATGCCATCTCTTTGTTCTTTCTTTATATAGCTTGGCGTTGTGGTAGGCCTTTTCCCTCCATTCATCCAGTTCAGCCAATTGCATTCTTCTTTTGAGTCCGGCTGTCTGGAGATCCATATTCCACCTCTTGATCACCCAATGGGACTTGAATTCTAGCTCAACCGGTAAGTGGCATGTCTTGCCATATACCAGTTGGTAGGGAGTCATCCCTATCGGTGTTTTGAATGCTGTTCTGTATGCCCAAAGTGCTTCCGGTAACTTTCGCTTCCACCCTGTCCCCATTGCATTGACCGTCTTTTGCAGAATGTTCTTGATTTGTTTGTTTGATGTTTCTGCTTGCCCGCTGGTCTGGGGGTGATAAGGTGTAGCCACTCGGTGGTCCACTCCTAAGTCGCTTAGGCACTTCCGAAACGTCTTGTCGATGATGTGTGATCCTCCATCACTGATCACGACTCGGGGTACTCCAAAACGGGGAAAGATGATCTCTTCGAACATCTTCCTTGAATTCTTCGAGTCGGCTGCCGTGCACGGAAGTGCCTCCACCCACTTGGAAACATAGTCGACTGCCACCAGGATATATTCACACTGCTCGGATGCAGGGAAAGGACCCATAAAGTCTATTCCCCACACGTCGAAAATCTCCAACTGAAGGTTATTTTGCAGTGGCATAGCATCACGGGCGTTGATATTCCCGTGTTTCTGACACCTGGCACATCTCTGTACGAATTCCTTAGCGTCTCCATACATGGTTAGCCAGAAGAATCCACTCTGCCAGACCTTTGCATGGGTTCGGAAAATTCCGTAGTGTCCTCCGTACGGTGATGAATGGCAACAATCAAGGATCTTATGTGTTTCCTCATGAGGGATGCATCGTCGGAGTAACCCGTCAGCACAAACCTTGAACAGATAGGGGTCATCCCAAAGGTGAAATCTGCTGAGGTAGATTAACTTCTTTTTGTCTTCTCCTGGAGGCACATACCCAGTCACCACGAAGTTTACCAAGTTTGCGTACCATGGACTGGATGTGGTGATCTTGAGGAGAGTATCATCTCTGAGATAGTCATTGATCGGAAGATCAGACCCTTGAACCTGCATTCTTGAGAGATGATCCGCCACACAATTATCTGTCCCCTTCTTGTCTCGTATTTCTAAATCAAACTCTTGAAGGAGCAGAATCCAACGGATGAGTCGTGGCTTGGCATCTTTCTTGGTCAAGAGGTACTTTAGTGCAGCATGGTCTATGTATACTATTACTTTGGCACCAACCAAGTAAGATCTGAACTTGTCCATGGCAAACACCACTGCCAGGACTCAGGAGTTCCTTCTCTGTTGTCGCATAATTTAACTGAGCTCCGGTCAATGTCTTGCTTGCGTAAGATATAGCGTAATGCTGTTTATCCTTGCATTGACCGAGCACTGCCCCAACTGCATAGTCGCTAGCGTCGCACATGATCTCGAATGGAAGATTCCAATCGGGCGGTTGTATGATAGGAGCTGAGATAAGTGCCTTCTTGAGGGTGTAGAAGGCGAGAAGGCAATCATCGTCGAAGTTGAAGGGTGCTTCTTTAGCCAGAAGGCTTGTAAGAGGTCTGGCTACCCGAGAGAAATCTTTGATGAATCTTCGGTAAAAGCCAGCGTGACCCAGAAAACTTCGCACACCCTTGACATTCGTCGGGGGTGGTAGTTGCTCAATAACTTCTATTTTTGCCTTATCAACTTCTATTCCTCTTTCTGACACCTTGTGTCCCAGCACAATTCCTTCTCTGACCATGAAGTGGCACTTTTCCCAATTTAGGATAAGGTGATGCTCTTCGCACCTCTTTAGGACTCTTTCCAAGTGCTCAAGATAGTTGTCGAAGGTTTTTACCATAGACGGTAAAGTCATCCATGAATACTTCCATGATCTGTTCGATCAGGTCAGAGAATATCGCCATCATACACCGCTGAAATGAAGCAGGTGCATTGCATAGGCCGAAAGACATCCGCCGGTAGGCGAACGTTCCATAGGGGCAGGTGAAGGTAGTCTTGCTCTGGTCATCGGGATGAATAGGAATTTGATGATAACCAGAGTATCCATCAAGGAAGCAGAAAAATGAGTTGTTTGCCAACCGCTCAAGCATCTCGTCGATGAAGGGGAGAGGAAAGTGATCTTTACGGGTAGCTTTGTTAAGCTTCCTGTAATCGATGCACATCCTCCATCCAGTAACAGTCCTGTGAGGGATAAGTTCATTCTTCTCGTTCGGGATAACTGTCATTCCACCCTTCTTCGACACAACTTGAACTGGGCTGACCCATTCACTGTCTTGCACGGGGTAGATTATACCCGCGTGCAGAAGCTTCAACACTTCTTTCTTGACTACCTCCCTCATTGCATCATTCAGCCGTCTTTGATGTTCTCTAGACGGCGTATGGTCCGGCTCCATAGGTATGCGATGGGTGCATAAGCTGGGGTTGATCCCCTTCAAGTCCTGTAGAGAATACCCGAAGACAGACCGGTGCTTCTCTAGGACTGTGATAAGCTGCCGAGTCTCATTCTCTGTCAGTTTGTCATTGATGACGACTGGCGAGCGTCGGTCATTGTGGCGAAAAGCGTATCTAAGTCCAGGAGGCAGCGACTTCAACTCAGGAGGGGGTGTTGTGGCTTTTCTTCCTCGTCGAGTTTTATAAAACCGTCCGTTTCTGCCTCTTGGATGAAATGGTTAGCCTCTTCAGCCTGTGAGGACTGAGCTTGCTCTTCTTGAGCGGAGCTAACTGCTTTCTCCACTGGGTCTGTCTCGGATCGGGCCTCTGCGATAGTGTTCACTGACCGCACAAGGCTGACCGGGATGATCTCTTTACCAACCTTGAACTGTATCGTGGCTCGATCATGGTTCGGGTTGGCAAGGTGCTCTATTGGCTGTCCGATCAGGAAGAAGTTGTCGCCTCTCGGGATATCGAAAATGTGGAAGTCTAGGAAAATCCTGTTGCGTCCCATCTGCATTCCATCATTTGGCCGTCGATCCACTTGAGGTGCTTACGGGAGAAGGACCGGGGTTCGTCTGGTTGCACTTGTGATGCGAGTGCACTTGATATGATATTACTCCCGACCTTCGGGTCGTAGGCAACTTCCTGAGAGTCAGTTCCCTCAATAGCGCAATGGAGTACTCTGAAATTGCGGGTAATTCGGATGATGTCTTCACAACTTTCAATTTCCTCCGTCCATTCCTTGCTCATGATCGCAGATAAACCCTCGATCTGCGGTACGACCTCTGGAATGAACGCCTTAGACCTTGAACTTGCGCACACTTGTTCCATGGGCATACGTGATGCATTGCCGATCTCCAAGTACTCTTCTTCTGTAAAGAGCTCGGGAATGAAGTGCGGCAGATCATCAAGAATATTTTCATGGTCTGAGGACTTGGGGTGTTCGAGCACTTCCTCTATGATCGGAGGAGGCAGATCGAATGTGAGGGCGAGTAGTGGCTGTTTGTCTGTCGGGGTTGTTGGTGGTGTTGGTGGGTCGTTGAAGACACCAGTGTACTCGGTAGAGTTGAGAACTTTTTCCAAGGTCTCTCGTACCTCATCCACTGTCTTGTATAGCACTGACCCTGCGGAGGTGATGTTCAAGAACTGTGCACTCTCCGGCTTCAATGCACCAACAAAATGCTGCATAAGCATTTCCTCTGGAATGTTATGCGGTGGCCTTGAGTTGGCCAATTTTATGAACCGCTCCCACGTGGCTCCAAGTGACTCATTGCCTTGCTGATATGTCATCAACTCAACTCTGAGCTTCAAGATCTTGGAGACAAGGTAAAAGAACAGACAAAACTCGTCCTTCAACTTGATCCAATCTCCGCTAAATCCCCTTACAGTCCGGTCGTACCAAGATTTTGCATTTCCCATCAGAGAAAATGGGAAAAGTTTCCATCGTATAGTGTCTTGGTTTACGCCGGGTATAATTAGAAGAGAGCAATTCTCCTCAAAAACCTGCAAGTGAGCATAGGGACTTTCGTCCTTCGTTCCACCGAAAGACTGTGCACGAGCCATGGCAACGAGACTGGGACGGATCTCGAAGCCATGAGGTGGTATGGGGTGGCAAGATGAAGGTGGTTCCAAATACTCGCTAGATGGAACCGTCGGGTAACTAGGAGAAAACTCCATGTGGTAGATGGTTATGGGGGTAAAGGTGTACGACTAAAAAGATCCTACACTAGTGTTGCTACCGTTCCCCGGCAACGGCGCCAGAAAAGCTTGTTGGCACTCCTTAGCCTAACTAAAATCCGCAAGCGCACGGAGTCCGATGTAGCCTTTCACCAGGGGAGTAAGAACCTGGATATCGAATCCAAGGAACGGTAGACGCGACTAGCCTAGAACTTTTCTAACCGGATCTACCAAGGAGAAAAAGGATAAATGGGTAGAGAGCTTGACTTTAGTTAGCTACTCATTACCCTAGACAAACTATCGATACCTATCCTGATCTGCTTCGACGGCTAGAACGGGAAGAACTCAGAACGGGGTGAGAGAGGGGTTCTTCCGGGCTCAGCACTACTGTTATGAGTACACCTGAACGTGGTGGAGTACAAAGGACGGACAGGGCTGTCACCACCTGCCGCCTACCACTGCAGTTCCGTGGGGTGCAACACAACCTGAGGTGACTAGCCAGCACAGGCACCACGCCTAAGCTTTCAGTCACTGACCTCCACCCAACGCGAAGGGCTATAGAGGAAACCCCAAACAAGAGTCGCTGTCACTCGCGCAGACTCAGGTACCCGCAGATCAAAGATAAATATGATAACTTGCTGAAAGTAAGTTGTAAACTAGTGAGGTACTAAAGGCAAGAGACCGAGGACTTACTGAAGATAACTCTTCATATATTCCTCGGGGGCGGAAATGTTGAGACGAGACCGAGAGAGAAATCCTGGACTCTCTCTACAAAGCTCGGCTGTCACCCGAGCAACTCACCCACTCTCTCCCTACTCTAACTCTAAAGATGAGAGCAAAAACCCACTAAGCTACTCTTCTCTTCTTTGGATGGTTGATGGATGCTTTCTCAAGGTGAAGGAGGGTCCCTTTTATAGTCTTCAGGGGCAGTTGCAAGCGTCAAGGTTAAGCTAACCCTCTGCTTAACTGCCACGCGAAGGGGGACAGGTGGCGGCCTCTGGGGGAGGCCGGCCGGCCTAGGCCTGGCCGATCGGCCTGGCCTTGCTGCCCCGTGGCACCGCCTTCTTCAGGGATGCTCTGGATTGCACCCTGAGGTTGATAACGGTTGCTTTGGATCAAAGCTGTCCGAGAATCCAATGTTGGTGGGCCCTTCAATCCATGCAAATGTAGCTTAGGCCTTTCGGGTTCTTTGGATCAAACCGACGTTGATCGCACGTCTCATGATCATCTGTGTTGTGTTTGTGATCTCCTGGACCAGGGACATGGCAAGGTGCCACAGAAGGGGGCCGACCGGCCTGGCATAGGCCGGCCGGCCTGGCTTTGTGTCCAGTGTGGCTCAGCTTTTGCTTGCTTGCTCCTGCACTCACAAATTGTACAAAACTTGTGGAACTCATTAGAAATAATCAATTTTACTTTGTTATGAGCAAGATGAGCCTGAAATGTGACGGAATGTTGGTGATGAAACCGTATCGTAACGACCACCAACATTGATGCGGCGGCAGGACAGAAAGTCATTAGTTTCATGGATGGGAACGCTGGATATAATCAGATCTTAATGGCGATTGAAGATATTCACAAGACTGCGTTCCGATGTCCTGCTCCTATCGGATTATATGAGTGGGTTGTGATGACTTTCGGGCTTAAAAATGCTGGTGCTACTTATCAGAGGGCCATGAATTATATTTTTCATGAGATCATTGGAAAGATTGTTGAAATATACATTGATGATGTGGTGGTTAAATCGGAGATTTATGATGATCATTTATCCGATTTATGATGCACGTTAGAATGTACAAGGAAGCATGGTCTCAAGTTGAATCCACTCAAATGTGCTTTTAGAGTATCAGCTGGGCAATTTCTGGGGTTTATGGTTCATGAAAGAGGAATTGAAATTAGCTAGAAGAGTATCAGTTCGATTAATAAAGTTGTTGCCCCGGAGAATAAGAAAGAGCTTCAATCATTGATCGGTAAAATTAATTTCATCAGAAGATTCATATCCAATTTGTCTGGTAAGATCAAGCCGTTCACTCCATTGTTAAAGTTAAAGGCCGATCAGGAGTTTGTTTGGGGAAAAGAACAACAGGAGGCTTTAGACAAGATTAAAGAGTATTTGACCTCTCCTCCGATTTTGATTCCTCCACAGAAAGGTAAGCCGTTTAAATTATATTTATCAGCTAGTGAGACTGCAATTGGATCTGCTTTTGTTCAGGAGTTTGAAGGGAAAGAACGAGTTGTTTATTTTGTGAGTAGAAGGTTATTAGATGCCGAGACAAGATATTCTCCCGTTGAAAAGTTATGCTTATGTTTGTATTTCTCTTGTACTAAATTGAGGCATTATTTGTTATCGGCTGAATGCATTGTTGTTAGCAAGGATGATGTGGTCCGATATATATTGTCTTTGCCGATTTTAAATGGAAGAATCGGTAAGTGAATCTTGGCCCTCTCGGAATTTGATTTGAGGTATGAATCTGCTAAAGCTATCAAGGGTCAAGTATTGTCTGATTTCGTTACTCAACATTGTGGATTGTATGAGACTATGGTAGAGCCAGTTCCTTGGTCGCTTTTCTTTGATGGATCGGCTTGTGGGGTTGGATCTGGTATCAGTGTGGTGCTCATCTCGCCTCGGGGGCAAGTTTCGATTTTGCGATACCGATTGAGAAAACTGCTACTAACAACCAAGCTGAGTATCGGGCTGTTCTTAAAGGTCTGCAACTATTAAGGGAAGTTAGAGCCGATGCTGTTGAAATATTTGGAGATTCGATGTTGGTTGTAAAGCAGCTAGCTAAGGAGTATGAGTGTAATGATGATATTCTCTTAGGGTATCGTAGTTAATGTCTCCAATTGTTGAAAGAGTTTAAGATGGTGACGATCGAACATATTCCGAAACTACATAACCATGAAGCTAATCGGTTGGCTCAAAGTGCTTTAGGGTATCGACCGATTCAAGATATATTAGAATTGGATTTGGCTGAAGACGATTGGATAAAAGAAATATTTAATTATTTGAAAGATCCTTCTAAAAAGACCGATAGGAGAATAAGATTGCAAGCAATTAAATATGTTTTGATAGATGATAAGCTATATTATCGAACTCTCGATGGGGTATTGCTCAAATGTATCGGTTCTGAGGAAGCTAAGGTATTAATGGGTGAAATTCATGAAGGTGTCTGTGGGGCACATCAGTCGGCTTTTAAAATGAAATGGATGATTCGACAGAACGGGTATTTTTGGCCGACTATTCTTGAAGATTGCTTTCGATACTATAAAGGCTGCCGGGATTGTCAAAAGTTTGGCAATGTTCAGAGGGCTCCAGCTTCGGCTATGAATCTGATTATTAAGCCGTGGCCATTCAGAGGATGGGGAATTGATTTGATCGGACAGATTAATCCACCGTCTAGTAAGAATCACAAGTTTATAGTGGTGGCAACCGATTACTTTACTAAATAGGCTGAGGTTATCCCTTTGAAAAATGTAATGTCGATTGATATGATTGAATTCGTCAAAGAACATATTATCTACCGATTTAGTATTCCCCAGACTATAACTACCGATCAGGGAACTATGTTTATTTCTGGAGAATTTGAAGAGTTCGCGTCAAGCATGGGGATCAAGTTATTAAACTCATCTCCATATTATGCTCAAGCCAATGGTCAAGCCGAATCTTCGAATAAGGGGATAATCAAGTTGATCAAAAGAAAGATTGAAGAAAATCCTAGGAAGTGGCATGTCATGTTGAGTGAATCTTTGTGGGCATATCGGATGGCATGTCATGGTGCTACGAAATTGTCTCCTTATCAGTTGGTTTATGGTCATGATGCCATTTTGCCTTGGGAAATTAAAACTGGATCTCGGCGTATCGATCTTCAAGATGATTTAACCTGCTGAAAATTACAGCCATTTTGATGAAGGAAGAACTAGAAGATTTAGCTGGTCATCGGTTGACAGCATTAAGCAATATCGAGAAAGACAAGGCGCGTGTGGCTCGATGGTACGATAAGAAAGTAAAAATCAAGAGTTTTGTTGAAGGAGATCTCGTCTGGAAACTAGTATTGCCAATCGGATCAAAAGATTTCAAATTCGGAAAATGGTCTCCGACTTGGGAAGGGCCGTATGGAGTTCATCGCTGCGCGTCGGGCAATGCATACATCTTGGAAACACTTGAAGGAGAAATATTTACAAGAGCTCTGAATGGAAAGTATTTGAAAAACATACTACCCTAATATTTGCGTAGATTCATGAACTGATTACTGATCGGGAGATACAAGAAAATACATGCAGGGACAAGCGAATCGGATATTCAACCGTTTCGAAGGTTCCCGGTCCGATTTACTCTAAATCGAAGGATACATGGCCGATGTGATACACATCGCCCTTAGTGCAAAAAATAAAAGTAAAATTACAGGGAATCCAGATACTCTTGGATTATCCCGATTGCCCTCAGGTAGTTTTCATGTTGCTCGTAGGACGTGGAGATTTCTTGCTGTTCATGAAGGATTCTCGCAGTTCCGTCCCTTGAAGTGCGGGTCAAGTTGATCAGATTCTCTGAACCTATTATCAGATCTCTTCTCGACTCTAGGCGAACAAGTTGTTCTTCGAGAAGGGAGAGTGAGAGTTGGAGGGCCTGGATTTGATGACGAACTTGGTAGATTCCGCCGGTGGGCATGGTGTTGGCGGTGATTGAACGAAGCATGGAAATGATTCCTGCTGGGAATCTTTCTTTGATTTCTTCAGCATGACTCTCGAGAAAGTATTCATCCCCTGCAGAGAGATGATTGCCAGCTTGAAGCGATGCGATGATCTCGTCGAGCCTCTGAGTTATTTGAAAAGAGATCAAAGTTAGAGAAAAATGCTGAGGGATGAATTGAGTTAGAAAGTTTTCACCTGTTGAAAAGATGCCATTTTCCCGCAAAGAACTGATGCGTGTGATATGTGAAAGGGGGATGGTGTGGTACTTATAGAGGTTTTCGGTCAAGAGTATTTATGGAGCGGCATTGAATTTCTCGATTACAGAAAGTCTGAAAAAAAGCCTGCGAATCAGATATGACATCAATGCGAATTGGTGGCAGAGACCGGAGAATCGATCGAGGAGTCATGCATAAGTTAAAATAGAGAACAGGGGTCAAATCTACAGGGAATAATATTCATTACAAGCCCATAAATGCGCGGTGATCAGATTACAAGTCATCATAGAAGAGATCAGACTACATTTAACGCTCGCAGGCGTATCTGGTCTATGTCATCAATGACACACTGGTGAGCTTCGATGGAGCCTTGTTGCGCTGTAGATGCTTCTGTGGAGCTTGAGGGCATCAGATGCTTGGACCTTGAGGGTCTTGTTGAGGTCTTCGATGATGGATGGGAGCTGCTTGTCACACCCGGATTTACACAAAACCCGAATGCTGCCATATGTGTGCCCAGGAAGTCCACACAACACATATAGCTTACAAATATGGTAATACAGAGAACACAATGCTCGAATAAAACAATTTTACATCAGAGTTTACAGAAATTACACAGCGGAAGTCTATCTTATTGAATATTATCTTCTAGTCGAGCCTCAAGTCCACAGGGACACCGACTGGTTGACCACAGCTTAGATGTACGGAAGGTCTTCTGATAAATCTTCAGTCACTGCCTCACACGCTGCTCCATCTGATTACCCATCCGGGATTTTGTTGATTGAAAGCAAGTGTAAGTAATTCATCTTACTTAGCAAGTATAGCAGGAGTTTATGCAAGGCTAAAGAGGCTGACTCGGGTTTACTGCTTTAGCACTTTTAGTTGGTTCGCTTTATCATTCGCCTAATTACTACTAGTGTAAGAGAACTCCCAGTTATAACCCCATTAAAAATGTGAGTGACATTAGAAACATAGAGCATCTTCATTAACAACATCTTATAATAAAAAAGGATCCAGGCCGCTCGTGACCGTGAGCACGGCTATCATGATAGATGTACACTCTGCAGAAGTTTTGCCCTTTCCCCAACCGTTAGCGTAAAAGCTCAAAGGAGCTTTCAACCCAACCACGCACGTACCACACTTCCGAGGTGCGAGTGCATAGGGACGCTACAAGGCTTTTCACAAAACACCCTAACAAGCATAGTGGCCACTATGGTTTCGGCAACGGCGCATGAACCCCGACTCCCAGGATTGACTTACACTAAGTGCACAACATAAGTGGGTCAATGGCATCCAGAGCGCGGACCCCATGATGCAGCATGAGTCCATCAAGCGCAACGCTAGGGGTGTCCATGGCGAGAACGTGGACACTCCCTCAACGGGACATTGCTTACGGAGCAGCGCCAATGAACCTCAGGGTGCACGTGAATCTGAGGCCGTCCCCAGGCAATATCGAAGCTCAGACTTAGGAACCCCCGCCCCCCATCTAGTGTCTTTCGGTAACCACTAGCAAGCTAGAGACGTACAAGCTACTTGTCCAAGACCAGAGCCATAATAGTTCCGGCGGCGGCGACAGGTTCCTGGGTTGCCGCTTAATGAACCGGACCTTAAGGAGAGACACTAGAGCAAAACACGAAGCAAGCTCTAGCTCCCTGAACCATGTTGCTAAAAAGCAGGTTTTATCATTAAGTTAAAGTGAACCATTAAGTCATGATTAACAGTTAAATAAAAGTGATGTAGCTGCGCTTAGCAAAAGACTACCCATATGCATAAACCCGGGATAACAAGGTACATGATAAAAGTACTAGGAATTGCCTTAAGGTAAACAATTTAAGACATGCATATGTATAAATGTAATTTAAAGGTGTGTAGGTATCAAGGATGTTCCATGCTATACTTGCCTTAATTCCAGTATATTTGCTCAGGTCTTCAGCTCTTGTTCTTCAAGACCCGCGAACGGCGTTCCTTCTACTCGTAGCAATCATCCGTAGCGATCACTCTAAAGCAAACATACAAGCGACAAATAGAGACAGCTAACAACAGTACATCAATCAAAAGAAAAGCTTTAAAAGAACGTGCTAAACGATAGGGCTTGAACGCACGGCGCGGGAAGCACTGAGAACGGGACTACGGTTAAAAAGGAAACCACTATCGAAAGGTCTTTGATTACAAGACAAAAGACTATGTGCTGGATATATTTTAATTAGATAAAATCATGTATATGGGTTATTTCAGAGAAATACCCTATTTGTAATTAACACAAATTATATTTGCATTTCAAAACACGAGTTGGACTTAGCCAATTTTATTTAGCAACATTAAAGTATAAGTTAAACCAATTAAACAGTTAGCTTTAGAAAAGTAAAGTATATGGAACATCTAATCGAATAACTTTGCTCTCCGTGTTTGACTAATCAAATATTATTAGGAAGCAATTGTAGTAGTATTAATCATATTAGCTTTACTCATAAAATCGAGGTATAACCTATTTAACTTTTATTTGGAAAACCAAATGAAATATATATTAGTCAAGTTACATTTAATTTAGAAACACCGAGGTATAGCTCTAATTGGATTTTAGTTTAGAAAACTCAATTCAATAGTATTAGTCAACTTAACATTAGTTATGAAAACCGTGGGGTAGACTTAATTTGTTTTTATTAGTAAAAGACATTTAAATAGATATTAATCAAATTAATTTAGAAGTAAATTATAAAAGCAAGTTTCATGGTAAACAACACCTCTAACATTTGCTTTATGTTATTACGAACCTAACGCAACTTGAACGGATCGAATCGGAACTAAAACGTGAAATGTAGGGCTAAAACAACGCTGCAGGGACCTAGTCGCGATTAACTATAGCAAACAGGGGCTAGCAGAGAAGTTTCACAAGACTCAGTGAATAGTCACTGAATATCCAGAAACTTGGGGGTTAGATCTGCAAAACTGCAGAGATTGGGCTGGGTTGAAAGGATCTAAAAGGTATAGGGTGTTCTCTGTAAAATAATCACGACACAAAGTATTCTCATGTTATTACACGATTCCTCGGGGGTCAAAGTGCAAAAGGGGTCATCTTCTTCCCCAACACATGGCCGGCCGGCGGTGTCACTGGGCGTTCAAATCGCCGGCGGTCCGGCGGGGCTGGGGCTCCGGCGAGGTGGGGAATCGGTCGAGGAGGACGAGGGGGTCACGGGGGTGTGCTCACCATCGGCGCAGGAGGACTGTGCCGGCCGGATTTCGACGGCGAGTGGCGGAGGGCGGTCGGCTCGGGTGCGGCGCTCATGGCGGCGCTCCGGTGACGGGGGCCGATGGTGGACGGGCGCCGGAGCTTGCTCTGCCCGGCGAACCTTCTGGCGGCGGCAGCTTCCTCCGGCGGGCTTCGGGCGCGGCGAACCGGGGCGGCGAAGCCGGCGGCAGCGCTCGGCATGGCGGCGGCTCTGCGGTGGCGCTGCGCAGGGCTGAGGCGGCAGCGGGGCAGCAGGGGTGCACGCGGGCGAGGATGCTCCCCTTTATAGGGGCGCGGCGGCGGCCAACCCTAGGGCTGCGCGCATGCCGAGGATGGCCCGCGGCAGCGGCGGCGGCGGCCTGCTGGGCCATAACGGGCCGGGGCAGGATTAGCGGGTCGGGTCGGGTTGGGGTGGCTTGGCCCGATCCGCTAAGGGTTAGGTTTTCTTTTTTTAATTTTTGAATATAATTTCCTGCGCAAAACAAATCCAGAAAAATCCAGAAAATGTTTTTAAAGCACGAAAAATACCCAGAAGATCCCAAAAATTCCAGGAAAATTCCCAGAGGTAGATTGGAACTAGACGAGTCCAAATAAAATATTAGGAGCTCATGAAAAGGATTTTTGAGCCTTCTAATAAATAGAAAGAGCCCTAGAAGAAGGAGAATTAAATTTCGAAAAAGTCCAGAAAATTCTCAGAAGAACCTAATCGTCGCATAAACGCATTTTAAAGGCTCTGCACTCAAGAACACCAAGATGCTTCGGCATGAATGCAACACACACAACAAACTTATTTAAATTCAAAAGAACAATCAATTGCTTTTCCTACACTAAATTCCCTGTAAAACAAATAAATGTTGTAAAAAGTTTTAAAATTATGAGAAATCGTTGTTTAATTTTTGTTTCTAAACACATCCTGAAATCCAACAATTTCAGGGTGTGACACTGCTGCAGTCTTCTTTCTTCTTCCTCAAGTTTCTGACTGACCAAACAGGAGCTCGTTCACTAGCTCTACTTTGCGAGCCTTCAGTTCATCGATCTTCGCCACTATGGAAGGACGACTTGATTCAAGGAATCGGAGCTTGTCTTTAGTAGCATTGGCCAAATCCCTCTTTATTTCTGATTCCTTGATCAGAGATTCCCGATTATGTAGATCGGATATCTTTTGTTGAGCCTCAATAAATTCGATCTGACGACCTTCGATATAGGCTGCAGGGATGATGGCGGCTTGAGCTTCACGATTGAGATGCGACCGTAACTGATGAAGGATTGATCGGATCGGTCCGGCGTCTTGAACTAAAACAAACGTGTCTTGTTCTAACAGAACTTGGAGATCCGATAGTTTGTTTTTGATGTCTTCTAGGAATGTTGAAGTGCTGACGTCCGTTGGTTGGGTGACCACAGTTGGCGAGATCCTTCTATCAGCCTGATTGCACTTCATCTTCATCCAAGAGGTCTTTGATTGCGAAATCAAAGAAGCTGTTGTCAATAGAATCTTGGGCCTGAAAGATAAGAAAGTTTATGTTAAAATTAAGAAGGAATAATAAGAAATTGGATGATGAAATGATGAATAACCTGCTTCAAGTAGATTTCGTCGAATTGGGTAGGTTGCCTTGATGGTAAAATCGGAAGTGGTTCCGATTGAAGTTGTTCCGCAACCATAGAAGAAGTCCCAACCGATTCGTTCTGAAGCAAAAAAGGGAAAGAATCTTGATATGCTAAGATCGAGTGCGCAATGGTTAAATAAAAGAAATGAAATTACCAGCGTCTGAGGATGAATTGCTGCTTCTATCTCTGGCTGAGGGAGGTTTTCAGTTATTTGGTCAAGAATAACTGATTCACCTGGAAGATCGGTCATCGTTGATAAAAGTGATTCAGGTAGAAGAACTCGCCAATATCGAACAAATGAAAAAATCGGTTTTTGAGTATTACCGATCGGATTGGCTGGAAGTTGGTTCGATGCCGATGAGGCTAGAGAATCTTGATGAGGTGCTTGAGGAGGTATCGGTCCTGCATCTTCTTCATTAACTTGTTCTGTGAAGAATGTCAGAATCGATTATAAAAGTGAAGAAAAAGAAATTTAAGTGACAAGAGAAATCGAGTACCTGGTAGCTGTGGAGGCTGATGACTTATATCATGAATTGCACCTGATGAGCAAATCGGTTGCTAGCTGAATGTCGGCTGCTACAACCTTGGTTCTCTTGGTTGTTTTCTTTGAAGTGACGCCGACTTTACGTTTAGCCGACTTCCCTTTAAGAATGTCTTCGGCTGATGGAGCGTTGTATCCAATATGAGGGTTATCGGTCGCAGGTGCATATTGAATTGGTCGGCCGCTCTTGCTCATATTTGGGGTATGATTCTTTTCTCCTGGAAAAGGAAGTTTGATGATTAAAACAATGAAAAGACTAAAATTTTTATGATAAAGTATGGGTTTACCTTTGGATTGGCTGAGAAGTTTGGATCGAATACTTTGCAATATGATGAAGCCAATTCGCAGAAGAGGTGTTGAGACCATTTAGTCCACCAACTTTTGAAAGTTGGAGTAACTATAGATGTGATGCCTGCTAATTTCAGAGTAGCTAGATCGGACATGTTCACATCGGGAACTCGATCTAACAGACGACAGAAAGCAAGGCCGCTTTCAGCTGTGGTCCGATATTTGATTAAATCGGCGAAGTATAGCTTGATCGGAGCTTTGAAGGACCGAAACAGCGACCAGAGAGGGGGGGGAGTGAATGGGAGCCGATAAAATTTCTTTCTCAAATCCGGCTTTTCCCAAATCAACACCAAGCCAACCAAACGATCTAGCCAAGATCACGTAGCTACTGAGAAGCTACTGACCCTAGGAACTAGATCAAAGCAGCGAAAAAGAATCGAACAAATCGAGCACAAGACGCGGCCTCAACAGGAAGAGTTCAGCGAAAATTGTACGGGTCGTTTGATCCGACCGGACAGGAAAAGCACCGGTCGGAGTTATCACCAATGCTCCGACTGCTACCGTGAGAAAACAACAGATCGAATCAGCTGCAAAATACATAGGTCGATTGATCCGACCGCACATGAAAAGCACCGGTCGGATTGATCGCCTATGCTCCGACCGTTGTTGAGAGAAAACAACCGGTCGATTGATCCTGACCTGTACAAGAGCCACCGATCGGATCAATAGGTCAATAGTCGAGTCACTGAACCCACTTTTCTCTCAAGGCGATCGGATGATCCGACCTGTACAAGAGCCTTCGGTCGGATCGATAGGTCAACAGTCGAGTCACTGACCTAACCCTACCCTCAGTGCGATCGGATGATCCGACCGGGAGTCGATCGGAGCATTCAATCGAAATATCGACCTTCTACCAGAGAGTTTGCAAGGCTGCGAAGGCAAGCGGTCGATTGATCCGACCGAGCCAGGAAGAAGCGATCGGATCGATAGATCGACACAGAGAAAACTGTCAACTCGAGATTGCAAGGCTGCTAAGTCCTAGCGATCGATTGATCCGACCAAGCCAAGGAAAAGCGATCGGATCGATAGATCGACGCAGCGAAAAGGTCAACTCGAGAATGGATCTCCCAAACGACTTGGAGTATTAAGACAAGATTTTGGGTAGATGATATACACCTCAAGGAGAGGCTATGCCCCAAAGATCTTGGCCTCAAACCTCCTAGAACTCCTGGAATCACAGATCTCGTGAAGAACACCAAGAACTCGAGTTCATCCAAAAACTTCAAATCCAAAGCGATTCTCGGCGTTTGGGGGCAAGAGATCACCAGCAAAAGAGGCACAAGGCACTCATACATGAATCCCCCTAAAGAAATCCGAGAGAAAACGCCCAAGGAAGTGAAGAACGAAAATCCCCCAAAAATAGCTCCAAAATAGGAAAAAGAAAAGGAGCTCGTGGATTCAAATCATGGCACGAAATTGAACTTTGGATTACTTCACCATGTGCGGTTACAAGCCACTTGCTAGCACAAACAAAGCTAGAATGGCAAAAAGATCAAATCAAAGATCCCTCCTCTCTCTCCCTCTCAAACCCTAGAAAAGACCCTCTCACAAACAAATGAGATGTCTACCACCTATCCTCTCCAAATGATGGCTGCCCACAATAGCCACTCCTCATATAGGCTCCCTGCAAATGTCCAGAACGCCCTCACATGAAGCATACAACACAATACCCCTTAGGGGCAAATTTGTCATAGTCGCAAATATTTTCCGGCTGGGACACCTTCCACCGCAAGGTAGCTTCCCTCCGACGCAAGCCTTGCGGTCACGCCGCGTGTCCTCCGGATCGAAGCTCCTCGACGCCGAACTTGGGCCTGGCTGGTCACCTCGGCCCAGCTGCCCGAACTTTGCCTCGTCGAGTCCTCGGCCTTGGTTTTGAGGCCCAAACCAAGGGAAACCGTCCACCGATGATTTTGTGGCCAAATCACCAAACCCCGCGTGCAAGCTTCGGTTGTGAGCCGCTACCTTGCACCGGCTTCGTCCACCGATGATTTTGTGGCCAAATCACCAAATCCCGCGTGCAAGCTTCGGTTGTTAGCCGCTACCTTGCACCGGCTTCTCGTCCGCGTACGAGCTTCGGTTGTGAGCCGCTACCTCGCACCGGAACCACGTCCCCTTGCTCGTTCTTGCACCATGTGAACCGCACTTGATCCATCTGGCCACCGGGTCCCTCGAACCAAGCCTACTTGTCTCTCCGCTCCTCGGAGGCCGCCATGGCTAAGACCTTTCGCGCCTGTTCTTCACCTGCACCAATGCAATCAAGCCGCATTCTACACCTGCAATACTTGAGCCAAGGGAAACGTCAGTCCACACCACGTTGTCAATCACTCATCACACCAGGAAGCGACCATCCACCGGTCCTCGGACACACCGGGTCCTCAAGCTTGAACAAACCCTAGTTGTTGTGCTATCATAGAGGGATAGTAGAATTCATAGGGATGTTCATCAGAGCTGACAGGGAGAATATTGGGGCGAATCATTTCTTTGAAGATCGATTGCATATCTTCGTCTGATGAGATCGAGTCCAGTTGAAAAAATGTCGGGTTCTCAAAAGAGTTGTTGGGGTCTTCATAGGAGAACCAAACTAGAGCCGATTTGTTGAGCCCATTGTAAAAACAGTTGAAGTAGGTCGCCAACCGATCTGGAGTGAGACGATCACCTTCAAGTGTTGCGGCAGCCTCCCCGAAAGATGTGCGTCTGCGGAGTATGATCTTGGCTCCTTCCGATTGATCTGATGGAAATTTCTGATTGAAGAGATTGATTTTTCAGACTTTATGCATGTGCAAGTTAAGCCACAGGTTTATGAACCACCAAGGGCCTCCAAGACATGAAATCGGTTCTCCTTTTCTCAATCGGACCGATACCTCATGCAGAAGCTGGTAAACCGATCCAAGAAGATATTTGCCAAGAGGGAAGTGATTGCCTGATGCTAGGTGTTCAGCTATTTTTTGGTATTTGATGCAAGGGGCAAAGGCCTTTCCGCAGAATACAAATTTTTCTAACCACATAAGGAGGAAGGCTGAATATTCCTTATGGTCGATCGGTCCCTGGCTCTTGGAATAAGTGGAGATGTAATCCTTCCAGCCCATTCTTGCCACTTTGATATTGTGAGAAGTTTTGGCTAGGCTATCGGATCTGGTCGTTGTGGTGATGTCAAGATCGGTTAACATGACTACATCAAGGAGAGAGGGTGACATCGGACCGTGACCAAATAAGAAAGCATTCAAGGCATCGGACCAGAAGTAGGAGGCATCCATCAAAAGTGGTTCATTCTTCTTGATGTCTGAAAGAGATAGGGTGAGGCATTGACCGATTGAATAGGTTTCCCAATCGGCGCATTTGCTGTTCATTCGAAGGTACCAGTTCTTCCATCCGGTAATCAGAGTCGGCCAAGATCGGAAAGCATCTTTCCATGAAGATAAAGGGTCCGACAGATTTTTGAATGGGAGGCGATTGGTTTCTAAATTGATGAAATCGGTTGGGTCTTCACTACCAATCGAACCCAGGATGAAAAGGCCGGGAGTTTCGGGGATAGGGATCACGATTTCGTTGACAGAACCCTAGAGAAAAAGGCAAAGAAAAGAAATTTTAAATCAATGAAAGATACGGAAACGCCTCAGGAAAAATGAAGAACAGCGAAGAACTCGGAGATAGGAGTGAGATTTGTTACCTGAGGGGCGGAAGAACTTGAAGCCATTACAACTTGCGGCGGAGTTGGTGGCTCGCTTGAGAATGGTTGTCGAGGTTGAAGGTTGATGGAGGCCAGTCGCCGGTGAGATCCCTTGGGGCTTGCGCTTGAGAGCTGTTGAAATGGGGGCGATGGTGAGGAAGAGACGGCAGCTGAAGGAAGGTGAAAGGGCTGGAGTATTTATAAGCCTTGCTTGTTGGGGTAAATGTGGAATTTCGAGTGACCAAGTAAGGATCAGGGTTCCATGTGAAACGGTAACAGCTCGAAAGGGTCTGAGAATTTTGAGATAATATAAATATCTTACCCCGAAACTGGGGGGCATGTGTTGATGACGTTTTTTGACACATGTTGGGGCCGGCGCTTGAGGAAATCTGATGAGGGTTAGGTCAATGTCAAGGATGGAGTTTGAATTGGACTCGAGACTTCAGAATCGAATCGGACTCAAGGCTTCAGAATCGGATCGGACTCAGAGAAGATTGATCAAGGGCGTCGTGGGCTTTGGGCTGAATTGGGCTGTTGCGGGCCGATTTTCTAGTATTTGTTAATAGTCTTAGTTAAATAGTTTCTTTCTTTTGCGTCAAGTTTGCTTATGTCGTAACCGACTAGGAGTCTGTAATTCCAGGGTATAAATATAAGCCCTGAGGATCGTGAGGAGTTTACGAACACATCAATACAACAAAATTTTACTACTTGCATCTATTTTTCGCAATTTACTTTCAAGTCGGCGACTTCGTCAAGCTTTTCTCTTTCATGAGTTCTCTTGAGTTAGTCAAGGCGATCCAGATCTCCAAGGCTTGCTCGTGAGTTCTGTTTTTACTGAGTAACATCCAAGCTTTAGCATTGGGCGCATCGCTGTTGCTTCGCTTAGATTTATTCGACAGTTATCGATATTTGCTAGATCTACAAGTTTTTTCTTGTTGTTTTAGCTTTTATCACTACTTATCCAGCCTAGAACTCTATCTAGTCGGCTCCGTCAAAGTATTAATCTTAAAATTCATCTAATAGCTGATTAGTCTGGTTCTAAGTGTTGTTTTACTAAGCTTTATCGGATCACTTTACGGTCGTCTTTTACTGCTTAGTTATCAATCGGCTCTTAGCTGTTTGATTATCGGAATCGGCTCCCTGTGCTGTTTCATCATACATCTGGATCGGTCCTTCATCGTTCGATTTCACTAACGAGAGAATCGGCTCTTCAGCTGGTACAAGATAGCTCAAATACACTAGCACTGAAAATTTAACTACCTTTTGGTACGGAATAAGATAGCTCAAATGATTGTGGAACACATACAGTAGTTATTACTTCCATCTGGTAAGTTGTAATCAAGCACTAATTCTTGCTTGCTAGTGACATATCTTCTTCACAATGGCATTGAGTGGGGTTGCCATAGACAGCACTAACCCAAACTTCTCTGTCATGTCTACACCACTTCTCATTGCCACATCGGGCAGCTTCCATTCAAATTGATGCACGAGTGATCCCAGCATCACAGGCAGCATTCTGTTTGCAAGCGGCAATCCAAGGCAAATGTGTCTTCCTGAACCAAATGGAAGAAACTCAAAGTTCCTTCCAAAGTACTCAATCTCTTTATGCATCAGAAACCGCCCTGGCATGAACTTAAACGGCTCGGGCCACACGTCAGCACTGTGATGTATGGCCCACACATTCAGCACAACGTTGCTTCCTTGAGGGATGGTGTATCCTTGTACTTGAACCGTGGCCTCCGCTTTGTAGGATAGCATGGGCACAACTGGATGGAGCCTGAGTGTTTCTTTGATGACGGCTCGGAGATACGGGAGCCGTTCAATGTCTGAATCTTCTGCCTCCGGTTTCGAGCCAAGAACCTCTCTGAGTTCTTCCTGTAATTTCCTCATAGCATCCGGATTTTGTAGTAGCTCTGCCAATGCCCACTCGATTGTGTTCGAGCTCGTATCAGCGCCAGCAACTATTAGATCCTGGAATTGGTCACAAAAGAAAGTAAGTTCTGTTTAATTTCTCAACTGACCATGACTGCAGTATTTATGTTTCTCCATGCTTACCGTGCAGAAAGCTCTGATGACATCACGGTTGATGGTGATGCCACCGTCATCGTCTTGCTCTGACATGTCAAGCATCACGTCTAGCAAGTCGTCGCCGCGCGCATGGCCACCTCGGCCTCGGCCTGATCCACGCGCGCGCGTCCGACAGTCTATCTCGTGGTCTACGAGCTGGTACATCCTCCCGACCTGTGTCGCCATCCTGCGCCGCACGCCTCCGACGACACGTCCCGGAGGAGCCCTCGTGCCACTTGCTGCCTCAGCGGCCGCAGCACCTCGAGCCGCCCCGGCGAGAAGAGCCGCGCCGCGCCGAGCCTCCGCAGCGGCGCGCCACCTGCGGCGCGGCGGGAGGACGATGACGGAGTTGGCGGCCGCCGCGCCACGCGTCGGCCGTGGTGCGGCCGGAGAGGCTGGCGTTGTGCGTCTGGAGGACCTCACGCGCGGCGGACGACGACGACGCGACGACGAGGAGGGGCGTGCCGAGCCGGAGCGACATGAGCGGGCCGTAGCGCTCGGCGAGGCGCGCCAGGGGGCGGTGCGGGAGCTCGCGGCGGCTCACGTGGAGAATGTTGCCGATGACCGGGAGCGGCCATGGCCCCGGCGGAAGGTGGCTACGGGCGTCATTGAGCAGCTGAAAGACGTAGCGGGAGAGGACGAGGAGGAGGAGCGAGGACATGCACAGGAGGAAGAAGCAGGCGGCCGCCATGGGAGAGGATGGATACGAGTACATGGAAAAGGAGGGGAGGTTCCTGTATTTATAATATCGGGCTGCAGCCTATGTGTAGGTAACTCCGTGATAAGCTTCTCTTCTTGAACCCCCTCACCTGTCATAGTCACTACAAGATTTACAAAACTCTTTACAAAAGCTGCCGAGAGGATCTAAGCACAGGTGGCCGACGGGCCATAGCTTCCTCTTCCCACACGGCAAATGGTGTACTTTTTTGAGGACAAAGGCTAGATCATCCCCCAGTTTCATCGGAGCCCTAAAGCGGGGACCAGGTTCTATCTATGATACGCCTAGCCGGTGGCGTGCTCACTTCCAGCGAGCCGTGTCACCCAGGATTCGAACCCGACACTCGGTTCTGGAGTTTGGCATCTAAGCCAGCCGGGCTATCCACCCGCCCTTGGCAAATGGTGTACTTACATGCACAGGAGGAAGAAGGCCGCCATGGGAGAGCAGCATGGATACGACATATGACTATATGAGTACAAGGCAATACAAAGCAAAGGAGGAGGGTGCATTTTTATTTATTGGGCTACAGCCTACAACCTATGGGGTCCCGTTGTAATTCCAGAATTAGCTTCTTTACCCTACAATGAATGTAATTCATCGGTTACAAAAATATAATTCTCAATTTTTCCAAGAAGTCAAATAATTTTAAACTTAGTCAAATTTATAAAAATACTAATATTTATATCTCAAATACTTATTTTGTATAATATAAATGTTAATATTGTTTTGCATAAAATTTATCAAATTTAAAATTATATTTGTTGATTTTCTAAAAAATGAGAATTGTATTTTTTTAGAACAGAGTAATAATATATATAATGTTTGGATGCATGCATATCTTACTAAGTTGCTGGAGGTCAATGAATGTAATTCATCGGTTAAAAGAAATAAAATTCTCAATTTTTTCAAGAAGTCAAATAATTTTAAACTTAGTCAAATTTATAAAAATACTAATATTTATATCTCAAATAGATGTAGTATTACTTATTTTTTATAATATAAATGTTAATATTTTTTGCACAAAATTTATCAAATTTAAAATTATATTTGTTGATTTTCTAAAAAAATAAGAATTGCATTTTTTTTAGAACGGAGTATGTTTGGATGCATGCATATCCTACTAGTTGCTCGAGGTTGGTACTTGGTCGTTTCTTCCTATATATTTCTATTTCTATAGTAATAAAGTATACGGTCCGGCCAAAAAAATATTCTTGTGGCTCTCGGAAGACTACGTATACAAGATGCATTTGCAAATGGTGGTGGTGGGGAATACACGTTTGCTCGATCACGGTGATGGCGGAAGCCCGTAAAACCGAGCCGGTGGCCGGCGGTGCAACGTACAGTGTCAAGGTCTCAAGGACAATACAAATGCAATGCGTTGTGCGACACGCATACAAATAATGTTTGGATGCATGCATATCCTACTAGCTGCTCGAGGTCAATGAATGTAATTCATCGGTTAAAAGAAATAAAATTCTCAATTTTTTCAAGAAGTCAAATAATTTTAAACTTAGTCAAATTTATAAAAATACTAATATTTATATCTCAAATAGATGTAGTATTACTTATTTTGTATAATATAAATATTAATATTGTTTTGCACAAAATTTATCAAATTTAAAATTATATTTGTTGATTTTCTAAAAAAATGAGAATTGCATTTTTTTCGAACGAACGGCACACGACGTGTGCGTTTCATTGATATAGCAGAAAATACAAGACTATGTCTCTAGAAGGCCATAATCAGGCAAAACAAAAGAAAACTGAAAAACAACTGACTAACAACTCACGGGTCGGATTGGGACATCGACACCGCATCACTCAGACAACCTCAGAGGTTTGGTTGGAAGAGGGCACACCACCTAGCACTCCACGTCGCCAACACCCGAGTACTCGAAAAGCGCCACCGCCACCAGGGCAAGGCACACAGAAGATAAGCCATTGTCACTGCAAGCGCCGTCGTTGCCAACGATGTCCCACACCGAGCTAGCCACTGTCATACAGGGTTAGCAGCCATGGCCCGCTGCAAGCTGTGTAGCTATCATGCCATCGAGTCCGTTTGCGCCTCCTCACGAAGTTGCCCTACACCAAACCAACACCTGCCTAGCAGGGCTGGCCGCCGTAGGTCGCTGCAAGCTGCCAAATCGATACCTTAGGTCATCCATCTGCCACACCTCATCCACCGAGATCTGATAGCACCCTCTGAAATCCTCGCACCCAATCGCCTCGTCGAAGAAGCAAAAGTGTCACACAGAGCCTCCGACAACCAATAGTAGACCACCGTCACATAGTCACTCCGACGAGGCACCTCTGCTGGCCAACTCCTGCCACGCCGGCCTCTACCAACTTCGTGGTCACGTCTGGCTCACGGTCCGCCTAAACTGTCGCCCTCAAATGCCAAGCAAAGGTCCTGCCCTCTCATGACCGCAGCAGTGTCCATGTCTTAGTCGCCTTCCGCCATCACGTACACCTGCCCTTCAAATCCACCACTAGGTGTCCATCCACTCTATCACTTGACCCGATCACCAAGGATGGAGTCTAGCACCGATAGGACCGACGCTATGCGTGGCCGATCGCTGCCAAACCAACCAGTGGGGTCATCGACACACTACAAAGAAATGGGACTCCAAAGGCAGCGTCTTCAGCAAGAACACGACGAGATGCGCCGTCGCCGCCTGCCCGATTTGGGCAAGGTTTTCACCTGTAGAAACCACCATCGAAGCAGGAGGGTGCCTTGACAACGTCCTCAGCAGGAAAACTGGCGCTCAACGCGTCGTCGTTGTCGGCTCAGCATGTCGCCGTGCAGGATTTCTCCCGACACCCTCCCACCCGCAGCCGCCACGAGCTCACTGCCAACCTGGCCACCACCAGCCAACCTTGCCTCCGAGGATGCCTGACGCCGCTGCCACCACAAGCCACCGCCCACCACGGGCCTCGCCGACCACCATCATGCAGCCCACTCACTGCCGCCGCAGCCGCACCCCATGTGCCTCTGCTGAGCTGCTAGTTGCCGCCGTGCCGCAGTCGCCGGAGCAGCGTTGCAGATGGCGGGGAGCTGTTGCCCGCACCTCCATGGCACCGCCAACAAGCCCCCGTGCGGGTCGCCGTCGACAGCACCTCCATGGCGCCGCCGGCGAGGCCACACGCAGGCCATCCCCGACCGCAGCACCACGCCGCCGTCGGTCACCGCACGACCGCCGCCCATGCGTCCTCAGCCGCTCCACGCGTCCCTGGCACCTCCCTGCGCCTTCTGCACTCCGCCCGTCGCCGTGGTGTCGCGCCGCCATCTCGCCGACGTGGAGCCTCCTCCGCCACGCCAGACGACAGATCCGCCGCAAATGGTAAATTCAGGAAAACTAGAATTTTCTAGCTAAAGGATGGAGACATAACAATAACGGGAGATAGTGACTAAAAAAATATATTACATGTTATTATAAAGACCTCTTTGGGCCTCCAATACAAAGTTTGGTTACTATGGATGTCAATAGGAGGGATGATATTCCCCAGATTTCGAAGTCTGAAAATGAGCTTTTAGTAAAAGAATTTACGGAGGAAGAAGCAAGAGCTGCATTTTTCAGATGGAGCACAATAAGGCACCTGAGGCTGATGGTTTCCCTGCTGAATTTTAGCAGGCCTTCTGGGATGTCACTAAAAGTGATTTAATGAAATTATTTGCAGCCTTTCATGACGGTTCCTTACCTTTATATAGCCTAAATTTTGGAACCATAATCCTCCTACCAAAATGTAGAGAAGCCATTACCATTAAGCAATATAGACCAATCTATTTGCTTAACGTGAGTTTTAAGATTTTCACGAAGGTGGGTACAAATGGAGTGTCTTCTGTTGCTCAAAAGGTTATTAGTCCAACTCAAACAACTTTCATACCACATAGAAATATAATGGAAGGGGTAATAATTCTACATGAGACAATTCATGAGTTGCATAGGGAAAAGAAAAGCGGAGTCATCTTTAAGATCGACTTCGAGAAAGCATATCATAAAGTAAAATGGTAATTTGTACAACAAACGCTGCGAATGAAAGGATTTTCCGACAAGTGGTGTGCTTGGATAAATGCTTTTATGCAGGAGGGGACATGTAGGAATTAAGATAAATGATCAAATTGGATAGAATTTTCAAACATCAGAAGGCCTTTGTCAAGAAGACCCATTATCTCCTCTTCTTTTTAATATTGTGGCGGACATGCTCGCAATTTTGATAAACATAGCGAAGGATGATGGGCAGGTAGTGGGATTGGTGCCTTACCTGGTTGATTGTGGGCTATCTAACTTACAATATGCGGATGATACTATTATTTTTATGGACCATGATTTGGCAAAAGAAACTAATATGAAATTATTACTATCCGCTTTTGAACAGATATCAGGTCTCAAAATACTTTTTCGTAAGAGTGAGGTCTTTTGCTTTGGGGATGCAAAATCACAGGAACAACTCTACTCCCAATTATTTGAATGTCAGTTAGGTTCATATCCTTTTAGATACCTTGGCATTCCAATGCATTATCGTAAACTTGGCAATTGTTGACGTTTCTTAACGTTCACAGAGAAATTTGCAAGCACATACATATCGTCGTAGCTCTCCCCTAAGAGTATTCCAAGGGTATCAAATCCAAGGAACGTGTGTGCTCTATCTAATGCTAACGACCGAAGGACACACCCCCTAATGGATGTACCACAACAGGCGGCTAAGGGTGGAGACTATTCCTAATGAATAGTTCTTGTAGTGAGAAGATAGAACTACATTTTTATCACTCACTTCGTGCACCGGCTTACACTGCATCCATAGTGAGTCCAGCTAATGGCTCTACGACTTATCCGAACGCGGGGGGATTTCAAAGGGAAGACAGGGCTGTCACCACCTCCTAACTACCCTGGCCAAACCGTGGAATAAGATGCGCAAACGACGCGTAACCCGTAGCTAGGCACCACGCCTACTCTATCGATTACTACTGCAATCCGGTCACAACAGAGTTCCTGTGACAGCAGTGCAGCACCCGACCCAAGACGGGGCAACGAACCCGCGAGTGGGAGTACTAACTCGCACGCTCTAGACTCACACTCTAGTAAAAGAACTAATCAATGGAATGAAGAACACTACTTTACTCTAAATAGAATATGCATGGATACTCACTTTATTCTATTTGAAGTGTAGCAGCATCCATCGAGGTACAAGTATGAGAGGGAAGTGCCAACACCTTGGCACCCCTCTCGCAACAACCCCTCACTCTCTCCCTAACTCTTTAAGCACTAAACACAAGAGGAGCTCTCAAGGTTGGATGGTGAAGTGTGTCTCTAATTCAGCCTCTTCCTCTAGTATTTATAGGCACTTGGAGAGGGTAGATGCCTTGGGAGAGCGGAGTTCCTCGAGGGAATATTCCCTGGATATTCTCCTCCAATGCTTCTCCTTGTGACATGTGGCATGAACTGATGGTTTAAGGCGGTAACTCCTTGGATACCTGCCACAACCGACCTTAGGACAACGTCTGGAGGCGACACGTGCAAGCTGAGCCACAACGGGGCCAGGGCCAGTTCGGGCCGAACCCAAAGGTCTGCCGTTCGTGCCCAACTTTGGCTGAGTGATTGGTATGTGGGCCCTTGAGCTTGTCCCAGATGTGTGGGTCGAAATGATGTGTTTTACTCCCTCAGGCGGGCCCATGAATCCATGTGCATTGCTCTGATTGGTCAGAAGTGTGTTTTCTTGCCGTTCACGCCCAACTTTGGCTGAGTGATTGGTATGTGGGCCCTTGAGCTTGTCCCAGATGTGTGGGTCGAAATGATGTGTTTTACTCCCTCAGGCGAGCCCATGAATCCATGTGCATTGCTCTGATTGGTCGGAAGTGTGTTTTCTTGCCGTTCACGCCCAACTTTGGCTGAGTGATTGGTATGTGGGCCCTTGAGGTTGTCCCAGATGTGTGGGTCGAAATGATGTGTTTTACTCCCTCAGGCAGGCCCATGAATCCATGTGCATTGCTCTGATTGGTTGGAAGTGTGTTTTCTTGCTCTTATGGGGCCATGGATCCATGGGAAGCCTATGTGGCAGCCTCTAGATGGTTGGAGTTATGCTAGTTTGGCCACTTAGGTGCATTACAACTCCATTTCCATAGTTAAATAACCTACATACATATATTCACCAACACTAGTGGAACTCATTAGAAATAAGTCCTATCACTAAGATTCATGTTGATATTTGCATCATTTATGCAAGAGTTGACGGCCTAAATATGGGGTTTAACAGCCGTCAACACACCCCCACACTTTGCCTTTGCTCGTCCTCGAGTGAAGGACAAAGGACTAAGGTGAAACATGATTCCCAAGGTATGAAGCGAGCATAAAAGATATTCCAAGCCTTACCTTGCACTTATGAACTTTGAAGTGTCTATCATGTCATCTTGGGTAGTTGAGGAATGGAACGGTCATGAATCAAATCACTTCAACTCCATATGTCAAGTAACTTGGGATCCTTTTTAAACAAGTTTTCAAAAGCAAACCTTGCATTGCTCCTCATTTGATTCTCTCAGATCTCTCAATGTGTTTATATCCTCACCAAGGCATTAACTTGCCTTTCTTCATCCTACTTCTAATGATGGCTATATGTGAAGCGTAAGGTAGGGTATGAAGATGAGGCATACTTGTATCACATGTATTTCCAAGTCAAAGAGCGGATCCAAAAAGAAACCAAATCATACAATCAGATCAAGATGTGGACAAGTATGTATATGGTGGGTGGTGGATGGAATAAAGAACTCCTTTTTGTATGGTCTCTCTTTATAATTCTTTTGAGAACATGGCTATCATTTTTTTCTTTCTTGGACCTGCATGTGTCCTTTTTTTCTTGGACCTTCATGTGTCCATATATATTTTTTTCTTGATAGCCATGTCCCTCTTCTTTCTTTGTTTTTAACAAAAACCGAGGAGAGAGACTCACACTTATGATGAAGAATTTATTTTGTGGAATGGATGGATGAATGGTATAATGCTAACTTCTAGTGTAGAAGTATAGCAAGGGGGATATGGTGTGCACGTAAATCTTGATCATGAAAGCATGAAAAGAATTCTCACAAAGGTCAGAACAATTTTTACAAAGCTCAATGAAATGACAAGCATCATATGTGCATAAGGTTTTCAAGATAACTCATCATATGGCTTTGGCAGGACTTTGGCATATCAAAGAAGAGCTTTGCAAAGGCTTTTCAATTTTCAAATAAATTTCCCAAGCACTCAAACATTAAGAGTGACGATCATATCATCCAACCATATCTCAAACATCAACTACTTAGATGAACATGGTTCCCTAATGATATTTATTCACAAGCATCAAGATGATAAGCGAGGAATAAAACATATGCAAGCCAACCATAGGGAACATGTAGAGCAGGCATAGCACATTGGTTCATTTCATTTGAGCTTGATTTTAAAGATAAGAATTGAAACTCATTCAAACTCATGAACCAGGGAGTTGAGAGGTAGAGTGCATATACCACTGCTTTTGAAGAAGATAGGGATCAAGACAAACCGGTAGTGTGTTGGGCACCCACGGGGGCGACCAACCCATTATGGTTCTCTCACCTTTATCTTGTCATGTTAGCGCAGTCGATGTATGTTACACCTTTGTGGGAGGTCTCAAGTTTGTATGTTGATGATGAGATTGAGAGACCTCCCCCACACTTGTACTTTGATCGGTGCTGTCATTCAAACCTAAGGATGGAAACAAAAGAGAGACTTCATGGTTCGAGAACCCAGGAGCCTTTATTCGAATTCAAATCTTTTTAGTTTTTTTAATTTTATTTTATTTTTATTCTTCACCATGAGACTTAACTCAACAAGGCTGAGTCAGGACCACATCAACATTAATGTTGTGCAAAATGACTCCATGCCTTGACTTACCATCCCATTTGAATCCAGCTTGATGACTTACCCATTCCGGATTCAAATTTTCCTGCAGGAGTTAGTCCACATATACAACCAAGATCTATGCAAGCATAACTCTCAGGTTCATCAATCAAACTTAACACCATGTCTTGTTTAATTGAAGAAGACATTTCAACCTAAGCACCATGCTTAATTTGAAAAGGTCTATGAACGCACAGTAAACTCATGCATTCAAACTAGAGCAAATAAGCAAAGATAAAGGAAGCATGAAAGCATGATCAAGCATCATTCAAAGGGAGACAAATATGAGCATAAGATTGGTGAAGCTCGGGAGCCTCCCGGAACGGCTCTGTTTAAAGTCAAAAGCAGGACATACCTGGAGGTACTTACCATGATGTTTCATTGATGAATGATCACAAGTCAACGTCGTGGCACTCATTTTTTTCTTTTTTTTCTTATTTGTTTGGGAAAGATGCACGAACCAACACTGTCTCCAAACCAAAGCAAGTTTGGCACGAAGGGAACTTTACTTGGGATACTCACATACCTCCCCCACACTTGGAGTTTGGATTGCTAGGCAACACAACTCAAGTGTGTGGAGTTCAAGCCTCCTTTAATAAACGTTCCCTCACCAAGACTTACTAAGGTGTTGTAGTTGATGTAGCTCCTATGCTCTTAGGCATCACCTGTCCATCGTTCTTCTTGATCTCTACCTGAAATGGTTAGCAACCAAAAATACCCAAAGGACAACTTTATCCTAAAGACATGATCTTGCTTTTTATTCAAAGGAAAATAAATACTAATCATCCGGGCTATCTCCCGGCAGTGCTTTGTTTATAACATAAGCTTGACCTTGGGAACGTTCTCTTGCAGCTACCATTGGTGATGTCATTCCCATCTCATCACCAATGTTTGATGTGTCATGAATCTTACAGCTGCAAGGTTAGTGCAACAGAGCAACCACAAAATTTGCTATGCTTATGGTAAACATATGCATCTACAACCAACCTTCTAACCGTTTTGCAGAAGAGGACCCTTAGGTGGCTGTAGCATTTGTGTGTGCTCGAGCCACGAGGCATGGCTAACTTTGGAGAGGCAGTGAACGAGCATGGTCTATGTATGATTTCAAGAATGAAACTTCCATGCTCATCCAAGAGATTATTTTCTTTGGACTCCAAAGTTAGTGTTGTGCAATCTTTCATGGCCCTTGAGTTCTTATCTCAAGAGATTTATCATGGCAGCTCAATGTTGATTCTCGATCATGATCGAGAACAACATGATATGGGCTAGTGGAAAGAGGCTTAAACTCGTTTGAGGGTGATAATGATCGTTCATCTTCACAAAGGTGAAGGGTCTCTTCCGACTCATAATCTTTGAGAGCGGAGACCGCAACCTCAAAGAGAACAGGCTCGGATGATATGAACGGAGATCCATGCATCATACTGTCAAACAGTTTTAGCTTAGGAAGAGGCTTCACCATAGGGTTTGCTAGACAAGAGGTAGTGGTGGCTGAAGCGGCTTCCCTAAGCCTTCCATCTAGGCTCCCATGGGATTTATCAAGTAGCTCTTCTACCGGGCGGCCTAGGAGTATATCAAGATCAAGGATATCAAAGATGTGAAAGTCTAGGTTCACCTCGATCTTGTCTATCATTAGTGGCAAGGCACATGCAACCCCCCCCCCCCCCCCGACATTGGAGAATGTGTCCGAAGGGACAACTCTCGATGAGCTTGTTGGACGGTCTTAGCGGGATACTGCCCAATAGAGTGTACGCTAACTACCATGGCATCACATTAACCTCCATGATGGGGTTAAGATGGACTTCTACGGTTATTCCCCTCATGGAACAAGGAAGGATGGTAGAGGGAGAACTAATCCAAATTTCTTCGGAATAACATCTCGCTCCACACGACCACTCCTGATTCATAGCCTGCTTAAGAAATGTTTCGTTAGGTGGATCGGGAGGCAAAGGAGGTACCGTAGGCCTATGGGAAGGATCTATCAGAGAATTTTTAGATTGATTGGTTTGGACAGAAAGGGACTCCTTCTTGAGCTGGACATCTGGCTTTCCTAGAGTCAGAGCATATATGAGAAAATTCTCAATAGGATGTCCGATCAAGACATCAAAGCCTAGGACTTCAAAGGCATGAAAGTCTAGGATAGCGTCAATGTCCCTGTGTCTTATAGGCACGTTCTGCAAGATCCCTCTTCCTTCTAAGATTTCTTCACAAGAGGTCTGGAAGGTTTTGTTTGTTGGGGTCAACGATTCATATCTCGAAATGATTGATATGAAGGATTCTGAGATGATGTTGGCACCAATAGTGGGATTGTAAAGAGCATCCACCTCCATCCCTCGTATGGTGCATTGAATGGTTAAGGCAGGGGAGCTGATCCGTAGAACTTCAGACGATAGCTCCAGCACCCTTAACCTTTCATTGCTCCTATCGGTGGATGGGAGGATTGATGGCACTTCCTTGCAGAAGGGATTCGAGGTGTTTAGATGATTTGTAGATGGATCATCCTCTAATCTAGATGAGAACTTCGAAGTTTGAATTTCTTCTTCCTCCGATGTTCCTGGTTCGGGAGAGGGCTCAATAGACAAATATTGTGATATGGGATAAGAAAGCTCTGATTTGGGTGTTGAGAGACTCTCATGGCTCGACTTAGACTCCTGTTCTTCTGAAGGGAAGGAAGAGGTGATTGCGAAGCAATCTAGGATGTCTCTTCCTTCCATTAGATCAGACAATCCCACGATGGCGTCGAGGTAATGGGCAGATTTCATGTCTAGTCTCGAACAGAAAATGTCCAATGAAACATCATCGGGAATAGACAAGTCTGGGCTAGATGCCAAAAGGCGTGATAATCTTGCCCATGCTGCACCAATGCACTCCTTCTCTAATTGTGCGAACCCAAGGATGTCAACTGGAAGGGAGTTCATGCGTTCCGAGAGGGAGAACGAGTAACAAAAGTCACCCTGAAGTTCTTCCCAATCACCTCTCTCATTCCCTATCGTCTGGGTGTACTATTGCTCCGCTCTCCCCATGAGAGAGAAAGGAAACAATTTCCACCTAATGACTTGTTGTGTCATGCTTGGGATTACCACGCACGAACACAACTCCTCAAACTCGTACAAATGATTGTAAGGATTTTCATTGATAGCTCCAGAGAAGGGTCGATTCCAAACCTTGGCTATTAAGCTAGGACAGAGTTCATAGATAGATGATGAGGTTGATGGTTTCTCTAAGAACTCGCCCAAAGGGGTAGAGATGCTTTTACAGGAAAGCTTCTCCATGGGTAGCGGGGGTAAAGGTAGAAGAAAAGAAAAGCTCAAAGTTACGAGGGTGACTAGGCACTTAAATAGAAACAACAACTATTCCCTAGTAACGGCGCCAGAAAGCTTGTTTATGTTTCTTAACGTTCATAGAGAAATCTGCAAGCACACAGATATCGTCGTAGCTCTTCCCTAAGAGTATTCCAAGGGTATCGAATCCAAGGAACGTGTGTGCTCTATCTAATGCTAACAACCCAAGGACACACCCTCTAATCGAGGCACCACAACATGTGGCTGAGGGTGGATAGTATTTCTAATGAATAGTTCTTGTAGCGAGAAGATAGAACTACCTTTTTATCACTCGCTTTGAGCACCGGCTTACACTGCATCCATAGTGACTTCGGCTAACGGCTCTATGACTTATCCGAACGTGGGAGATTTCAAAGGGAAGACAGGGCTGTCACCACCTGCTAACTACCCTGACCAAACCGTGGAATAAGATGCGCAAACGACGAGTAAGCCATAGCTAGGCACCACACTTACTCTACCGATTACTACTGCAATCCGGCCACAACTGAGGTCCTGTGACGGCACTACAACACCCGACCCAAGACGGGGCAATGAACCCGCGAGTGGGAGTACTAACTCGCACACTCTAGACTCACACTAGTAAGAACTAATCAATGGAATGAAGAACACTACTTAACTCTAAATAGAATATGCATGAATACTCACTTTATTCTACTTGAAGTATAGCAGCATCCATCGAGGTACAAGCATGAGAGGGAAGTGCCAACACCTTGGCACCCCTCTCACAACAACCCCTCACTCTCTCCCTAACTCGCTAAGCACTAAACACAAGAGGAGCTCTCAAAGTTGGATGGTGAAGTGTGTCTCTAATTCAGCCCCCTTCTCTAGTATTTATAGGCACTTGGAGAGGGTAGATGCCTTGGGAGAGTGGAGTTCCTCGAGGGAATATTCCTTAGATATTCTTCTCCAATGCTTCTCCTTGTAACATGTGGCATGAACCAATGGTTTGGTGCGGTAACTCCTTGGATACCTGTCACAACCGACCTTAGGACAACGTCTGGAGGCAACATGTGCAAGCTGAGCCAGAATAGGGCCAGGGCCAGTTTGGCCGAACCAATGGTTCGGCCGAACCCAAAGGTCAACCGTTCACGCCCAACTTTGGCTGAGTGACTGGTATGTGGGCACTCGAGCTTGTTCCAGATGTGTGTGTCAAAATGAGGTGTTTTACTCCCTCAGGTGGGCCCATGAATCCGTGTGCTTTGCTCTGATTGGTCGAAAATGTGTTTCCTTGATCTTGTGGGACCATAGATCCGTGGAAAGCCTATGTGGCAGCCTCTGGTTGGTTGGAGTTATGCTAGTTTGGCCACTTAGGTGCATTCCTACTTCATTTCAATAGTTAAATGACCTGCATACACATATTCACCAACACTAGTGGAACTCATTAGAAATAAGTCCTATCACTAAGGTTGATGTTGAAATTTGCATCATTTGTGCAACTGTTGACGTCATAAATATGAGGTTTAACAGCCGTCAACAGCAAAAGAGATTGGTAGATTATTGAGGAAAAAATTGACAAGAAGCTTAGTAGCTTGAAAGACAAACTTATGTCAGTAGGATTTCGTCTGGTGTTGACTAACTCCGTGTTAACTGGCCTGGCTATGTTTATGTTATCCTTCTTCGAGGTACCTAATTATTGCAGGTCTAGGTTTTTTTTGGCAGTGGGATGATCATAATAAAATGTATGGACTAACAAAGTGGAGCATAATTTGCCAGCCCAAAGAAATGGGGGGACTGGTGGCTTTGAACGTAGAGGTACATAATCAGTGTCTCCTAAGTAAATGGTTTTTTAGACTGTTTAATGGAGATGGTTTATGGCAACAATTGCTCAGGAAGAAATATTTGAGAAATCAAACTTTGACTCAAGTACATCATAATCCCACTAATTCACACTTTTGGTCAGGCTTGATGAAGGTTAAAGAAACTTTTTTAAGTCTTGGCTCAATTCATCTTAACAACGGTGAGAATATAAGGTTCTGGGAGGACTTGTGGATAGGCAATCAACCTCTAAAGCTTCAATACCCCACTTTATATAATATTGTACGGCGAAAAAATGCCGCTGTGGCTACTGTCTTTAGTAGGATTTCACTTAATATTTCCTTTATAAGGACTATCTCTGGTGTTAATCTTACTTTATGGCATAACATGGTTGCTATAACTATGTATGTCCAGTTAAGCAACGAAAATGATTATTTTAGATGGAATGCTGCGCAATCGGGTGTTTTCTCAGTACAACTAATGTATAAGACTCTTATGAATAATGGTACTATCGCTCTTTATAAACCAATCTAGAAATTAAAGATGCCATTTAAGATTAAAATTTTCAAGTGGTACCTACAACGAGGAGTGGTCCTCACAAAGAATAATCTCGCTAGAAGAAATTGGCATGGTAGTTTGAAATGTTGTTTCTGTAACTCTAATGAATCAATACAACATCTTTTTCTTGATTGCCATTTTGCCAAATTCTTATGGAGAGTGGTCCACATTTCCTTAGGCTTGCGTCCACCACATAGTATTAGACATATTTTTGCATGTGGCTTACTGGAATAGATGCCAAGCTTAGAAATATTATTTTAGTAGGTGCATTAGCTTTATGCTGGGCTATCTGGCTTAGTAGGAACGATATGATTTTTAGACAAATCTCCTACAAAAACTTATATGCGAGTATTGTTCATGGGAACACATTGGTTCAGGTTCTGTAGTCAAATGCAGCGACATGAGGAGGACAAAGATATAATAAAAAAAATGTCTGTCAGCGTCTTGAAGCAATCATCATGCAGATTTTCGCACACCATGGATGGAGGTTTAGTAATAGGATTGACTTTACTTGAACCCTGTTTGGACTTGGTTGTGTTTTCTTTGTCTAGTTTTATCCCCTTTGTTTTGAGCAGATGGATGTGCTGCAACTCTTGTAATAAGATGTTGTAGCCTTCTCTGAAGGTCAAAGCCAAATTCTTATTCTTTATCTTTAAAAAAATCTCATTTTTGAGATTAGGCCTGGAGTTAGAACACAGGAGAGAGTCCGTTAGCGTTGAGTGTGTAATGAGTTAAGGACTCAGATAGTTTTAGATAGGTTTCTTTTGAAGCTTCTATGTGAAGTGACCTAGGATTCTGGGAAACACTATAGGAAAAAAGGAAAAAAATTGAAGTCTTCACGTAAAGCCACCTAGCATTCTAGGCGGACACTGTAAAATTACCCACTTTTACCATTATGAATAATTAAACTAAAATAACCTCCATATTTATGTCTACATTACCCACCTGCCATTAAAAAAATTATATCCTCAACGTCCTGGTCCTACCGAGCACACCTTACTTAATTTAATTCTTTCCATAAATTAATTAAATTGAACCTACCTGTCCATAGTACTTTTAAAATTACCAACACTTGCCATAATTATAATATATAAATACTTCTTCTGTTTCAAATTATAGGTTGTTTTGGGTTTTGTAGATTCATAGATTTTGCTACGATCTAGACACAGTGTTTATCTATGCGCATAACAAAGATTGTAAACCTAGAAAAGCTAAAAAGACTATTTTGGAGCGGAGGTAGTATTACTCGTAGCTGTTAACTATTACTAATGGGAAAACATTTAGTCTTCACGTGTTGTATGTAACCAATGAACTTTACGATTCCCAATAAAAAATAATCTAACAATTCCTACATCCCTTCTTCTACTTGTCATGTGTAGCCTTCCTGAAGTCCTAAATCTGATGCAAACCCTAGCCGTTAAAAGTAGTAATTGACACCTTTTGCATATGGTGATTACATAGTGGCAGCCTACGTCAACAGGGCCTAGCATAGTTGTGGAAGGAACATCCATGAACAACACACAATGATTGTTCCATGTGTCATCAGTGAGGAAGGCAAGGTGTTTCATGGACAACAAATGATGCGGTAGGATAGATAATCGCAGTGAGGATACAATAGACAACAATCAAGATAGGACCACCCTGGAGTTAGCCCGCACGGAGGATGAGAGCAAGCCTCCTGACACTACTGTAAAAACCATTAACCTAAGCGGCGCTAAAAACCTCATCCGCGTCGGCGTCGACGCCTATTGACGGTTGTTAAGTGCCAACTTTAAGCCGTCAACTACTGCATAAAATAACAACCACCTAAGGTTGTAGATCGAAATAGAGTAGTACTGTACAAGGCAAAGGAAGGTGGTGCATTTATATCGGGCTATAGCCTATATACGGTCCTCGTTATAGGTAATTGCGTAATAAGCTTCTCTTCTTCAAACCCTCACGTGTCATATTCTCAGCAGGTGTCTGCTTGTATTTTTTTTACCGAAGGATAACCAATTGTTATTGTTAGGTGGATATTTAAGACGCCGGTGACGTTAGCCACATGATGGACGTAGGCTCATTATATAATGGCAATGTAGCAGGCTTTCTTTCGTGCAAAACCGACAACTGAAACCGATCAGTAACAAATATGCTCAGTAGTGCCTATATTCTGTCATCCATGACAGTATATAAATATACTTTCTCATAACATGTTGATTGGCACTTGGCAGTATCAAATTAGAAATCCCGGACGATCACGGCAAGTGCCTCTGAAAAAACCCACATAGGCTAACCAGAAAAAGAAAAAGAAAAGGAGTTGCGGACGTCCGATGGAATAATTTTTTCCATCGGACGGTCGTTGCAACATCGAAAATAAATACTTGCAACATTGAGAATACATGTTTGAAACATTAGAAATTACGTACTGAAACACAGTGAAACATCTGGGTGCGGGGAGTAAAAATTCCCGGTGCAACATCGCGCAATGTTACATGCAACACGTTAATTCATCGTTCGACTTTTGCAACATTGAAACAAACCTATTGCAACATCACTATCATGCAACTGCAACATTCAAAAAATTCTACCAAAACATAGTGAAACACGGTGTCGTTCCCAACAATCAGTCGCACGCGACCTAGTCAAAACCTCTAGATACAAATGCAACACCCAGATAAAACACTTGCAACATGAGTGTGAAACATATGCAACATTCGCAACATTCAGATCTACTTTTGCAACATCCGTATAAAACAGTTGCAACATTGTTCTGAAACATATGAAACACGCGAAACATACACATGCAACATGTAGCAAACCCTAGCAAAAAATGGATCTGCACGGGAGAGGAGCAGGACAACGAGCAGGGAGCTTCGCCGCCGGAGCTCATGCCGTCGCGGCTCGCCATGGCCGCCGTCCGCCATGAATGTCGCCGCTGAGCTTGCCCACAGGGATCCACTGGAGCCGCTCGCCCCGCGGGAGAGCTCACGCAGCCGGGAAGCTCGGGATCCATGGCCGCTTCCCGCTGCACCTCGGACTCACGCCGTCGCTGCCCCGCCATGGCCGCCGCTCGCCATAGATGCCGCCGCCGCACGCGCGGGGCTCGCCGCCGGCCGCGTGCTGCGGCGCAGGGAGAGGGGCGGCGACGAGCTGGAAGCGAGAGGAAGGGGTCACGGGGGAGGTGGGGCGCGCGAGGTAGACGAAGGGGCGGGTGTCCGACGCGCCGCGCGGGGCTCGCCGCCGGCTGCGTGCTGTAGCGCAGAGAGAGGGCGCGGCGACGAGATGAAAGGAAAAGGAGGGGGTCGCGGGGGAGGAGGCGCACGAGCTGAGGTAGACGAGGGGCGCGGGGCGGGCGTCCGACGCGTCCGATCTCCCGTTCCCTAGCATCACTGAAAGAAAAATCAAGGAGCCGAAAATAGCAACACCTGCCAGGCGCTCCTGCAGCAGAGCTGCAAAATCTGCCATCATTTCAAAGGAAAATATCAAGGGCATTGTCTGTGTGGTATAGAAGTGTTTACGCAAAAATCCGGACTTGACAGATGCGCAAACACACGAGCGAAGGCGTGGCCTTGAAAACCGGGGCGTGTCAGTCAATCTGACCTGTTGATTGACAGGGATGAAAAATCGGATATTAAGAAACAGCTAAGAAGCCTATTCTGCCATCAGTGGATCAAATATGATAGGACCGATTCCGATATGCAGTGAAACAGCTAGAGAGCCAATTCCGGTACTCAAACAGCAATGAGCCGATTGAGAACAAAGCAATAAAACACAACTATAAAAGCGATCTGATAAAGCTTAGGATAACAACACTTAGAACAAGTTAAACAACGATTAGATGCAATCGGTGATGGAGCCTTTAACAGAGCCAATTAGATCAAATTCTAAGCTGGATAAGGGGTGATAAAAAGCTAAAAATAACAAGAAAAACTTGTATATCTAGCGGATACCGATAACTGTTGAATAAATCTAAACGAAGCAACAGGCGATGCGCCCGGATGCTAAAGCTTAGATATTACTCGGTAAGGGTGGAACTTACAAGCAAGCCTTTGGGGATTGAAATCGCCTCGACTTGTCCAGAAGAACTTGAATCCACGTACGAGTCTTGGGAATCGAAATCGCCTCAACTCGCAAGAGAACCCCAAAAAAGGAAAAAGCTTTGGCGAAGTCGCCGACTTGAAAGTAAAGTAGAGGTTTGTTGTATTGAATGTGTATTATTCTTCTTATGAGCCTCAAGGCTTATATTTATACACCGGAATTACAAACTCCTAGTCGATTATGACATAACTAAACTTGACGCGAAAGAAAGAAACCTCCTAAAGAGTACAGACTATTATCTAAAAGATACAAAACGGCCCACTCTTAGCCCAATTAAGCTCACGAAGCAACTATCCGAATCGGACATCGTCTGATCTTGGATACTCCGATTCTAACTCTTGTCTTAGTCCTCCGATTCTGATTCAAAAACCATCTTCCTCTTTCCTTCTTGATGCCGGTCTGAGACGTGTTGAAAAACGGCGTCAACACATGCCCCCCAGTTTCAGGATAAGATGAATATATTGTCCCGAAATTCCTGCCTTTTTGTTCTGCTGGCATCCGAGGGAAACCCTGTTTTTTCACCACACGAAATTCCATATCTGCCCCTTTAGGGTAAGAGCATAAATAGAAAGCTTCTTCGCAGCCGTCGTCTTCACCCCGCCGCTTGCCATCCTTTGTCGTCATCTTCTCGAACCAAGCTCTCCTCCGGCGAACTCTGGCGAATTCCTACTGATGTTTTGTGCCCAGCAATCTCCAAGACTTCCTTCACTCGTGTCAAATCAATCGAGATGGCTTCTAGTTCATCTGCCCCTAGGTAAGAAAACATCTCATCTTTGATATTTATTTGTCCATAGATTTGAATCTCTTAGATTTTCTTCCCCTTTCTTTCCTCCCAGGCAAACCAGATCGACATTGTTGTTCCTTCGAAGGCCTCAGGATTCTTTTTCTTAGGGCCTTTAGGAAACAAAGATCCCCTAGATTTTATCAATCTAGAAACCCAGCGCATCCCCTTCAAATCCCTATCGGAAAATTCTCCTGATTGGCAAAATCCGTTCAGGTCTTGGCCCACCTTGGTTCCCGGTTGGAAGAATTGGTATATGAGAATGAGCATCGGACAATGCATCACCCTCTCTTTGGCAGATATGAAACGGAATGACCCCCTTCTAATATCTACTTCTTATTTCTGGTCTGATGCTCTAAACGCATTCTTATTCGGCCACGGTCCGATGTCCCCATCTCTGGCCGATGTGGTCATGCTGACTGGTCTTAATATTACTTCATCGGTCACCCCAGATAATCTCCCCAAAGTCACACAAAAAATTAAAGAATGGAAAGATTATATCACAACTTTCTCTAAGTCATCTGGGATATAGATGAGAAAGAACATACTGCCTTCCTTATGATGTGGCTAGAGAAATACATCTTTGGTGGAAAGACAATAGATGAAAGACAATCGACCTTTCTTCAAAGTTTGCTCTGCTGGCAGAATATTTGGCAGTAGAAAATCACTTTCCTTTAGGCAAGCTTCTTCTTGGGGCAGTATACAATCTTATGCATGAAGTATATGTTCGCCTAAGGAATGATGAATTGATTACTTCCCTTGGAGGACCCTGGTGGTTCATAAACCTGTGGTTGAACCTCTATATGCAAAGCACATTTCAAGCCGATATCTTTGGCAGCCAATTTCCATCGCATCAGACAGATGAAGAAGACATTGTCTTCCGCCAATGTCTTTCTTTTGGCGAAGCTGCTTCCTCAATTGGTGGAGATAAAGCTAGTCCCGATCAGACAACATTATACTTCAAATGTTTTTATCATGGCTTTGACAATGACACTTTGATTTGGTTTCTATATAATGATCCCGAACACCACTTCAAAAATTCGATCAACTTCCAATTCGATTCAGCTACCTCCGATGAATCAGAACCACTTCTTAAAGAGATGATTCTTCCGAATATCCTTCTTGTCTTGTCTCGTAGCACTTTCTCCTACGAGTTCTACTATCCTTCTCGAGAGATAGTTGAATCTGATCTAAACTTTCGTCGGGTGTTAAATTGGATCCCCCATATAAATACAACTGATTTCAAGTCATGGAAGCCAGCTCCAGCAACGTCTCCATCATTCAAGTCATGATGGAAAGAATGGTCCAAGCACTTATTCTTGACAGGATGAAGACTTAACACCTTCGACCATAAGCAGAAGCGGTCGACCGGTTGAGTATGTCCTTCCATCGGATGATCCTTACATCGGAGGTGACGCACCAACAATAAATGATGTTGCCAAAGGGAAACCATCGACGCGTGAGATCGACAATACTTCAAAAAGAGTTTCAAAGAAACCCAAGACAACATCAATTGATGTCTCAATGGAAGCTACAATGCTGGCCGATGCGATCCAGGAGACAATGCCTCAGTTTCATCCGGATTCCCTTGCTTCATCAGCATCAAATCACCCTGTACCTGATCCGATCAGTAATACCAATAATCTGTTTCTGACATTCTATCAGACATTAATAAATTCTTTATTTTAATATCATAATTGCTCAAACAACAATGGATCATCTTCAAGGAAAATCGGCCACTCCTAGCCGAATAAACAAGGATGTTTCTCAACAAGAAACAGTTGCTCCTCATCAGACGCCGGTAATTTTATTTCTCATCCTATTATTGTGCAACTGATTCCAATGTTGTTAATATCTCTTGTTTTAGCATGAATCGGCTGAAACCTCCGAACCTGCTGTAGAACCAACCCCGATACCATCAAGACAGCCTACTCAATTTAATGAAATAAATCTGAAACAGGTTACTCATTATCCTTTTATCCTATTCTTCATTTTTCCTTTCTTTCAATCTAATAAAGCTTCTTTCACTTTCAGGCTCAAGACTCAATTGATATCAGCTTCTTTGATTTTCCGATCGGAGGTCTCTTAGACGAAGAAGAAGTTCAATCATCTGACAAAGGAATTCCATCAACTACTACCACTCATCCATCAGATGTCAACACTCCAGCACTCCCAAAAGATGTCCAGAGCAAGCTATCAGATCTGCAAACTCTGCCAGAGCAAAACACTTCTATATTAGTTCAAAATGCCGAACTGATCCGATTAATCCTTCATCAGCTTCGACCATATCTTAATCACGAGATCCAAGCTGCCATCATCCCAGCGGCCTACATAGAAGGTAATCTGATCCGATTCCTCGAAGCCCAACAGAAAATATCCGATCATCAAAATTGGGAGTTGTTAATCAGAAAATCGGAAGCAAAGAGGGATGAAGCCCATGCCACTAAAGAAAAAAAAATCAAATTCCTTGAATCGAGCTGTTTATCCATAGTGGCAAAGGTTAACGAACTGAAGGCTCCTAAAGTAGGGTTGGCAAAAAAGCTTCGATCAGTTAGCCAAGATCTTGAAGATGAAGAGAAAAAACTGCGACAGCTTCCAGTTGTAATCGAAGATCTCTAAAAGACCCTCAAAACTCAAGCTTCCGATGCCCTTAAGCTCCATAGAAGCATTCCGGCGCAACAAGACCCGATCGAAGACTACCGACGCATCATAAACGATGTAGATCAAATACGTCGTAACGCACTAGATGCAATCCGATCCCTTCTGTGATTCCCTGTAAAACATTTATGTTCCTGTAATAAATACTTCGTATTATTGTAGATTCGGCCTTCCTTTTATGTCATATATGACAACTTTGACTGATTAGCCAGTCTCTTTTTCTGAGTCATATTTATTTTCACCTAGCTTGGCTATCAGACCATCAATGTGAAATAACTTCATGCCAGTGTTGCATATCCCAAGGTCATTAATGAAATCATAAATTCCTTAGCCGAATTTTCCCTATAAATAGACGCATCGGCTCTCTTCCCTCCATCACTACGAAGTTTATTTAAACACGAACTCCAAATCTTCGAAAGAAATAGCGTCTTTTGAGCAGGTAAAAATCTTGTTCTGACTCTTTTTCTCCTCAAAACATTCGGCATCATAGATTTCTTTCTATAATCACAGCGATTGGATCTAATCATCACATCCCTTCAAGCTGGGAATCCCTTGTCTGTCCATGATGAAGTTTTTCTTCAAGCTTATACTGAAGAAATTAAAGGGAAGTTTCCAGATGAAATAGTGCCTGTTCTTCGTTCCATCAATTCCAATGCCCTGCCGCCTGGAGGAATTTTAGAAGTCTGCCATCGAATCTAATTACTTCAACTCTCTCTTCCTTTACTCGAAGAACAACTCTTTCACTTGGAATCAAGAGCAGATCTGAGAGAAAACTTGGAGCATCTTATAAACATTACTAGAAACGACAGAGACAACACTGCTAGAGCCCTTCAGGAACAAAGAAGACTTGAAGCTTCATATGAACAACAAGACAACTATCTGAGGGCAATAGAAATAATCCAAGAGTATCTGAACTCTTTGTAATTTTTTATATTTTTTGCACTAAGGGCAATGTATGTCACATAGGCCATGTATATTCTAATTTAAGATAAAATCGGTTTATGAGTATTCGAAATGGTTGAACCTCCGAATCGCCTACCCTTTGTATGTTTGCTTTGAATAATTTCTGATCTGTAATCAGACGAAATCTCTTTGTTTCGTTTATTCATTAAGATATATCCTCAGAACCGATTGCTTGAATCGGCTGTAAACCAAAATCGGTCATTCTCAAAAAATCAGAATCAATAGCTTGTCCTGATATGCATGTTACTTCATAGCTCCAAGGACTCACCTCGGCTGTGGCAATGTTGAACGGAGCATCGGCCTTTACAACTTCCACCGAATCTCCGATCCATTGAACCACACATTGATGCATTGCAGAGAGAATGCAACAATTGGCATGAATTCAATCTCGTCCTAAGAGCATATTGTATGAACTTTTGCCATTAACAATGAAGAAGGTAGTCGGCAAAGTCTTACTCCCGATCGTTAAATCAACACAAAGTGCCCCCCAGGCCAGAGAAGTTTTCCCTTCGAAATCTCTGAGCATTAAATCGGTCTTCATCAAATCGGTTTCTCCCTTGCCGAGTTTTCTTAACACAGCATATGGCATAAGATTAACCGATGCACCGCCATCAACACGGCTTTAAATGCTGCCGATCTTCTTCTTCAGGTTTCTCAAATGTAGCAGGCGCTGGTTCCAAGGCCAACTGAGCGAGACTTTCATCTACATCCGATTCTGCATCATCCTCTAATGCCATGAATTCCCTTGGTAAAATAAATGCCATAAAAACATCAGCCGCTGGGGTATCTTCTTGATCATGATCTTTGGCCTTCACTCGCCAAACCCGATTACGAACTGTTCTATTATTAGCCTGGCGCTATTCTTCTAATTCAATTTGTCTCAGCCTTTGAACACGCCATTTTTGCGATTTAGTTAGCCCTTCTGGACACCATTGAGGCTAAGGCTGCTTGAATCGATGGGATGGCTGACGATTACGAATCGGTTCTCTCTCAGTATCCCTTTGCATAATCTCTTCATCAGGAACCCGATCATTAGCCATGTCTTCAATATTAGCTTTTCCTCCCAATTGATCCATCACATTAACTCTACGACCAAGTCTTTCATGGAGCGATACTCATTGTTCGCGATCGTCACACCGATCTCTGCTTTCAAACCATCGATATCTGAAATACGACCGATTCTGATCGTCTTGACGATCATGAATAATTGGCCGATTACGCTCTTCATTATAACACGGCCTTTTATTTGGCCGAGTACTTTGTCCATTGCACTCAGGGCAATTTTCTGGAGTTGGAAGTTTAATCCCTTCTTCCCAACAATAAATAAAGAAAGGGCACCGCCAATGATCGGCATTATTTTGCTTCATCTCTTCTTCACGTCTAATTTGCTCATTTTCTCTTCTGAATTATTAATCAGACCTTAAGAACTAACCCTTCTTTCTTGACTTTTAGAACTCCCAGCTCCATCCGATTTGCTTTTCCCTTTCAAATCGGTTACAGATAATTGGACTTTAGGATCAACAACTCCTTTTTTCTTGGCTGATTTTGAAGTTAAAACTTTCCTTGGCATTTCTTCTGTTGAAATTTCAACCATGTTGACATGGAAAGGATGCTGATCAATCTTCATCGGCTTTACATATTTCTTGGGTAACTCAAACTTAATTTTTCCTTGTTCTATAGCTGATTCCAATTTCTGACGGAATACTTTGCAATCATTAGTATTATGAGAGGTAGCATTATGGAAATTGCAATATATCATCTTTTTCAATTCATCTTCTGATGGGTTTCTATGATAAGCTGATAGCCTGAGTAATCCCTCTTTAGTAACATATCAAAGATATATCGGCTTTTGTAACATCAAAGCCGAATTTTTCGGCCTCTTTCTTTGCAAACGGAACTGAATTTGGTTTCTTATTTTTGACCCATTTAGCCAAACCGACTTCACCTTCATTGTCCGATTCAGAATCAGAAGTACAACCAGCATAATTCACTCTTTTCTGGTAATTCCTTCGCAGTTCATATGATCGATTTTCCTGTCCAGCCATCCTCTGAACAATCTGACTCAAGCTTTCAAACTCTTGGTTAGCATATTTATCCTTTAAGTACGGCAAGAGCCCATCGAAGGAAAATTCAGCCAATTGCTTGTCAGATAACATCAGGCTAAAACATTTATTCCTGACTTCTTTGAGTCGGGAAATAAAAGACGCAACTGATTCATCGTTCCTTTGCCTCATGTTTGTCAAATCAGATAATTTCTTTTCATGAACTCCAGCAAAGAAATATTGATGAAACTGCCTCTCCAAGTCAGACCACATCTTTATAGAATTTCGCGGTAGCGTCATAAACCAGGAGAAAGCAGATCCTGACAAGGAACTTGAAAACAATTGAACCCTTAAAGCATCAACATTGGCAGCTTCTCCACATTGCATCAGAAATCGGCTGATATGTTCAACAGTTGCAGTATCATCCTGACCAGTGAATTTTGTGAACTCTGGGATCCGATATCGGTGAGGATAAGGCAACATGTCATAATGTGCTGGATATGGTGGTCGATACATGACACTTTGCACTTTTGGATTCAAACCGAACTAATTTTGAATCACATCGGCTATCTGGGAAGACCAATCAATCGGAACTTGAGATGTTTTATCTGTAGACTGATGATCCGATTGGGGCATCTCAGGTCCACTTGATTGATGATGTTCTCTATGAGGACGCTGAGGAATAGTTGTTGCAGGAGGCGCATACTTCTGAGTCGGCTGGAATGCCGATGCAGTTCCTTGATTAGAAGCGGTATGAAGTACCATCCGATTATCTGCTTGCTGACTTGGATTCCCTGGTGATTTATAGTTAATCGTTACCTTCACTTGTCGTATGGTTCCACCATTATTATCAACCAATGACCAAGTTTCTCCATCATCATGCTGAATCCAGGCAACACCTCTCTATTGTGTATTGATAGTTTCTTCAGCTGTTTTATCTTCTTCAACGATTTTATTTCCTTCAGCTGTTTTCTTACCAAAATCGGGTGGCATGCCCCATCCTGTCTTGGGATTATATGTACCAGCAACGAACGAACTCTTGGGTGCCGATTGTATAGATGAGTATGGAGGTGCCATCTGTGACAAGAGATGTCCTGATGAATCGGTTACAAACGGAGCTCCAGATGAAAATCCTTGACTAAAACCAGACGGCTGTCCAGCCGATTGGTTATGACTTGAACTCTCAGGAATAGTTCCTTCTAATGCATCTGATCCTGCAACAGTGGATTATGCAACAGATGCACTTGACATGGAAAAGGCGGGAATCGATGCATTATTAGTATTAGCAGTAGACGATCCTGAAGCACCCGCAGCAAATTCTGAAGAACCAAAAGGAGCAGGACCAAACATATTTGATATTGGCATATAGGTAGGTCCTCTTTATTGAAATTATTCTTCACGCAAAGTCTTGACTACGACATTATGCACGATATTGGCTAATACTCCAGACTGGTTAATCAATGCATGATGTACTGCCGAATCAATCATCCCTTGCAACTGCCCTGGAGATTCAGAAATTGTAATTGTACGTGGGCCAGGAAGAGGAAGTTTCCTAATAGCTTCACCCCTTTTTGTTGCACTATAAGATTTCAAGCATTCATAACGATACAATTGCTGCTGCAAATCAAATTCCCTCTTCTGATGCTCATTCAAATCTTCATAAATCACAGGGATCATATTATCTTCATGTACTTCAAAAGTGTTATCCTTATCACCTTTTCCATCAGCCGGCTTCTTTGGAGGCATCGTGAGATTCCTTCTTCGTGTCCCACCGAGCGTGCCAAAAGTGTGTTGACACAAAAATCAGGACTTGACATATGCGCAAACACACGAGCGAAGGTGTGGCCTTGAAAACCGGGGCGTACCAGTCAATCTGACCTGTTGATTGACAAGGATGAAAAATCAGATACTAAGAAACAGCTAAGAAGCTGATTCTGCCGTCAGTGAGATCAAATATGATAGGTCCGATTCCGATATGCAGTGAAACAGCTAGAGAGCCGATTCCGAAACTCAAACAGCAATGAGCTGATTGAGAACTAAGCAATAAAAGACAACTATAAAAGCGGTCTGATAAAGCTTAGGATAACAACATTTAGAACAAGTTAAACAACGATTAGATGCAATCGGTGATGGAGCCTTTAACAGAGCCAATTAGATCAAATTCTAAGCTGGATAAGGGGTGATAAAAGCTAAAAATAACAAGAAAAACTTGTATATCTAGCTGATACCGATAACTGTTGAATAAATCTAAACGAAGCAACAGGCGATGCGCCCGGATGCTAAAGCTTAGATATTACTCGGTAAGGGTGGAACTTACAAGCAAGCCTTTGGGGATTGAAATCGCCTTGACTTGCCCAGAAGAACATGAATCCACGTACGAGTCTTGGGAATCGAAATCGCCTCAACTCGCAAGAGAACCCCAAAAAAGGAAAAAGCTTTGGCGAAGTCGCCGACTTGAAAGTAAAGTAGAGGTTTGTTGTATTGAATGTGTATTATTCTTCTCACGAGCCTCAAGGCTTATATTTATACATCGGAATTACAAACTCCTAGTCGATTACGACATAACTAAACTTGACGCGAAAGAAAGAAACTTCCTAAAGAGTAAAGACTATTATCTAAAAGATACAAAACGTCCCACTCTTGGCCCAATTAAGCTCACGAAGCAACTATCCCAATCGGACATCGTCTGATCTTGGATACTCTGATTCTAACTCTTTTCTTAGTCATCCGATTCCGATTCAAAAACCGTCTTCCTCTTTCCTTCTTGATGCCGGTCTGAGACGTGTTGAAAAACGGCGTCAACAAGAAGCCATACTCTTTATCACCTGTGCTGACTGCTGAAACAAGCGTATCAAGAATCCACAAGTATGATGGTGTAATTCAAAGACATGAACTTCACAATTGCCCAAGGAAAAGAACTAGGAACTTTAGGGGATAAAAAACAGAGAGTCTGGGGGCAGGTTGTTTAGCGCACAACCATTCCTGCACATAAATATGCAGAGAATGGGGCTTGAACCCTGGATCTTCCGGTCACAGGCGGTGAAGCTCTACCACTGCACCAAAGGCCACCCTGTTTATATCTGACAGGTAACTAAAATCGCAAAAAAAAGCTTAACATACATGCTCAACATAGAAATAGAACCAATCAATGAGGATCCTTACCTAATAAGGTGCACAGCCAAAGGCCTGTGCCCCAAGCAACACAAGGCGCCCCAAATATCCTTTTAACAGTCTCAAACATTTCTTGCCACAAAAAAAAAATGCTCGTTGAGGAGGGCAAACATATCTTTAGTTTAGGAAATTTAGATCCAACTGATTTTCTTGCATGGAAGTGCATACCTAGTTGCAAGAATTGTTTGTGACAGAGATAATATTAGCTGGAATAAAAAATATATGTGCATTATTTTGAATAATTTTTACAAGCTATTAAAGCATGTGGAAGTAACCTCAAAGGATGCTTACAATTTTTCGTAGTTTCTTTGAAATGATAACTCCTTTGCTAGGGTTTTGGGGGTAATTTGAAAGGAAGAAAGTGACGAAAGAGTGGACAAAGTTTATTTTGCTCAATATTGGTATTCCATGTAATCCTGAAACTAAAAATTTCTCAAAATTTTATACTCAATTCCGTTTCTTTTAACAAAGAAGCATGTATAACCTAAGGGTGTGTTAGGTTGCAGGGACGAAGTGGGACGGGATGGGACGATCCCACTTCGTCCCAACGCTTGGTTTGAAGATGGGTGGGACAGGGACGTCCCCATGAGCAAATATACCCTCTAAATGTGGGTACGCCCTCGTCCCACCAAAAGTGGCAGACGGGGTCATCCCCATTGATGTTATGTTCCCTCCTCTGGATGTCCCCGTCCCACCAAAAATGGCAGACGGGGTCATCCCCATCGACGCCGTGTGTGCCCATGAGTGGCCTCACAGGACCGAAGTGGGAAGTCTCTCGATGGCGATGCAGGAGGCCATGGCCGGCAGGAAAGCCAGCTCCATCGCGGGCGAGCTGTGGCGCGGTCGGCGCGAGCTGGAGCTCCGCGGCCATGGCCGTCCGGGGAGCCAGCTCCAACGCAGGTGGCGCGAGCAGAAGCTTCGTGGCTGGCACAGGCGAGCTCCGCTGCGACCGACACAACTTGGAGCTCTGCCACTAGCGGGAGGACCCAACCTAGGGGCGGCGCGCGCGTCGACTAGGCGGGTCGAGCTCCGAGGCGGCGCGCCCATGGATGGGCGCACATCCATCTTCTCCCTTTCTCGATTTGGCTCATCCGTCCATGGATTCATGAGGACGAGTAGTCAAATGGATTCACAAGAGATCGAGGAAGCTTTGATTGCAAGTGATTGCGTTGGAATTCAACATGGATGTCGAATTTCATTCCATATCGGCAGTTCTGACAGAGGAAGGAGGAACTAAAATAAATATAGGAAGAAGATTGGAAAAAGAGAGGCTGACACATGGGTCCCGCAGTACAGGCAGCTAACTGTTGACGACCAAATTTGGCACAATCAGGCCAAACTCGGCAGTGCCGAGTTGATAAAACCGGCACTACCGGATTTTGCAAAGTCTCCAATCACAAATTGGACTTCACCATTGTGTTTCTCTCGTCGAGCTGATTTAAATGCATATATAGATCATGCAATTTGGACCCCGGATGAGATATCAGGGTTATTTTAGAAATCTGTACTCAGCGAAACCCGGCAGTGCCGAGTTTGCAAAGTCGGCAGTGCCGAGTATAAAGGGAATCCGAGAGGTAGAGTCCAAGTTTGACACAATTTTGTATTCCATTCAACTTGTACTCGAGGCAAGACCTCTCCACCCTATAAATATAAAGGGCCACGGCCGATTGAGACCTATCATCCAATCGCTCAAACATAATTATATTTATCCTTTTACATTTATGTCTCTCAAACCCTAAATCTTTTTCAATCCCATCTGCTGTTCTTCCTTCATCTCTACGGCGTTTGAAGGCGTCCTAACTGGCCTGCCGATGTTAGGGCAACCCAAGGTGCGCTATCCCTGATGGGGTCCCTCCCGGGAAGGCGTTCGCTGGATTTTCACGGCGAACTCTTTATACACGGCACTGCTGGTTTTTCAAAAACGACAGTGCCGAGTACATTGAGCAAGTTGTGAGTCGCGCGATCTGCGACGTGTTGCACGTTCAATGCTCGGTGTTTGGCGCAAAAGAGCGTCAACACACTTTTTTGGCGACACCGTTGGGGAAGAAGAAGAAAGGATCTGTCACCATGGTTAATTTTGGAGAAGTTGATCCTGACAACATTCAAAGGCCGGCTGTTGATCAATTGTTGGTTGAGGATCGTCAAGCATATGATGCCTTCATGAGGCAACGTGAGGAAGAGAAAGCACGGCTCCAAGCAAAGCAAGAAGAAGAAGATAGTCGATGGTTTCTCTCCCACTTCTCAATAGATCGAAAGGGTGCTGCCTCTAAGGACAAGGAGGTGGTCATCGTTTCGAATGAAGATGAGGCAAGTAAGGTAACAACCAATGTGAGCTCTTCATCACAGCTCGTTACTCTTGAGCAAGTCAGTGGTTTAATCATTGAAAATCAAAGACAAATGCATGAGAGTTTTCAGAATATGCTTAGTAGTCTGAAAAAACAACCTTTGGCTAGTGATGGTAGTACTCCTGTTTTTGATATTGCTGGTACTTCACAAAAATAGAGTTGTGCCTTATGATTCATCGGCTACGTTCATACCTCAAAATGGCATGTCGTTGAATTCTTTTGTAGAACAAACTATTCCAGGGCAACACAATGTGACAAAGTCGGTTACACCGGTGCAAGAAACCAGTCATACCGGTTTAGGTCCTATTGTTGCATACCAGTCATCCCCTGAGCTGCTAGCTAGTATACCACCAGTTCAAGCTAATTTTAGCCGGAGTGGTGGAATTCCTGGTTATTATTTACATCCACATGCTGCTATGGCTTATAATACAAACCCTATTACTCCCCAAGGTTCAGGTTTTTCATATGGTTCAGCACCATATTCACAACCGAATCATACACCACAACAATTGCCGAATCCTAGTACTTCTAATATGCAAAAGCCAAATGATTCTCATTATGAGCGTGTTCTTGAAAAACATAAAAGAGAGTTGGCTGCTATGTTTAAGGAGAGTTTCGGCATAGAACCTAAGAGCAAAACTCTGATTTGTAAAAAACTTATCCTGAAAGCTTTGATGCTATACCATATCCGTAAGGTTTTAGAGTGCCAGAGTTTGTCAAGTTCACTGGGGAGGATAATAGGACTACATGGGAGCATGTTAGTCAATTTAATGCACAAATGGGTGCTTATGGTAATTATAATTATTTAAAAATCAGAATGTTCCCTTTGTCATTATCTGCTACTGCTTTCTCATGGTTTTCAGCATTATCCCCAAATTCTATTCATACATGGTCTTAATTAGAGCATAAATTTCATGAGCACTTTTATAGTGGTGACAATGAATTGAGACTGTCTCATTTAACACCGGTTAAGCAAAAGAGTGATGAATTTGTTGCTGAATATATTAGGAGATTCAGAGATATAAAAAACCGATGTTATAGTTTAATTATTTCTGAAAAGGATCTTGCTGAATTAGCTTTTAATGATTTGATATCTCATATTAAAGAAAAAATAGAAGGCTATGAATTTCTAACCATTAGTCAAGTGCTCCAACGAGCTTTAGCTCAAGAAAGCCGAAGTAAAGATAGTCGGATGAAATCTGATCGTCCAAACATGCATATGCTGAATTATGATTCTTCAGACGATGAGAGTAAAGAAATTTATGCTGCTGAATTTGTATGGTCATCTAAAGATACACCTAGCACTTGTGCTTCTCTTAGGCCGGTTCACAAGAATCGGCAAGATGAGATGAAATTTACTTTTGATGTATCTAAGTGTGATCGGATCTTTGATGAACCTACAAAGGTTGGAAAAATTAAGTTTACTCATGCTATGCCGCCTCTTGATGAGTTGAAGAAGTGTGCTTATTGCAAATTTTATAATTCTTTTTCTCATGCTACAAATGACTGCAATGTTTTTCGTAGACAAATACAATCGGCCATAAATGAAGGATGATTGAAACTTCATGTAATGCAAGTTGATGAGAATCCTTTTCCTGCAAATGCTTTTATAAACACCATTGATGTTCAAAATCCCAAAGTGCTACTTCGGCCGCATCAAGCCAAAAATGCTAAAGGCAAAAATGTAATCATTGGTGAGGAAAGGATTCCAAAGAAGGAGCCAATTCAGAAGACCCCTAAAAAGATGCTCGGGAGGCAAAACAAAAATGAGGCTGCTGGTTCCACAAAAATCGGCACTGTCGGGTTTGAAGTCTGCCACGTGTTGCACGTTCAGTGCTCGGTGTTTGGCGTAAAACAGCGTTAACACTAACAGTGTTATAACATCATCCATCCTATTCCAACCATCCATTCTACCAAACAGAAAACTGGGACGGTCCTATCCCATCTCAACCGAACACTAAACGGAACCGTCTCATCCAATAAAACTAGGACAAGATTATCCCATCCCACATCGCCTTCGAACCAAACACAGCATAAGAGAGGCAGACACGTGAGTCCAGCAGAACAAGCTGAGTGTTATAACATCATATATCATATTCCAACCGTCCATCCTACCAAACAGAAAATTGGGACAGTCATATCCCATCTCAACCAAACACTAAACGGAACCGTCCCATCCCATAAAACTAGGACGGGATTATCCCATCCCACCTCGCCTCCGAACCAAACAAACCCTAAGGATGCTAGAGCTGTCTTGAGGCTATATGTAATTGATGCGATATTTTCTATATGTAGATAGTAAATTGTGCTATTGGATCACACATACATGAATGGACACCGGGCATAGTAAATTGTGCTAGCATAACGCAAGTCAACAACTTCCAGATAAGAGTACAACCAAAATAGGATTGACCAGTTCAGTTTTCATCCTCCTATTTTATCACACACAATTTCATAATTCACTAACCATCTTAGAGTCAAGGGTTAACATTGTTACCTACCAAAGAAGGAGGCCCTGCCATGATGTATGGATAGGCACCGTTGTCAAATGTCTTATTGAAGAGCTTCTCCATCTTCCTAGTTTCTAGGCAGAAGGACAAGAACCAACAAGGAAAACCAGGACGATTAAATGTTTCATAAGTCGACAGATACACAATGCCGTCCAGTATTCCCAACACTTTGAGTGCATAATGGTCATCCCGTGAGCCCTCAGTAGCCTGAAGAACCTCTTCCTCCAATGGGATCACACTATCAAGCACCCACTTCTCAACACCATCAGCACTTGCTTTCCGAAACCAAACAGAGAGAGTGAATTTTGTCGTGGAGACAATACAGGACTTCCCATGCTTGGTCTCCCCAGTCATGTAGGAGTGGCCTTGACCCTTTAGGTGCTCTGGCAGATCAATGAAGGTGAATTGCAGTGTTGCGGTGTCCAGCACCAGCTGATAGGGCTGTCTGTCGTGTGACCAGTACAGGGAACCATTCACCTGCTTGCCGACCCGAAGAGAGTACTTTTTTGTCGACGACTGTGCCATTAGGGGGTCGGGACTCCACCGGGGTAGGATCTGCCAGTCGTTGGTGTCTGAAGAGAAGATGGCGGTGCGCATCATTGATTTGCCATAGCAGAAAGAGACCACACGGAACGTCCTGGGGGCCTCATCGGAGATGAGCAAGAATAAATCCATTGAGATCTTGCCACTGAAGCCGTCGGTGATCTCTTTTTCGGGCCGCGTGGGGAGGAGATCTAGGGCCCCGGTGAGGGGATTGTAAGAAGCCAACTGTTGGGTTTCCCAGTCGATAAGGAAGACGTAGCCTTGGCAGCACTCCTCGATCTCCCACCCTGGGGAGGCGTCTTCGTGGTAGGGGAGGCGGGTGAGGAAGAAGTCTGTCAGGCGACACTGAAGATGGAGCATACTCCTTTCATCAGAACATAACGGTTCAGCGGGCTCGTTATAGTCGTTCATCAAGCAATCGACGGCTCACGCGGTTCACTTCCCCCTTCACCTGTTTTCTGCTTTTGCCGGGTAGGCTACAGTAAAAAACAGAAGCCTTTACTTTTACCACCACCGTACCTTAAATGGGTGATGGTTCTGCTGTAATTTTCATGCTTGTAAACGATAAACTTATCCTAGGTTAGGGGTAGCAGTAGCAGCCGCCTCCATGGCGATCCCCAAACTACTTGGCGATCTCTTCTGTGACTCTGGATGAACCTCTTTGATTCAGTGAATCTAGCTGTTGCCTCCTGAAATTGCTTGTTCTTCTTCCTTTCGATTTCGTTCTTGTGCTTTGCGATGGTTCAGTAGTCTCGATCTCCTCCAGATCCTGACAAAGTCGGAGCCGCGGACGGCAGCATCGAGGTCCGGATCGGAGCGGCGGCGGACGGGTGCGAAGGAGGGGAGGTCGGTGCCGATGGAATCGAAGAAGAAGCCGAGAAGAGGTGGCGGGTGCAGCGCACGGAAGCGGCGGCGGAAGGCCAGTGAGGAGCGTACGGCGACGAGGAACGCGCGGCAGGAGACGGCGGCGCGGACGAGGCTCAGGAGGGAGAGGAGGCGGAGGAAGATCTCGAGGATTAGGTTTTCCTCGAGGTCACAAACGGTGGTGGTGGAGGGTGGAACCTCTGGGTGCTCCGGCGGCCGCATCCGCCACAGCCACGGCTGTGCTTGCTGTGACTGGGAGGCCATGGCAGACTGCAGAGTGGGAGGGGGCTGGCTAGGACGGGTTTCAGGAGAACAATTTCAGATTTTTTTTCCAAATATTTAGATTCAGGTTACGTTACACTATTTTTATAATGACAAAGGTGGATAATTTTTAAAAAAACATAATAACTCTAATGGTTATGATGGTTGAAGTTACCAAATTAATGATTATAGATGCTTTTTAAGAGAGTTTGTATGATTTTTCTTTTTTATATTGTCCACCTAAAATTCTAGATGGCCTCATATATGTACTTCAGAAGGAGCCTCTAGTTAACAATTGCATGATGGTAACATTCGACCGCTTAGTTAAGCTGCACTTCACATGTGACTTTGCAAGAAAAACAAAGGGGGTGGGAGGACCTTGCTCATTCTCTCTCTATTATTTTTTTAGAATTACGTAGTTGGCATCAGCTGTTGGGGATTTCACTGCTCAAGGAAGAAAGAGTAGAGAGGCCAAACTGAGAGAGTTGTTTTTGCTGCTACTCTCCCAAAATACTATTTATTTTAGCTTTTGTATAGATGCTTAGCTTTTAAAATGCACCTATGCCTCTAGATACATAGCAAAAATTACGTATTATTTAGAAAACCCAAAACGAATTATATTTCTAGAAAGGATAGCAATTCGTTAACAAATTACGACTGTGAGATCAAACCTGTACTATTTGCAACCGATTTAAGAAGCGCAGCTAATTGCTATGCAATTGACCTCAATCAGGTGTAACAAACTATGAGATAGAAAAACTTCAGATCAATTTCTAAGTGGTCCTTATGAATCAAAGGCTTCGAAACACCTAGATGCTGTACTCTATGAGATAGAAAAAGTTCATATCAATTTGTTAGGGGTGTTCTTGTGGATCAAAGGTTTCGGAACACCTAGATGCTATACATTAAGATTGAAGACTCTATTTCTGTTAGGGGGTTTTCTATTATTTTTCACCTGTAATCTATACTATAACTGAGGAGAAAATTGAAGTCGAAATACTATGTCCAGTTACATTAAACTAGCAACATTAGGAAAAATCAACTAAGAATTACTCACTTCCTCTCAAAATACTATTCATTTTGGCTTTCCAATACATGTAGCTTTTGATATCCAGATACATATCTGTATCTATAAAGACCAAAACAAATAGTATTTTGGGACGGAGAGAGAGCAAATGAGAACATAAAACATATACTCAATAATTCAGTCAACAAATACATGGTACACATTTTTTGAGAATGGAAACAAAGAAGGTTCATTCAAACTTCCATATGCATCCATCTCAAAAGAAACGTTAGGAACAGTTTTCTAAATTACAGAGCGTTCACCACACCTGGAAATGAATCAAATGTATAGGCATCTCAATGTTAAAATATCAAGTAGTGCCACAAAAGCTAAAAACAATGCTCAACAAGTACCATTCAAGAATTCACTGACCTGCCAAAAAATGCGGTTTTAGCAGTACAAATTTGGGTTAATGTACAGACAAGTGAGACCTGCAACCAGCCCATGCGCTCAAACAATTTCACACTGTGTTAACAAACTTAATATGCAGTCAGTTGCTGACTGTTTTTTCAGGATAATTTCCTTCTCATATTCAATACAGGGCACTAGTAGCTAGGGCTTACAAATGCATCATTACAAACACCTTTTAAATAAATTATATAGTTAAGATCAATTTTTAACTTTGCTTGCAAGTAAGCACTGAACTGCATTCTTACAGATACTTTATATTCAGACTCAGAAATTACCTGAATTCAGAAAGCTGTTTATCTGCAATTTTGTCAAATCATTCGAGGTTAGTTGACTGTGAAGCAACTCCATAACATATTCAGACTCAGAAATTACCTGAATTCAGAAAGCTGTTTATCTGCAATTTTGTCAAATCATTCGAGGCTAGTTGACTGTGAAGCAACTCCATAACTGCATTCTAGTGCGCTGAGCTGACCTGCTTTGAGACTGAATTCTACATGCAAAAGCACTGACAGAAAATCAAGAAAGGAAATAGAATGCCTAAATAACAAACACGACAACAATGGAATCTATCAATTCCAACAACAGGTAACCCATTCATCCGGAGGAGCTTTGAGGAGAGAAGCATTGCGCAGACTTGCGTGTCACGGGTCCCAATTCAAACAGGAAAAAATGGAGGCTTGAAGCATTATATACCTGAGCAGGAGTGTATACGGCCATGGCTGCCTTCTCTCGCTCTATTTCTCACATGCAGGTGGCCAGCAAGCCAGACATCATGGCTGCCTTCTGTGGGCCGTGGCACGCCTCTCCGCATAAAGAAAGCCTAGCTAGCAGGCAGCCGCAGAGTCTTCCTCGTCTGCCGCCAAGAAGCATTTGGCCGGGATTCATACGTGGAGCACGTTCCCATATGATTCTTGCTAGGTATTTGCTTGTTTTCTGTGCCAGAAAGAAATTTAAACAGCGCAGTGCTGTAGAATGACAATTGTGCTTCTCGTCAACTTGTTCCATCTGGTAAAACCATAATACTCACAATCACTACAGGATGAGCCTGACGGCATGAGGGCCAATGGGCTATTGCATGGCGTGAGATCCAGCAGTCATTTAACCTAGAGTGTTTATCAAATTAAGCTGCTAGTTCGAACGGATAGCGTGATAGGTTTAGGTGGTTTTAATCAAAATGTGTCTTCCGCACAGATCTGCACAGCAGAAAATCACCCAGTGGTAAACATGCAAACCGCCCAAAAGAAAACTAGGTCTATCAGTTTAGTGTCCCACTAATTACATGTACATAAGTGAAAAACATTCACAACAAAATGAGGAATCTTAAATAGCCCAAAGCATAGTACCACATTGTTAAAGTCTCATTAAAAATTTGTTGTCAACTATATTTTTTCAATGGCTCAGTCTCACTGTTAAGAAAGGTCTAAATTACCCTAGAAATACCCTAGGCCATTTAAAAAGATCTTAAAAAAGCAGTAACCTATTGTCACCTGTAAATAATTATTCGTGGAAATCATAAGTCTACCATTTCAATAATAACAACCAACATAGCACACCACTGAGGAACTTATTTGGACATAGAAGCTAGAAAAAGGTACATAGTAACCATACATCAAGTAATTGATTAGAATAATTACATATATCTTGCACATTGTAGATTTTACTATGGTTAACATAAAATTAAAACTTAGAACTAATGCTAAAAGAATCTCTCTTCTACAGACCCCCCACTTCATAATTAGAAATCCTGCCTGGTCACATACATTCCGATCCATCTTTAAAGCATGAAAGTAGGTTCTTTAAAGCATGGAAGTAGGTTCAAACTCAAATCTAGTCTTTGCATTGTAGTGTCCATTGTGGCAATCTTCATATCATAACATATAAGTGGCTACAAAAATTTAACTTATGGTCTATTTATTATGCAACAGATAGGTGTGCAGCTGAATCTTGGGTTCAGCAAAACATTTGAATCTGATCGAACTCAACATGGTTTACTAATAGCACAATACAAATAAGTCATCTTACCTGTACTGGAAGAAACAAAGTATGTGCATTAGAAATTAAATTTATCTATTACAAGCTGATAGTTTCCCTGGGGTTTTGTGTTAATTTGAAAATAAATTGCCAGGAAGGTGGACAGAGTTTTGCATTGGAAATGTCAGTCTTTCTGCTCTCCCGAGACCTTGTGGGAAACAATATAACAGTTCCACTATGCACAGAATGAACTGCCAACTTATATGCTGATGAAAGATACAAGAATGAACTGCCAACTTATAATAAACGAATCTGGATGTATGTTATTACTTGAGAATTTGCTAAACAGTATAGCATTTCATAATGGGAAAAAAGAAACAAAAGTAAATAACTTAGACTTACATATGAGTATGATAAGATTATCGTCCTAGGTTTCATCTCCTGCTACATTACCATACCCAATACCACGCTGCACCAAGCAATTTGTGATTCAAGGGTTCACAATGTCAGCTACCAAAGAAGGTGGCCATGCCATGCTGTAGGGATGGACATAGCTATCGTTTGGCTTATGAAAGAGCTTCTCCAGTTTACTCGTTTCCAGGCAGAAGGTTAGGAACCAACAAGGTAAACTAGCATCTTTCAATGTCTCAGAGGTTGACAGGTACACAATACCATCCATAATGTCCAACACTTTGAGCGCACCGTGCTCATCACTCGAGCCCCCCGTGGCCTCAAGAACCTCTCCTTCCAACGCGAAGATTCTGTTCAACGCCCACTTGTCCACACCGTCAGCTCCAGCTCTCCGGTACCAAACAAACAGGTTGAAATGTATTGCACAGACGATGCAAAGCTTGCCGTCCTTGGTTTCCCCTGCCCTGTAGAGGTGTCCCCGTCCCTCCAGCTGATCCGGCAGATCGATGCAAGAGAACTGCATTGTCGCTGTATCCAGCACAACCATGTAGGCCTGGTCCGCGTGCGCCAAGTACAGGGACCCGTTCACCTGCGTGGACCTTTGAAGCCAGTACTGGTCATCGGCCTGCTGCTCAGGCGCTGGCTCCACCCAGGGGAGCACCCGCCACTCCCTGGTGGCCGATGAGAAGACCGCGGCGCGCACCTGTGTTGCGTCGAAGCAGAGACAAACCACGCGGAAGGACCCGGGGACTTCGTCGGAGGAGACCATGTGGAAGCCGTGGTAGACGAACTCGCCGTCTGAGCCCTCCGCGGTATCATCGGGCGGCATGGGGATAAGGTCGAGCGCCCGCGTGACGGGGCTGTAGGCGTAGATCTGCTCTGATCCCCAGCTGACGAGGAGGAGGTAGCCGCCGCGGCAGTCGAGGATCTCCCAACCGGGGGAGGCGTCGTCGGCGGCGGGGACGCGGGTGAGGAAGAAATCGGCGCCGCGGACGGCGGCGGCGAGGCCCGGGTCGGACCGGCGGCGGAGGGGCGCGAAGGAGGGGGCGTCGGGCCCGTCGGGGTCGAAGAAGAGGCCCAGGAGGGGCGGCTGGTGGAGCTCGCGGAAGCTGCGGCGGAAGGCGGGGGAGGAGCGGACGGCGGCGAGGAAGGAGCGGCAGGTGAGGGCGGCGCGGACGAGGGAAGGGAGCGAGGGGAGGCGGAGGAAGATGTCGAGGAGGAGGTCGGCACCGAGGTCGAGGATGGTGGTGGCGGCGGCGGGCGCTTGGGGATTTGCCGTCGGCGGCAGCCGCAGCCGCAGCCGCCGCCGCGGAGGTTGCTGGGAGGCCATAGCAAAAGCAAAGACAGCATAGGCCGCGGCCGCAGGATGATGGTCGACTTTTCAGCGGTTTGGGACGGGCCGCTTGCCCGCTTGGTGGGCTGCGCCAATTTAGGGCCCGTTCGGATCCTGGGGAACACGAATCCAGGCCGGATCACTCGCCTAACTTAAATTAGCTGGAACTGTTTGGGTGATTCTGGGCTAACCGAACGGGCCCTTAGACGGATTGGCTGCTTCCATTTATTTTTAAAAAACATAATGCTATACTAATAATATACATTCTCGTGCATTTTTTCTACCTCGGCGCTCTATTTTTCCCCCGGCTACCCCCTGCTTCTTTCAGACGGTCTGAGGGCGAATTCCTATGTGTGTTGCCTAGTATGCAAGCTTCATTTTTTTTTAAGAACAAAATCTCGCCCCTCGGACGGCAGGTTGAATGTATGGTTTTCAACATTTCAAATAAACACCTAAGGAATCGTATGCAATGCAGAATATGCTATTACATATTATAGGAAAAAGGAACAACAGATTATTCATTCCCTAGAAATGTTTAATTACATATTTTGGATCGTTAAATTATTTCAGGGGCTTCCACAAGCAGCATGTAACTGCCACCACTTTCGGATCTGACTGAACAGAGCAGCAATGAACTGAAGCTGCACAAGGAATCAAACAAACCACAAGGTGAAAGGATTGAGACAGACTGGGATTGTTTCACATCCGCCGCGCATGACGGAGCTCCTGCAAAAGCTCAAACAACAAAGGGATTTCTCTGCGCAATGGCAGCTCCATACAATTTCGTTAGCACGTCACTTTCTCATCGCCAGATCATGCCAACGAACTATGCTGATTTCTGAAGCAAGAATTGTTACAGCATGCACAATATGGTGATTCAAAGCTAGCAACTTCATAAGACTGTCAAAGTTTTAGGACAAGGTAGAAACCAGCCAACTAAACGATGCCACAAGACACTATATTTGATAAGACTGTCAAAGTTTTAGGACTGGAAAATGTTTTTTCCCGCTCAAGTTTCCAAATGCAACCCATCTGAAACTGCTATGAATGAAGAATTTTATAAATTTTTAGAGATTGTTCAGCCCAAATGCGAATATACAATTATGGCAAAAGCTAAGAACCATAAGAGAGTTACCAGCAAATGCTAAGGAACACACCTTCAATGCCGAAGGCAACCGTTAAGTTTCAAATACATTTATGCTTACTATGAATTGAGTGAAACCTGAGTTTATTACCAAAGAGGTCAGGTGTCTGATTCAAATATTACCAGGGGAGCTCAGCAACATGTTCAATGTTACTAGATCTAGAGAGCAAGCAAGTGGTAACTGGTAAATAGTCATTTAGTCACTGCAAAATGTTTTTCATTGCAAATAAATATCTGGTTATAATAACAGCTTTACATCTGCAGGTTATCAATTGGACTATGATCAATAAACCTTAAAACTGATGATAACACCTTTCTTCAGCAGTCTCCCAATCAGTAATTAGATATAGTGCCTAGTATTAGTATTAGTTCAGCGAAATTAAATTCAAACTCAATTTTTTCCCTAACATATGATTTTGCTAAAAAGAATCTTTTTCATGATATAAATAAAAAGAAACTTGTACAGGTGGCAAGCTGCACCTTCAGTTTAGCAGAATTTGGATCAGACTGACCTTGAATTATTGATGCTTGGTACTAATTGCATATGAAGCAATTTATCTTAACCTTGGCAACGTTAGATATTTTAATGCCCATATTCTTGTTATACATGGGTATAACAAGAATATGGGCATTAAAATGTTAAACCTATTACAAGCTTTTGAAGCACAGAGGGGTTTATCCTCACCAGAACCGCACAGCAGAATTACAATTCTCAAGTGGTTCCTCAGGCATGATATAAATTTTGTTGGGTTTCTGGGCCGGGGTTCATTTTCGAAAAATAAACCAGCCATGAGGATCATGAACTCTTGAAGTTAAAAGCTTATTACAGGTCACAAAAGTTCTACTTCATTATGTTTCTTAGGCCAGCAATTCAGTAACAGTTTTGGGGACACAATGCAACAGTCCCAATACGCAAAGATGAAGTGTGCAATCAATGCAAGATGTTCAAAGGTACTAGATGATCTCCCAGTTTTAGGGCAGTCCCAACCTATAGATGGGAATAGGTGCACCGCGGAGCGACCCTGGAACTATCTAGCGATCCATTCAGTGGACCAAGGAGCTCCGCGCAATCCAAGGTTGCACCAAAGGATCGAGTGGGTCGAACCACTTTTATTCCATAACCAGCGATTTAGTGAGCGTTAACGAGCTGCTGGTTCTCCTTCAATCCTTCGCCATCGCGAGCGTTTCGTCAGCGTGAAAATCATGTAGGAAAATGGCGCACCCATCGTTCGAGCAGGAGCGACCCGCCACCTCCTGCAGGTCCAGGATGGCCTCGCTGTTGGCGGCACCGGCGCCGGAGGTGGGGCAGATGACGCCCGGGTGCTTGTGCTTCGATAGGGGAGGCTTGCCGGAGGACACGGCCTTGGACAAGCTGCCCTCGCCACCTGCCATTACGGACGTCAGGAACGAGGTCGATGTCACGGACACAGCCGCCGCCGGTGCCGCCGCCACCGATGCCGTCTCCGCCTATGCCGCCGACGCCGGTGCAGTCCAGCGTTAGGTTCTTCTTCTGAGGCGGCGAGACGAGGCGTCGTCGTCTCTGCCGCCGGCGAGCGTAGCCGGTGCAGTTGGGGCGGAAGCAGGAGGCGGCCTGGTCAGCGAATTTGATGGCCGCAACGCCGTGCGGAGGATGGCGACGGCGGCGTTGCCTAAGCAGCTGACGTATCGAAGGGAGTAGGTCGAACCTTTTAACCCTTAGGTTCGATGGTTTCTCATCGTCTGATCCAATAGGAGCCCGTTAGGTTCGTTTTGATGGGGCGGATCGATGATCCACTGGATCGACCCGCTGCTGGCCCATCTTTATCCCAACCCATAATGTCTATGGGTAGTTTCTATGTCGCCACATAAGCATACAGTTTAACTGATTGTTGGCCAAAAAAAAGTTGGACTGTAAAAATCCTAATATGCCCTATAAAAAGTGGGAGCGCTATGGTTTCCAGGAGATTATAACCAAAGAATAGCCACCGTTAAAAGCCCAAAGCATGTGTGAAGGAAATTTAACAAACACATGAAAACAATCAATATTTACTGGATTATTATGGATCCTAGGTTAATAAGCAATGCCTGAAATGTTCAGGTATGCAAATAGCTGACAGGTTTGAACTTTTGTTAACAGAGATGCCAATCAAGATAAAACCTTCATGGCCATCATAAAGTCCAAAGAAAGATGTGATGTCATCTAGATCTGGGACAGCTGCAAACTTCAGAATAAGAGGTAAAAATAAGGGTTAGTATTGAACCGCAATTAATAGAAATTCAAGCATAAATTTATGTAGAACTATTATCACAATAATCTCCCAAAGGACCAGTGATCACTCACAGCATCTTTCCTGTTCCTGCGCCGATCTTGCCTAGATGATGCTCCTACAATATGTGTAGGTTTCCCATCTATCAAACAAAAAAAATCTGATGAAACCTTCACACGTATATTATCTATCCCTCAACGGTCACCTAGTGACCATCACTGGGTCGACGTGGAGCAGGCACCTGGTAGCACGTGGGAGTGCTCCTGCCACTGCAACTTCTCCCGTAGCACAGCAGAAGCTTCCATAACCCACACCCTAGCACAACAGCAGCTTCCATGGCGCAAACCCTAGACCAGGACTTCAATCGATTTGAGAAACTCAGAGAGAGATAGAGGGAGGGAGATGTCTGACCGTCGCTGGAAGAGGAGGTCGTGGGGAGGAGACGCGTGTCCCCGGCCACCGCCCGCGACTCTCCGAACTCCACCACGGCAGCCGCAATGCCCGCGCCCGCACGGCGTCCGCCGGCAGCGGTGGGGCCACGAGAGCCCGTGCCTGGACAGGGAGGAGGCGAGGACGGAGGCCACCGGCGGCGAGTGGACGAGGCGCGGACGGGGGTCGTCGCTGGCGCGGGGAGTCCCGGGGAGAACAGGGCCAGCGGCACGGAAGGTGCTGCGGCGGTATCGCTGGAATCATAGGCGGCTGGCTGGGTGACCGAGAGAAAAAGAAAGGGGATCAAGTTTTCGAGAGAGGGGAGGGGCTGCTGGGCTGTTCGCGTGACAAAGAAGACAGGGGAGGGGCTGTTGGGCTGTTTGCATGCTTTCTGTACGTGATGGGCTGGGCCAATGACCCATGAGGAAAAAAAGAAAAGTTAATGTAGTATTAACGGAGGCGGTTACGTTACCAAAACCGCCTCCGTTAATGTAGTATTAACGGAGGCGGCTGTGTTACAAAAATCGTCTCCGTTAATTTATTAACAGAGACGGTTATTTTGCTCCGCCTCCGTTAATTGAACGCCACCGCCTCCGAAAATGATGGGCATTAACAGAGACGCACACATTTTGCAAGTGTCTCGGAAAATGTTTTGGCAGTGTCTCCTAAAATGTTTTTTTGTAGTAGTGGACATAAACCACACAGAGCTTTACAACTTAGACTATCTCCAACAAGTGACCCAAAAGGAGACCCAAACCCAAAATGAGTCTTCAATGGCACTATTTCTAGCCTCCAACAGAGTATCCATACCCAAATCCAAAATGGGTTTTTAGGAGAGAGAACCTAAAACTGGGTATCCTCTCTCCTGGTAACCCATTCGCAGAAAGAATTCTCTTATGGGTCTTCTGTTGGAAAAGAAAGTTTATGGGTCATAGACTTTTTTACTGTAGGCAACCTAAAGTAGTAAATGGGTCTCCGATTTAGGTCTCCATTGTTGGAGATAGTCTTACAACTTGTGATCCCCACAGACCGGATCCGAAAGTTTCAAAAGAAAAGTTATAGAAGGAAACTTAGTCGAACTATTTTATTTGTTTAAAAGGAAAAGAAAGACCCAAAGAAATCCACGGAGGAGCAAAGAAGTAAAAAGAAAAAGAAAAAAACAAGCTAGGAAACATACTACCGCAGACCACGCGCAATACCACCACTACCGGAATCCGGCTTGTTGCCGTGGGCCGCGACCTTTGCCGTGGGCCAAAAATCGGGCACACGGCAAAGGCCGTCTTTGCCGTGAGCCATAAAAGCAGCTCACGGCAAAGCCTTAGCCCACGGCAAAGGCGCTCTTTGCCGTGTGCCAGCCAGGCAAGCCCACGGCAAACACGAGGCCCACGGCAAAGAGCTCCATTTGCCGTGGGCTCACAGCCCTGGCTCACGGCAAAACTAGAGGCCCACGACAAAGGTGACGTCCGATGACGGCCGTCGGTTCGCACCGTAAGTCTTTACCGTGGGCCGGCCCCAAAGTTCATGGTAAAGAGAAGAGACCACGACAAAGGTAACGGCGGCTGACGGGCCGTCAGCCTTTGCTGTGGGCCCCAGGGAGGTTTAACCGCCCCTAGCTCGGAAGAGAAGGTTTTTTCTCGTTTTGGTTCGATTTCGATTCGATTTGCTCGATTTGGTTTCTGCTGCTGTGATCGTGTTCCTAGGGTCAGTAGCTTCTCAGTACCTACGTGATCTTGGCAAGATCGTATTGCGAGGAATTTGGAGTTGAGTTGGGAGAAAAGCCGAATTCGTTGAGAAGAAATTTTTATCGGCTCCCATTCACTCCCCCCCTCTCTGGTCGCCTAATCGGTCCTTCACGCAGGAAACCGTTTGGGTGGGTTAAGTGTACAACCTCTGCAGAGTTAAAACTTATTCGAATAGCCGTGTCCACGGTATTGGACGAGTCACGACTTGGGCTTGAAACTAGCTTTGGGAATGGTTTGGATCAAATGGTGTGAGTTGTTTTGGAAAGTATCCAGCAGGTGTCTCGTGTGCTATGATGGATGGGGAGTCCGGTAGCTTAAAACTTGGATCCTTTGTGGAGGATCAACCCCGCTTATTATTAAAACTGTTTTAAAAAAACCTTTTCAAAATAAACCTTTGCATGTGTTAAAATCTAGCTTTCCCGCAAAATAAACCTTAGCCATATCCTTGATTTACCCTGTGCATATTCTTTATATCCCCCTCTGTGGACGTGGTTGGACTTGTTGAGTACTTTTGTACTCACCCCCTATTTTTGTTGCTACAGAGGAGGATCCGGACTTTGTCGATGAGGAGTACAAGTAGATGTCATGTCTGCACCCGACGCTGCTTGTGGTGTGGCCCCTTTCAAGATGCTTCCGCTGTCGACCCTCTCCTACTATGGCCTGGAACCAGTCTGGGTCATACTCTGGTTGTTTACCGTTGTGCTGTTGCTGATCGTGTTGGCTATCGTCTTGTACGCTCCCCTGGGGACGTCGCATGACGACTGAAATATCTATTGAATAAATGTGAATCAGCCTCCTGGGACTGATATTTGTATCACATTTAGTCTCTGCTTAAGTGGGGACGCTTCAGCGGTATCAGAGCCGATGTTGGCTTTGGGACGCGACCATTAGGACCAAGACCTTTAAAAAAGCCATTCTTAGCTAAATCTTCCTAGTTTCTCCTTTACACAAACACTTACCTTTAGTCCTTGTTCCATTCCAGATGGCCGAGGAAGGATGGACCCATGGTGTTTGCCAGGAAGAGCTGGGTTTTCCCCGCCTTTTGGTCAACTCCCTGGAGCGCCTTGGTGTTACCGAGCGCCCAAGGTACTACAACAGGGAGTACGGGCATCTTGGCACTCTCCGCTGTAGGGTGATCCTTTCTGTCACCAGAAGCATCCGCTACCCTGATATCGAGCCATGGAGAGTGACTACTACAGGATTTCAACATCGGGATACCTACCCATTGGCTATCAGGAAGGCTCTCCGCTACCTGTGTTGGATCTTCGAAGAGCACCTCATCTCTACACCGATGAGATTCTTTCCCCCGGCTGTCAGAACTCTAGTCTGGCAGGCCCGCATGAGGAATCTGGAACGCCGTCGTCATCAAGACGACCTTTTGTACCATGTGGTCGCCTATCTCATCTCTTTGGATAGACTTTTCGATGAGCAGGCCGGATTCCTAAGGGAACAAATTGGCCGCGTCGAGCAAGCTGAACTCGCAGTAAGGATGTACCAGGTCCGGGTGGCTCAAGCCGAAGCAAGGACAGCGACAGCCATAAGCAGCAAAGCCGTCGCGCATGAGAGCCTCAGGCAGGTTCAGGATCAAAGCATGCAAGAGTGGAATAGAAGTGAGACGCCCGTCCCGGTAATCGGTGAAGCCCGAGTCCTACTTGGGACCCCCATCGCAACATGGGGAGGGCCTAGTGGAACCCTGCCAAACACACCTGGAGGCGTCGTGAGATCAGCCGCACCCGCTGAAGAAGGAGCCCCCCACATCTCCAGGAAAATGGGATCCTAGAAGAGGACGAGCAAGAGTTGCTCATTCCCCTAAAAGAACACTCCGCCTCGAAAGAAGGATCACCCCGCGAGTAGTATGACCCACTCACGAACACACCCAAGGAGTGAAGCCATCCCGGTCCGAAGTTTAGAATTGTACCCCCCCAGTTGTGTCGTTGTATCCGGTCGTTCTAGTCTGTGTTTTGGCTTGTCTAATTGTTGTACCCCTCCCCATTTCAAATGAATAAAATCGTTTGTGCTTGATGTATTGCTAGACTTTGTACTTGTCGGTAGGAGGAAGATTCTGCCCTTTTGAAAAAATATGAGTTAATTAACTTAAATATCACTAAAGTTCCAAATCTTAGTCTCATATAAAGTCCTATTAATCCACAGATGGTCAACACGCGTGGACCCAGGGCTTCCCGAAGCTGAGTCCCTGCCGCTAGCGACAAGGGGCAGAACCCACCCCATGATGAGCACCAAGATGAAGTGAACCAGGATAGAAGGGAGGAAAGCCAAGTCGGACACGAGCAAGTGCCACTTCCACATGCCACTGATTGGTTGCAAGTGATGAACAAACAGAACCTGATAATCGAAGCCATAGCCAATGCCATCACCCATCAGAGGCCCCGCGGGCAGAGTATGAATGAGATGCTATCAGAATTCATCAGGACTAAGCCACCTACCTTTGGCGGGTCTACTAACCCACTTGAGACAGATGATTGGCTGAGGGTGATTCAAAGGAAGTTGGAGCCACTCCATTGCGAAGACCGTGAGAAAGTTCTCTTAACTACCCATCAACTCGTTGGGAATGCACTTGCCTGGTGGGAAAACAACTATGCAGCTGCCTAGGATGCCACTGTTATCACCTGGAGAGAGTTTCTGGATGAGTTCTGCCGTTACCACGCCCCCGCAGCCACCATGAAGAGCAAGGCAGATGAATTTCGTGCACTGCAGCAAGGCAACAAGACTGTGGAGGAGTACACCTACCAATTCATGGAATTATCCCGCTATGCAGGACATGTTCATGAAGGGCCTAGACTCAGAGCTCAGGACCTTGCTCACTCCTCAGGTTTATCCTGACTTCAACACTCTGATGAACAGGCCATTCTCACTGAAAGAGCTAAAGCAGATGAGAAGAAAGATCTCAAGCGCAAGTTCCTAGAGACCAAGGCTCGCCAGCAGGACCGCTTCCAGAGGACAAAGAGCTACAGCCACCCACCACCCAGATCTCAGACACCGATGCAATACCACACTCAGTCTTAGGCATCAGGTTCACAGATCACCAACCCCACTTTCAGAAGCCAGAGTACCAAAGCCCCACAGAGCAGCACCAGTCAAGTTAGCAACAACAGGGCATGTTTCAAATGCCGTGAGACCGGGCATTACGTAGCCAACTGCCCTATGCTAGCAACAAGCCAGCAGCCCCAGTATACTCCAACTCGGTGAATGGACCGAAGCCAGCTCTGTCAGGTGCCAATCGTGTGCCCGTCCGCAGCAACAACCCCGGCAACAACACCAACAACCAGCAGATGAGGCAGCCCCAGCAGTCCTACGGACGAGCCCGCGTCAACCACATCAACGCACAGGAGGCTCAAGGAGCTCAGGGTGTAGTGATTGGTGAGTTGCTAGTCAGCTCAGTACTTGCCATAGTATTATTTGATTCTGGAGCATCACATTCATTCATATCATCAAGCTTCATGGATAAGCACAATATACCTACAATACTACTAAAGTTACCCCTATTAACGCGGACACTTGGAGCCGACATCAAGTGTCAACTCGGTTGTTTAGGGTAAGGAATATTTTAAGTGGGGTAGAGTTTCTGAAAGTGCATCTAGGCCCCTAAATGTGTTTTGGTAATTAATGACAATCATCATGGACTAACAATTCAATTGAGATGATGAGATTAGGTTAGTCCGGATGAATGGATGAGCTTCAATAATTGATTACGATATATCGCCAGATATTGAAGGAAATGGATGCTAGAGGAAAAGGTAAAAAGATAGGATGTTTCTTTTACCGGTCTCAAGGAGCTTTAGAGAAGAATTTTGACTGGATTAATAGGCTAGATAGCCGTACTATTAAGAGGGGTCAATTATGGTTGTTTGATATGACTCTAGTGCCAACTTGCTCAAATAGTGTAAATGCATGCATGAGAGCTAACTTTGTTTGAAAATAGTTGGATAGAAAATGAAAAGATGAAGGTATTCCAACCTTGCTGATTTTGGTTAGGCGGACAGTCCGCCTAAGGGGTAGCGGACAGTCCGCCTCTGACTTTACGGATGGAAAATCGGCTAAGTGTTGGTTTGTGGGTCTGGACACCTTTTATAAGGCGGACGGTCTGCCAGGTTCCGGAAGACGGTCCGCAGGTGTTTTTCCTGAACGGCGGACCCTTTCGCGGACCGTTCATGCAGAGACGGTTTCTGGGGGTTCCAGGACACTTTTATAAGGCGGACGGTCTGCCTTTGTGAAACGTGGTCCTTAGTCGCGTGGTGACCTTTTTTCTAACTGTGAGGCAGACGGTCCGCCCCTGTTGGGCGGACGGTCCGCCATCCCTGTAATGGTCACTTCTGACACGTTTATCTTTTGAAATAGTAGGCATTGGGCACGGGCGGACGGTCCGCCAGAACTCTGTTTTCACGAGTTTTACACATATCGGCTAGTTGGATGTGTGGGGAGTATATATACTCATCCCACTGGTTTGGGGAGGTTCTCTTGGCCATTATGAAAGCTCATTTGACCCAAGAGTCCCCTCTCTCATTCATCTCTCACTCATTTGCTAAGGGATTGCATTCTTGTGAGCGTGAGGCTTTCTAGTGCATTGCTTTTGATTGCATTGAGCATTGAGGCACTAGGAGAACATCAAGCAAGCGTCATTGGCTTGTTACTCTTGGAGGTTGCCGCCTCCTAGACGGCTTGGTGTGAGATTTCCATTGAGCTCTTCAAGAAGATTGTGAAGAAGGCTTGGAAGATTGTGAGAGGTCTTGTGCTCACCTCACCGGAGCGGTAAAGGGCAACTCTAGTGGAATCGAGGTTTGGAGAGGTTCATTGCATTCAAGCCAGCTTATACATCAAGTGTGACTTGATAGAGAAGCGGTTGAAGCTTTGAATCCACCTCAACGTGGATTAGGGGTGACCGGCAAGTCATCGACACCACGGGAAAAAATCCGGTCTCTTGTGTGATTGGTTATTTCTTTGCTCATTTACCTTTTGGCTATTTACCTTGAGCATTTACATTCCTAGAGATTGAATATTACTTGTCACCCTAGGTTGCAAACCTTTACTTAGTCTAGAATTGAGTAGAAATAGGATTTCTCTTGTGTTACTAATAAATTTTTATTAAATTTTTATTAGTGCTTTGATTTTAGTTAAAACCGCCTATTCACCCCCCTCTAGTCCGTATCCTAGATCCTACAAGTGGTATCAGAGCCGTGGTCTCCGTTTTACAAGGATTTAATCATCCCGGAGTAGGATAAATGGCTAGTGATAACAAGAATCATGCGGGGAAATCACCCTTCTTTGATGGAAGCAATTATGACTATTGGACGACTAGAACGATGGTCTATATCAAGTCAACTAGCAAGAAGGTGTGGGAAATCATTGAGGAAGGATATGTCATTCTTGATCCCAACGATCCTTCCCCATCGGATAGTGAGAAGGAGAATCTAAATGATCAAACCTTGAATTTGCTTTATAGTTGTCTTAGTGTGACACCCTCAAGATTAATAAGGATTATTTAATTAATTATTAGATTAATTATTAGGTTTATTAAGACAATTATAGGGTAGAATAGGAAAGTCTAGGAATAATAGAATATAAAATAATAATAGAGAAATAAAATAAGGTTCTATAACTTGAGTGCTCTATAAGGACTAAAACTAGTATTGAAAACCCTAGGACCAAATAAAAAAGAAGTCGGTTCAAATTTGAATTCAAAAACCCTTTTCAAATCCCTTAAGAAAATAAGAAGAAGGATTCTATGCTTGGTGGGCCGGCCAGCCGCGTCCCAGACTTCCTAAAGTCTGGATTAGGCCCCCCAACTCCCCCCTTGGCTCACTCCCGCGCGGCCCATCCCGGTTTCCACCTCCCCTCCAGCTTTCCCCCGCAAAGTCCACCCCACGCCCCTCAACTTCTGGCCCAGCCCATTCCACCTCCTCCTTCTTCCTCCTCTCTCTTCCCCCGGTACCTCCCCCCTCCCTCATTACTCCGGCGCCGACGCCGCCGTTGCCCATCCCGCCACCACGACGCTCTCAGCCCGCGTGGCACCCCAAGATCAACGCCAAGCCACCCCTGCCGCTCCCTGCTTGCGTCAGGGAGGCCATCCCGGTACGGGAACCCCCTCCTCCCCCATCTCGCAGCGCCCGTGCCTCGCCGTCGCCGCCCAATCTCCTTCCTCCGGCCGAGATAGACTCGACAACGGAGCGCAGGACGCGTGCCGACACCACGCGAAGCCACCGCACATGAAGTGCGGCGCCGACGCCCCTTCCCTCGGCCGCCTCCACGATAACCCGCGCCGCACGCATCGCACGCCGGCGAGGCCACCACGCCACGCGACGGGGTCACGCTACTCCGGCAAGCCCTCGAGGAGCTCCGCCGGGCTATAAATAGCCCGTGCCCCCCCCGGATGGAGCTCACACCCCCCCGGCACCCCGCACGTGCACCACCCCTCACCGCCGCAAGCTCACGAGCGCCGCCGCCCCACTGTGGCATTCCCGTTACCCTTAGGGTCCGCTTGGCTCCCCTTGCTCACCGTGGCGCTGCCCGGAGTACCACCAGGCGCTGGGTGACAAGCCCCAAGGGCGACAGCACCCTGGAGGAACGCCGCTCGAGCTCCGCCGTGACCAAAGGCCGCCGCCGCCCGTCCACACCGCAGCTCCGACCGCTTTCCACCTTTGCCACCCCACGGTAAGCACGCCTCGCCCGCCGCCCTGTCCTCCGCTCTCAATTTCCCTTCCACGAAGCCCGGCTGAGCCAGAGCCGGCTGTCACGAGCGTCGCCGTACTCCGGCGAGACGCCGGCCACCTCCGGCGCCCCTTCCTCGCGCCTTTGCGCGCCGGCATACCCCACGCCACCCAAGGAGTACACGCCGACCCCGGCTAACACCCCAGAAACCCCCTACCCCGTTTCCCCCTTTCGCACCGCCCTGCCGCCAAGCTCCAGCGAGCTTCCGCCGGCGCGCCAAACCCCACCCCTCGACGAGATCATCCCCATCACGCCCGCCGTGACTCCCCGAACCCGTGGATACCTCCCCCGCCGCGAGAGACGCCTTGGCGTCGCCGGTGGCGAGCCCTCCGGCGAGCCTCCCCTGCTGCCCCTCAGCGCCGCCGTGAAGTCCGGCGCCTACGTGGCGCTTGCGTGGCAGCCACGCGAGCGCCGGCCCCACCTGCCAGCCACCCGCGCGCCACACGCCAGCCGCCACCTCCCCCTCCCCGCCTTACGTGAGCTCGGTCCAGTGGACTGCAGGCTCATGGGCCGCGCGGTTCACACGCCAACGCCGTCGGCCCACGGCACAGTGGAGCGCGGGCTGGCGCCAGTGCTGACGTCAGCCGGCCCGACTCGTCAGCCGCACAGACACAAGGAAAATGCTAGGTCCACCCGGCTTAGTGCACCCAAGAAGTTATTTCTTCACCTTAGAAATTCCCAAAAATTCCTAGAAAATACCTAAAAATATTAGGGAAAATAATAAGCTATTTAGTACCATCCAAATTATTTATACACATTTCTAGAACTAGGATTTAAAAGGATTCTTTTTCAGCCTATAGGAAGCCTCCGTTAGCGTACCCCGGTTTATGCCAAATCCAAAGTAAAACCCCATAAATAGCCAATAAATTCCTAAAATTATTAGAATATATTCTAAGGTTTTTCATAAGATTAGATTCCCTAGAAACCTTTCTTAAGCCTAGAAGTAATTTATTGCCTTCCACCGACATTTCCCAAACCCCGCCTAAATCCCCGGGAAACCCGAACCCTTTCAAAACGCCGGCTCTAAACCCTTGACTAACTTAGAAACCACTCCTATGGCCATTCTCCCCAACCCCTCTCCTCACAAGTAATTCATTCGCTGTGATGATTAATTAGTCAGGTATTCGTATCTGTGTAGATACTCCGCCTAGGAAACTTCAGGATTATAGCCCGGCGGAGACTATCATCGTATCAGGCAAGTCTTAGCAATATCCTTGCTCATATTAATCAATTGCATTAACATGCTCTACTCATTGCTTAATGTCTGTAGTTGCATTGAGAATTAGCCACTCAGATACCCCCAACTACTAAGACACTACCCAGTGCCAGAAACCTGGTTGCGAGAGGCACCAAGGGGGAAGAAGATGCGAGGTAGGGTGGATAGTCTCGGAGGAGCTCCTATCCAGAGGCCTACCTTGGTCGCTTAAGGACCGGTTCTTGGAAAGTCTTTCCAACGCCATGTACGGCTATACGGGCCAAAAAGGACATAGCCTTCGGGAATGCCCTGTAATGTGAGGCCTTGACTCACACTCCACCAGCTACCTCTGGCAAAGCTACCCCAGGGGCCACGGTGGGCAACGGAAATACTGGAGACAGCCCCAGACAGAGGGCTGGGACTGGTCGGCACGGGTCGTATGTGACAGGGCTGGTAGGGCCCATGGGCGATGCATGCCCTAAATTATATGATGCATCCATACCCGGGTTAGTGTCCTTGTGTGGACGTTTATGCGATCCCTGTTTAGACCCCAGTAGCATCCGTGGGTAGACCCAGATGGAAGCTATCCAGAGATGGACGCCAGTGGATACGAGTCCCGTAGGGTGGCCCTGCCGTTGGCCACGGGAGGGTCGCCTGACCGTATAGTTTCAAGAGTACAAACCTCTGCAGAGTTACCCAATCTATCGATAGCCGTGGCTCTCGGTTATGAGCCCGTCTGGTTAAAGCTCCCACAGATTAGCCAAGAATAACCCATAGGAGTGACGATAATGAGATGAAGGTGATTGCGGGATCGACAGAAGGATCCGGGCCAGACTCACCGGGGGACTGGCAGGGAGGTTCTTGCCCCTCCAGGACCCAACACCGATTTATTAATCACTTGTCAACTAATAATGCATGTTCATACCTTCGATTGTTAAGTACTTGCTGAGTGCGGTGGTACTCAGATTTGCTTGTGCAATCTTGCAGCTCCATCGGAAGGCTTCCCTCCCTTCGTCAGCACTGCAAGTCGTCCCGATCAGGTCCTAGTTCCGATCTTCACTTTCCAAATCTGGTTAGCCGTTGCCAACTCTTATGCAATTAATGTTTTCCTTTACCAGGAAATGACATTATTTCATGCTAGGTGGGCCCGCCGGGTGGCGGGGCTCACACTTAGTGTGAATGAGTTCTATCGAATCAAGAATCTCAAGACGGCTTATGAAGTTTGGGAAAGATTCAAGGAAATCTATGAGGGTACTACCACCATGAAGGGAGCAAAACTCTTTGTGTACAAAGGAAAATTTAGTGAGTTTGCTATGAAGAAAGATGAAAGTGTTGATGAAATGTTTGATCGATTGAACAACATTGTGAATGAGCTCAAGTCTCTCAACTTTGTTGTGCCAGGATCAAGATTTCTCTCACAAGTTTCTTAGGTGTCTCCCGGAGAAGTATGAAACCATTGTGACTCTCTTGGTGAGGGAGGACTTGAGCAAGATCACTCCAAGTGAAGTTCTTGGTGAAGTGCAAACTACATGACATATTCAAGAAGTCACAACTGAGAAGCCCGTGGTTTGGCAAACGATGATGAGAAGAAGAGCATAGCCCTCAAGGCAAAGTCTACCAAGGAAGACAATTGTGATGAGAGAAATGAAGTTGGTGAAGGCTCAATGGAAGAAATGGCCCTCATTGTCCAAAAGTTAAACCGAATCATGAAGAACAAGAACTATGGCAAGAAACGGCAATCATCAAGCAAGAATCCATTTGAAGACAAGAAGTGCTATGAGTATGGTAAAATGGGTCACATCATCATAAATTGTCCAAACAAGAAGGACAAGTACAAGAAGAATGATGACAAGAAGAAGAAAAGGAAGAAGTTCTTCAAGAAGAAGAAGAATGGTCAAGATTACTACGTTGAGTGGGATTCCGATGCTAGCTCCGACTCTGATGATGATGATGAGGATGACAAGCCATCAAAGGGAGTAGCGGGCATCGCCATCAACAAGGCTCCACCACTCTTCTCTTCTCCTTTTTGTCTTATGGCAAAGGGTGAAGCCAAGGTATCATATGATGATGATGATGATTTACTTGATGATGATGAACTAGATGATATTGCTTCAATGATGATCTTGTTAGAATGCTTAACAAGTCTAATGACTACATGTGCAATGAGAAGAAAAAGTTGATGGACTTGGAGAGAAAACACTCATCTCTTCAAAGTTCTTATAAGGAGCTAAAGACCACTCATGAGAATCTAAAAGAAACTCATGAGAAGCTTAAGGAAGCTCACAACATCTCTCTTGCACAAGAAGTCAAAAGTCATGTGAGCATAGGTGTTGGTTGTGATATCTTGAATGATAGATCATATGCTCCTAGTTCATTTAACCCATCTTGTAGCTCAAGCAATACATCTTGCATGAATGATGGATTCACATGTGATGCTTCTCTTATGATTGAGAATGAATTGCTTAAGGAGGAAGTTGATAAGTTGACCAAGAAATTCACCAAATGGTTTGAGAGTCATTCGGACTTCACTAAGTGTGTGGAAACCCAAAAGGTTCCAATCAACAAGAATGGGATTGATTATACTCCCAAGAAAGGGAAAAAAGCTTTCGTTCCCAATAACTCTACCTTTGGCAAGGCTCATGTGCAATATGAAGAGGAGAGTTCATTCAAGTTTTGTCAAACTTGCAAGACTAGAGTTGAGCCATCTCACAAGTGTAAGGGCAAGAAAGATGTATCCTTTGATGCTTCATATGTGCTTAGGAAAAATGCTAAGGGTGTAGTGTATGCTAAATTTATTGGTAATCCTAAATGCAACACTAGAAAGATAGCTATATGTGTACCTAAGGCCTTAGTTACTAACATGCAAGGACCCAAGCAAGTTTGGGTACCTAAAAACTAGTAATCTTCTTATGTAGGTGGATTACAAGTCCGGAGGAAGACATTGGGTACTTGATAGTGGTTGTTCTCAACATATGACCGGAGAGGCTAAAATGTTCACTTCTATTGATGATGAAGCCGCCGGTTATGATAACATCATATTTGGTGATAATGGTAAAGGTGAAGTGAAAGGGTTAGGCAAAATTGCTATCTCAAATGACTACACTCTCTCAAATGTCTTATTGGTCAACTCTCTCAAGTACAATCTCTTGTCTATTACTCAACTTTGTGATCTTGGCTACAAATGTACTTTTACTAGTGATGGTGTTGAGTTGACCACCCTAATGGAAAGAATTGCATTTTCAAGGGATTTAGGCATGAAAACTTATATCTTGTGGATTTCTCATCAAGTCATGCAAATCTAGTCTCTTGTCTATTTACTAAGTCATCAAAAGGTTGGTTGTGGCATAGGGGCTTGCTCATGTTGGCATGAAACAACTCAACCGATTATTGAAATATGATCTAGTTGTTGGATTGAAAGATGTGAAGTTTTAGAAGGATAAACTATGTAGTGCTTGTCAAGCCGAAAAGCAAGTGGCTAGCCCTCACTCATCCAAAAGCATCATGTCTACCTCAAGAGCTTTGGAATTATTGCATATGGATTTATTTGGACCAACCACATATAGAAGTATTGGTGGAAATTGCTATTGTCTTGTGATTGTTGATGATTTCACAAGATACACTTGGGTATTCTTTCTTCATGACAAGGCTGACACATATGATATCTTCAAGAAATTTGTGACAAGGGCCAAAAATGAATTTGAGCTCAAATTGAAGAAAGTGAGGAGTGACAATGGTAGTGAATTTAGAAACACAAGAGTTGATGAATATTGTGATGAAAAGGGTGTCAAGCATGAGTTCTCATCCAAGTACACTCCGGAACAAAATGGTCTTGTGGAGAGAAAGAATGGAACTTTGATTGACATGGCAAGGTCAATGCTCTCGGAATACAATGTGTCGGATTCCTTTTGGGCCGAAGCCATTAACACCGCTTGTCATGCTTCAAATAGACTCTATTGCCATCGATTCTTGAACACGACTCCTTATGAGCTACTCATTGGAAGAAAGCCAAATATTTCATATTTTCGGGTCTTTGATTGCAAGTGCTATATCCTTAGGAAAGGCTCACGGTTGTCAAAGTTTCAAAGTAAATGTGATGAAGGATTTCTTCTTGGGTATTCATCTTGTAGCAAAGCTTATAGAGTATACAACAAAACTCATGGCATATTAGAGGAAACATGTGATGTCGACTTTGATGAATCAAATGAGTGTCAAGATGAATTAGACAAATCAAGTGATGTAAGAGATGCCATTAAGAACATATCAATTGGTGATGTGAGACCAAGAGAGGAAGATGAGGATGATGATATGGATCCAAATATTTCTATAAGAGTAAATCCATCCACCTCAATTCAAAATGATCAAGTTGAACAATCAATTGAGCCTAGCCATGAAGATGCAACAAATGATATTGCTCAACCGGAATCAACTACATCTCCATCTACATCAACTCAAGAACCGGTTGTTGAAACAAGGATCCCTCATGCCATTGCAAAATATCACCCCATAGTTCAAATTGTTGGAGATATAAGAAAATGTGTTCAAACTCGATCTCGTGTTGCTTCATTTTGTGAACACTATTCTTTTGTGTCTTTTCTTGAGCCCAATAAGATAGATGAAGCGCTTCAAGATCCGGATTGGGTGAATTCTATGTATAAAGAATTGAATAATTTCACTCGGAATGAAGTATGGGAACTAGTTGAAAGGCCCAAAAATTACAATGTGATAGGAACTAAATGGGTATTTAGAAACAAACAAAATGAGGATGGCATAGTGGTGAGAAACAATGCTAGATTAGTTGCACAAGGCTATACTCAAGTTGAAGGGTTAGACTTTGGTGAGACATTTGCTCCGGTAGCTAGATTGGAAGCCATTAGAATTCTATTGGCATATGCTTGCTCTCACAACATAAAGCTCTATCAAATGGATGTGAAGAGTACCTTCTTGAATGGCAAAATTAGTGAACTTGTCTATGTTGAGCAACCTCCCGGTTTTGAGGACCCTATGAAGCCAAATCATGTGTATAAGCTTTCCAAGGCTCTTTATGGACTTAAACAAGCCCCTAGGGCTTGGTATGAGAGGCTAAGGGACTTTCTCATCTCACAAGGCTTCAAGATTGGGAAAGTTGATACTACTTTGTTCACTAAATGAATTGGCAAGGATTTATTTGTATGCCAAATATATGTTGATGATATCATCTTTGGGTCAACCAATCAAGACTTTTGTGAAGAATTTGAGGAAATGATGTCTAATGAGTTTGAAATGTCTATGATTGGTGAATTGAATTACTTCCTCGGCCTTCAAATCAAGCAACTCAAGGAAGGCACATTTGTCTGCCAATCCAAATATGTGAAGGATTTGTTGAAAAAATTTGGCATGGATGATGCTAAGCCAATAAAGACCCCCATGGCTACAAATGGACATCTAGATCTTGATGAGGGAGGTAAACCAGTAGATTTAAAGCTTTATAGATCTATGATAGGTAGCTTGCTCTATCTTACCGCATCTAGGCCCGATATCATGTTTAGTGTATGCATGTGTGCAAGGTTTCAAGCCTCACCTAGAGAATGTCATTTGACTGCCGTCAAACGTATATTGAGATATTTGAAGTATTCTCCCAATATTGGACTTTGGTATCCCAAGGGTGCTCAATTTGAGTTAGTTGGATATTCGGACTCGGATTATGCCGGTTGCAAGGTTGATAGGAATAGCACTTCCGGTGGTTGTCAATTTCTTGGAAGGTCACTTGTTTCATGATCTTCAAAGAAACAAAATTCTGTGGCTCTTTCTACCGCCGAAGCGGAATATATTTCGGCCGGAAGTTGTTGTGCTCAATTGTTGTGGATGAAGCAAACTCTTCTTGATTATGGTGTGAATTTCAAAGAAGTGCCTCTCTTATGTGATAATGAAAGTGTCGTGAAGATTGCAAATAATCCGGTTCAACATTCAAGAACAAAGCATATTGATATTCGGCATCATTTTCTTAGAGATCATGTGAGCAAGGGTGATATCAAGATTGATGGAATTAGTACAGATGATCAATTGGCGGATATATTCACCAAGCCATTAGATGAGCAACGGTTTTGCAAGCTAAGGAATGAACTCAATGTCATTGACTTATCTAATGTGGCTTGAAACTTAGCTTTCTTATCATATCTAAATTTTTGTGCATTTACTTGCTTATTTTCATATATACATTCATATCATTGCATTCATTCCATGGATTTTGGTTCTATGATCACTCAAGGATATTTGCAAAGTCTCAAAATTGCCAGAAGAATCAGTGCAAAAAGATACATGCAGAAACCAAAGAAAGAAATTCTGAAAAACAGAAACACAAGGAGATAATTTATAGTATCGCGGACCGTCCGCAGGTGCCTGACCGTCCGCGGCTGGGATGCCTGACCGTCCGCGGGTCTAGAGACGAAATCAGAGTTCAGAAACTGGCTAAGTCTCTGGCGGACCGTCCGTGAGAAAGTGGCGGACCGTCCGCGGCTGGCAAGAAAAAGCGGGCCCACATGGATTTTGATCTTATCTCTTAGGGGACTAGCCCCCCTCACCCAAGCCCGACCAGACCGCCGCCATCTGTCTCTCATGCTCTCTCTCTCAAGGAAGAAAGGAAGAAGAGACCACTCATCTAGGGGGAGGATTTGGTGACTGTCGGACCGTCCGTGATCATGCCCGGACTACTCTCAAGCTCCTCCATCATGTCATCTCGGTATTTCATTGATTCATCCGTTGATTTGCTTGGATTTCACTTATGAACTAGATTAGGGTTTGAGATGGGGATTTTAATTTCAACCATGGATTCTTGCAAATGTTTATGGGATTGAGTTGGTAGAGTTAAGAGCAACATATGGTAATGATTTGACGTAGTTTGGTTGGTTAGAAACTGAGATCGATCGATGGATTTAAGGGCGGTTACTGTTCCTGTTCGTGGGCGCAGTGTAACGGCGGACCGTCCGCCCCCTACTGGCGGACAGTCCGCGGTTCATTGTCGCCTCTGAACAGGACAATATCCTATTTTGGCTGAAATAATCTCATATTTCTCAATGATTATTGCTTATACCTGTGATTTATTCTTGACAGCAACACTCGCACCAAGAAAGGAATGTCCAAGGCTAGCTCATCCAAGAGGGCACGTGTTGTCGAGTCAGATGAGGATTTTGAGCTTAGTGATTCCGTGCAAGCACCAAGTGACACTGAGGTTGAAGAAGAGGAAAGTGAAGATGAGCTCATTGATGTAACCATCAACCATCATGGGAGAAGGTGGAATGCTGCTAACTTTGCATCCTTGAGAGCACCATATCAGTATGGGTTACCACGTGACACAAGTAACCTCTTTTTCCATACCCGTGTGCAAGAAGATGCATTCTTTGGTCATATGCTTAAGAAGAATGTGTTCAAGCATCAAAAGATTGATTTCTATTACATGGCAACTCAACCAATGATGAGTGGAGTTGTGCAGAACTTTGACAATATCGAGCAAAGAGCATTTCTTGAGAATCATTGTGATTGGAATGACACCATCATTCGTCAATTCTATGCCACTGTGGAAATTGTCATGACTGAGAAGACTCTTGAGTGGATGACGGGTAAAAGAAGGTATCAAGCCACATTTGCTGAGTTTGCAACGGCAAATGAGCTAGACTATGCATCTCTCACAGATCATACAAGCTTTGATGTGGTTGAGGAGAATTTCTTTGAGCTTCATGACATCACCGGGTTCTATGAGCCAAATAGGACTGGAATTGCTAGAGTATACACCACTATCACAGGGTTGAGGCACCATCCCGCAGTCATCAACAAAGATTATTCGTGCCACCATCCTTCCAAAGAGTGGGTACAAAGAAAAGTTCATTGGATGGGCTCCAAACATTGTACATCATGTCATGAGGAATGAAAAGATGGATGTGGTTAACCTCATCATGTGGCAAATTCTTGAAAAGAAAACAAACATTGAGTTTAACTTGTACTTTGCTCCCTATATCATGGCCCTTATACTCACCAAGACTAAGTTCAAAGGGTAGTGCAATGAGAGGCATCTTGTGTACAAGCCTTTCCGCAATGATACAACCTTCCTTGGAAGGGAATTGACTCCTTACCTTCAAGGAGATGAGAATGAGGCATATGCAAATGCCGAAGCGGGAGCAGCAGCAGCGGCGGCGGCGGCTGCAGGGGGAGCAGCCCCAGAGGAAGCAGATGGTCAAGCCATGCCACCACCACCTCCTCCTGAGCCTCAGCAGTATCAGTGGGCACCTCCTGTCGGATATTTTGACCCATATTTTGCCACACTGCAGCAGTCTATGACTTCTCAGTTTCAGGAGATGCAGCTTGGTTACACATCACACTTTGAGGCTTTTGGGTAGTAGATGCATAACTCTCTTCAGACCATGCAGCAGGGCTTTCAGCAGCAGCTCGACACTCTTCTCACTCAGTTTAGCACTCACCTTCAGCAGAATGTGTACACGCCCATGATGAACAGGATGACTACTATGAGCAACAATCTCGATAGTGCGATAGATGCACTCAACGAGAGGTTTGATGGGATCACAACTCACGAAGAGTTCCAGACTGTGATTGATAGGCAGAAGCATCTTCAGCAGGATTTCGAGGCCTTTCGGGGTCACTTCCACTCCTACTTCCCGGCACCGGCACCACCGCCAGAATTCTACCCTCACCAGCCGTATTATCCTCCTCCACCGCCACCTGAGATGTAGCTCTCCTCTTTTTTAGTTCTTGATGACAAAGGGGGAGAGATCATATGGAGGAGTGATCATGGAACTTTGCATTTGCACTAGCATGGCATGCATTTGTGTTAAGAACTATGTTGGCTTGAAATAACTCTAGTACTTGTGTGGCTTGTGGGTGCGGAACTAGAACTCGATTGAACTTGTTATGCTCTCTTTGAAAATCTTTTGTGTTATTTGCTCTAGTTCCTATGATTTCTTGAGGCTAACTTTGAATTCTTATAATTCTATGAGCATAAATATATATATCTTGTGTAGCCTCGGTTGCTTTTTGCAGGGGAGACTTTGTCAAAATTTCTATCTACACATATATGAGAAGAGAAAATTCAAAATTATATGCATATACGTAGGGGGAGTCGTTCTCTACAATGAATTTTGAGATTACTTATTCAATCTTATATCATGATTCTATTGAGATAAGTAAGTGCTTTCAAAACTCAAAAATCTCTCATATCACTCCTTTAAAATGGTTGTCATCAATTACCAAAAAGGGAGAGATTGAAAGTGCATCTAGGCCCCTAAATAGTGTCAACTTGCTCAAATAGTGTAAATGCATGCATGAGAGCTAACTTTGTTTGAAAATAGTTGGCTAGAAAACGAAAAGATGAAGGTATTCCAACCTTGCTAATTTTGGTAAGGCGGACAGTCCGCCTCTGACTTTACGGATGGAAAATCGGCTAAGTGTTGGTTTGTGGGTCTGGACGCCTTTTATAAGGCGGACGGTCCGCCAGGTTCGGGCAGATGGTCCGTAGGTGTTTTTCCTGAACGGTGGACCCTTTCGCGGACCGTTCATGCAGAGACGGTTTCTTGGTGTTCCAGGACACTTTTATAAGGCGGACGGTCTGCCTTTGTGAAACGTGGTCCTTAGTCGCGTGGTGACCTTTTTTCTAACTGTGAGGCAGATGGTCCGCCCCTGTTGGGCGGACGGTCCGCCATCCCTGTAATGGTCACTTCTGACACGTTTATCTTTTGAAATAGTAGGCATTGGGCACGGGCGGACGGTCCGCCAGAACTCTGTTTTCACGAGTTTTACACATAACGGCTAGTTGGATGTGTGGGGAGTATATATACTCATCCCACCGGTTTGGGGAGGTTCTCTTGGCCATTATGAAAGCTCATTTGACCCAAGAGTCCCCTCTCTCATTCATCTCTCACTCATTTGCTAAGGGATTGCATTCTTGTGAGCGTGAGGCTTTGTAGTGCATTGCTTTTGATTGCATTGAGCATTGAGGCACTAGGAGAACATCAAGCAAGGATCATTGGCTTGTTACTCTTGGAGGTTGCTGCCTCCTAGACGGCTTGGTGTGAGATTTCCATTGAGCTCTTCAAGAAGATTGTGAAGAAGCCTTGGAAGATTGTGAGAGGTCTTGTGCTCACCTCACCGGAGCGGTAAAGGGCAACCCTAGTGGAATCGAGGTTTGGAGAGGTTCATTGCATTCAAGCCGGCTTATACATCAAGTGTGACTTGATAGAGAAGCGGTTGAAGCTTTGAATCCACCTCAACGTGGATTAGGGGTGACCGGCAAGTCATCGACACCACGGGAAAAAATCCGGTCTCTTGTGTGATTGGTTATTTCTTTGCTCATTTACCTTTTGGCTATTTACCTTGAGCATTTACATTCCTAGAGATTGAATATTACTTGTCACCCTAGGTTGCAAACCTTTACTTAGTCTAGAATTGAGTAGAAATAGGATTTCTCTTGTGTTACTAATAAATTTTTATTAGTGCTTTGATTTTAGTTAAAACCGCCTATTCACCCCCTCTAGTCCGTACCCTAGATCCTACAGTTTCTAGCTGATTTAGTAGTACTCAAGTCCAAGGGAATAGATGTAATACTTGGAATGGACTGGTTGACCCAACATGATGGCCTTATAGGATGTGCCGCTAGAACCATACACCTAACCAGCCCTGAAGGAGTACAAGTAATTTGCCACACTCAAGGAATGAGATCAGACCCAATGGTTTATACTTTGAAAGCTAAGACCATAGAAGAGGTTCCAGTAGTGTGTGAATACCCAGATGTATTTCCAGAAGAGTTACCCGGAATGCCACCGGATAGAGACATAGAGTTCATCATCGACCTTATTCTCGGAACATCTCCTATAGCCAAGAGACCGTACCGAATGGCAGTAGCAGAACTAGCTGAGTTGAAAGAACAATTGAGAGACCTTCAGGAGAAAGGATTCATCAGACCTAGCTCATCCCCATGGGGATGACCAGTTCTTTTTGTGAAGAAGAAAGATGGGAGTATGAGGATGTGTGTGGACTATAGGTCTTTAAATGATGTTATCATCAAGAACAAGTATCCATTGCCCACAATAGATGACCTGTTTGATCAGCTCAAAGGAGCCAAGCATTTCTCCAAGATTGATTTGAGATCAGGATATTATCAGCTCAAGATCAGAGAAAGCGACACCCCCAAGACGACATTTGTGTCAAGATACGGGCAATACGAGTTTACAGTGATGTCTTTTTGACCGACTAATGCCCCAGCATACTTCACGAACCTCATGAACAAAGTGTTTATGGAAGAGTTAGATAAGTTTGTCGTCGTTTTCATTGATGACATACTCATCTATTCCAAGTGTGCCCAAGAGCACGATCATCACTTGAGAGTAACCTTAGAAAAGCTGAGAGCACACAAGCTATATGTCAAGTTTAGTAAGTGTGAATTTTGGCTTGAGAAGGTAGCCTTTCTTGGCCATATCCTCACTACCGAAGGAGTTGCAGTTGACCCTGAGAAAGTAGAGGCAGTTTCAAACTGGCAGCAACCCACTAATGTGAGTGAGATAAGAAGTTTTCTTGGATTAGCCGGATATTATTGGAGGTTTATTCAAGGATTTTCCAAAATAGCAAGGCCTATGGCCGAGTTACTCAAGAAAGAAAAGAAGTTCGCCTGGACCGAGTCAAGTGAAAGGAGCTTCCAAGAACTAAAGAAAAGATTAACCTCAGCCCTGATACTGACCTTACCAGATATTCAGCGAGACTTTGTCATATATTGTGACGCTTCCCGAAATGGGTTAGGATGTGTACTTATGCAAGATGGGAAGGTAGTAGCATATGCCTCCCGATAGCTTAAACCACATGAGCAGAATTATCCTATCCATGACTTGGAATTAGAATCCGTAGTGCATGCCCTAAAGATTTGGAGACACTACTTAATTGGAAATAACTGTGAAATCTACACGGATCACAAGAGCTTGAAGTATATATTCACACAGCCCGATCTGAATTTAAGGCAGAGAAGATGGTCGCCGCCCGTCCATGCCACTACCTCATCCTTGCTCCGGCCGCCACCGACCGTCCCCACCAGGCCTTTCTGTGCGAGCCTGTCGTTGTCCGCCGCCGTGCCTTGCCGCGCGAGCCCATCGGCGTCCGCGCCGGCCTTGGCAGCCCCCCCCCCCCCATTCCTGGCTCTACTCAGGACTCTTGCCATGCCTGCCTCAACGCCAACCATACCTTTCCGTCATCGGCCCCGAGCCCGGCGTCCCGCAGCCGTGGAGCGCCGGCGGCGGCGGCGAGACACGAGCGCGGCCTCTCGTGGCGAAGGTGCCCCATCTGGCCACTGGTCGCGTGCGCGCCCCTCCGGTTGCCGGTCGCCGAACGCCCGCCCTCGCCCGCTTTCCACATGCTCCTCCGGCCGTTGCCGTGGGCCATGCCGACCTTGCGCCGCTGCCTCCCGAGCATGGCGCAGCCGCGGGAGGGCGTCGCCCTGGCCATGCCTTTGCTCTGGATAGAAAAATAGAGGAGGGAGAGAAGAAAGGAAGTGCAAGCCATTGACAGGTGGGGTCCATATGCCAGGAAGATGGAAAGGAGAAAGGGAAAAGGGGAACTGATTTTAGCCTCTCTTCCCAATAATCTGAAATTATGAAAGGGTATTCCCCTATAAGATGATAAAAGGGAAAAGGGAAACAAAAACTGTTGGAGATGCCAGTGCACTTTGTTCACCGGGGTCCATTTGGTGCCTCCTTGTTTACCTGTATTGGGCCGATGGAGTCTCTTGTGAAGACGACGATGAGCTATTTACTGGGCTTGAGCCATGAGATGGGATCCAGTGAAATGGGCCAGTTGTTATTTTTGACTTGTTTTAAGTTTGAATTTAGGAGCCCTCCCTCCCAGTCAAAAAATACTTGCTTTACAACCTTCTGAAATAATTATTGTTAAAAAAATTCAAGATAGTGGCTTACCTTTCCTAGTCTTACTTATCTTCCATCATTAACTTGCTTGTTTTCTCATACGTTCACATTTTAGAAAATATTAATTGAGGGTAAGATGATAGGTTTTATTTTATTTATTTATTTTATTTTATTTTACCTCAGTTTTGTTCACAACTATATAACAAGTATAGCAGGAAGAAAGTCCAATTGATGTCCTAACCTCTTGCTCCTGTCCAAATTTTCTCAGTGGTAAAACCTGATATTCTTGTTCCCTTATCTACCCAATATCTGCAAATCGCCCCTTAGTTATTTACGCACATATAGCAGTGCCCCCCATATGTAAAACCACTAGAAACGAGCGGCAGAAAGGCCAAATCATTTTACTTTTAAATTCTTTTTTTTTCTTGAAAACAAAAACGATAGGCTGTCGGAATTAGTGTGACGTTAGTATTCCAAGAATATTGAAAATAAAGCTATTTCATCGAAAACACATCAATAGTGATAAAAAATTATCAAAATAATATTTCAACAACGATAGGCATGTCAAGTCAAAAGGCAGTCAATAAGATTTACTATTCCATGATTCATTAGACGGAATCATCAGTAAGGGCATGATTAACATCGTTTACATTTTTTAATTAACTAATCACAAAGTTCCCGTGTTGATCAATAGGGTTGAGGGTGTTTGAAAATGTGGGCTCAAGGCTGCAGTTTGGAACGAATGAATCCCAGGTTGATGACATGGGTCATTGAGATATCATGTGTCACACAATTAAGAGTGGCACCCGAGGTAAGGTAAGGCCATCCCCAACCCAATGACTAGGATGATGTCCATAGAATTAAATGAGGTGCCACCTAGGATAAAAAATGATGTGGCAAGGGAGTAAACGAAGAAAGAGAAGGAAACTAGGTCTTGCATGAGACATGGTTTCTACGCACTATCCAAGACATGATGAGAGATGAGTGGCATTAAATTTAGTTGTAGAATGGTGGTGTCTGCATTGAAAGGGTAGTGTCTTAGTGCTAGTTTCTTGATGATGTGGAGGTTATGGAAACTATGAGTGATGTCTTGGGTTGGGGATGGCCTAACAAGTCTATACAATACAAAGTAATAAAAGCAAAATAAAAATGGCGTGCTGGGCTCTCGAATACTGCATAGTGCATACAAAGAGGATGTTTAGATGGGTGTAAAGAGAGTGGAAATGTAAAAACTTTTTACATTGGTCTTTGCACGCATAGAGAGAAGAAATGAATTGACACGGTTCTCTATATGAAAACTTTTTTTTGGAAATGGTGGAACTAAACACGCTCAAAGAAAAGAAAAGAAACTTGGGGTGCTCAACACCGGCCCAAAAGGCCTTGTCTATCTATACCTATACTAATCACAGACTCTCTAGAAAATCCCACGTTAATCGGAGAAAAATAAAAAATTCTAGCCATCCATCTATATATTTTGGAGCCAAATATCAATGGCTTAGATTAATAGAAAATATTTGCTCAATATTACCCACTATGCCATTGGTCAGTACATACCAAAATTAGTCAACATGCACGTTGCCAACCATAGACCGAACGGTTCACATATCAGGAACAACAAATAGAAATATAATCCAATCCGGCAAAGACCAAACACGTCACCATGCCACGTTCTTTATACAGATGTCTCCCAGGCATTAACGAACTCGATCATCGAATAAAAGGAAACTGGGAAGGAGCCCCGCTAATTCCTACCATTAAGTATATGTCTCCAGCTCAAATTTATCAACTCTTTGATCACGGGTGATGGTAGGCACAGGCAATGCCACGCGCGCTAGGCCTCCAACCAGGTTATACATGCACAGACATGACGCAAACAACAAAAGTTCCAGCTACCTATAGTGCACATGATATATATGTACGGACCAACATCTCGCAACAACAGTGAACCAAAGGTAACTAGCCAAGCACTACAAGAAAAACGCTCATTGGTGCCAACCGGCACTAACGTGGCGCACCCACGTTAGTGCCGGTCAATAACATCGGCCGGCACTAACGTGCGTCATTTAGTGTCGGCTGGTGTTATTAGCCGGCACTAACTGGGCGCGTCACGTTAGTGCCGGTCAATCCAGCCGGCACTAAATGACGCACGTTAGTGCCGGTCAGTGTTATTGACCGGCACTAACGTGTCATCTGCAGGTTACTTTAAAAGGACACTGTCTCCCACTCAATCACATGTGATGCATAGGTAGGATGGTAAGAAAGCAACGCGCGAGGCTAGAGGTCGTGGGTTCGAATCCTCATGGCCATGTACGCGTATTTACGCGTGAAAAATTCGCGTGACTTGTCAAATATTTTTTTTTAATTTTTTGGTCGACGCACGTTAGTGCCGGTCGCTGTGACCGGCAATAACGTGCCGACACGTTAGGCTGATCGGCACTGAGTGCCTGTATGACCAGCACTGATGCCGGTTTTTCCAGCCGTGAAGTATATATTTGTTTTTTTTCCTTCCTTTTATGCAAAGCTTTCAAATAAGCGGATCAAACTGATTTGAACTACTGACTTTTGCCGACTCATCATAGCAAGCAGCTTAAATTAGATCACGCATACAGTGAGAGTGCTGGTGGCAGACGCAAAAATCCAACTGGCTTCATAATACAATGGTGAGCCGAGCAAGGTGGTGTTTGGCATATTGTTCAGCTAAGGAGATGGTGACAAACATCATGTTTGGCAAGTTTTAATGGTTGAGATTAAAAGAAACAAAGTTTGGTGAAAATTACCAAAATTAGTTATGGTATGTTTCCATATTGCCACATTTTATCCGGTTTGATCCATGGATTCGTGGACGACTATGTATATGTCTACTGGTCAACATGTACAAACTGTTTCATACATTAGTTTTTATAATATTTTTCAATTAACTAGCCTGTGTGGATGCACGGGTTGACGCAAATTTCTATGGATAAGATTAATAGAAAGTAATTTGGTGAAATTTACCCATCACGCCATCCATTAGTATTTACCAAAATTAGACATCATACGTGTAATGTGGAGCCAAATAATTTTAATGGTTGATTTAAAAGAAACAAATTTTGGTGAAAATTACCAAAATTAGTCATCGTACAAGTCACGGAGGACATCAACACCATACCTATATATGTGTGTTTAGTTGTGGCATCCTGCTCTAATAAACACAGATTTTATCTTATATGTGTATGTGAGGTATCTTTAGAAACAAAAGTCAAATATAAAATCATGTATAGTGTGAAAAAGAGTCCTGACTGCTGACGTACAGGACCCGTGGGCCCGCCTGTCGGACCAATGAGTCCACAGTATTTGATGAAGGACGAAATAGATTTTTTTGTCCTTTTTAGTATAGATACAAGAATTCTTACTAAACTAGCAGAATCCTATGAAGAGGAGCCTTTTGTTTACAAGGACTAGATTTTAATTTCTTTTTCTTCCAAGGGTGTCTTTGTAACTTGGATTGTAATCACCAGAAATATCAATAAATTTTACCCCGGTTTCTAAAAAAAAAATTGGTAATCCTATGAAGTCAACGCACGATGTACGCAGCCGGCCTGCCGCCGCCGCCGCTACCATCGCCTTCCTCCTCTCCCGTTCGCTGTTTGCTTTGTGCTGCCGGGCTGCCGGCAGCAGCATCTCTCACTATCGAGCAGCAAAATTGGAAGCACAAGGACTCTTCTTCCCTTTGCGCTCCATCTAGTGGTCCTGTTGCTGGCTTGGTCAGCCGTCCGCACTCCGCCGGTCAGGTCAGCCCATGATTTACCAGGTTAGCCAAACCTTTTGGTCCCGAGGTAGTCGGTTCACGGACCTTAAGGCCTCCTCAAATGGTTAACTCGTATCTAGCTCATAGAATATTTTTTCATATTTTAATAAAAGAGAGAAGAGCTAAAGATAGTCTCGTACACATACTTCGAGATTAGACGAGGATGACGTGTGGGGTCATTCATATTATGAGCTATGTGCTAAGAGTTAGATCATTGGAAGGGTTGTCTCTTACAATGCTTAGAGCTAGTGCTAGCTCAACCACTAGAGGAGGCCTAAAACAGGGTCGAGGATGCTCACTTACCCGAGATGCATAAATTATTTTAATTAAATTGGTGTTAATTAATACTATAAAACAATAAAGTACATCAAGCATATAGCCAAAGCACGTACCTGTAGTTGACTTTCATTAACTTATTAAAGATGCTTCCAATACCTTCCTCATCAAGAAGTTCCTAATCTACACAAACCAAGGCGGCACATCGGTAAGATTCAAGAAAGATGAATCAGGAGATAGAGCATTCCTACTTGCCCATCAATGGGCTCAAGCTGCACATAGCTCATATTGGAAAAGGTTTCACTCTCACTGAATTCAGTAGGCATCTAATCCACACCAGCCGTTCTTTACCTTTTCCTGTTCTTCTGCAGGTGAAGTGGGGACCTTGCTCTTTGTCCATGGCTTCCCTGAGGTATGGTACTCTTGGAGGCACCAAATGGTTGCGGCAGCGGCAGCTGGGTTCCGTGCTATTGCTCCTGACCTCCCCTGCTATGGCCTCTCTGAGCCACCTGCTGACTTAGCACAAGCATCATGGGAGTGCTTGATGGAATCTCTCCTGGCCATTCTTGACTGCTTGGCCATTTCTAAGGTGTGTGTAAACTACTAATTTTCTGTGATGCCTGCACTATAACCATATAAATTTGTGCAGATTAAGTTGTCAATTCTCATATATCTTGATGATTTTGACAAAGATGATGAGGAGTCTTCTAAGTCTCCTGTACATCTTAATGATTTTGACCCAGAGACAGTACAGGGTTAGGTCTATGAACCAGAATGCAATTCAATGATCAGATACAGAAAAAAGGAGAATAGCTCCAATAAGGCAGGTAAAATGAATTGGCTCAAAACTAATTCCAGGTACCTTAATACCATTCGTAAACTTTAAGTCAACAGCAAGTGTAAAGTTACTCCTATCCAATATATTGACAGATATGATAGTCATATCAATTCATTAATCTTGTTGATCATTGAGAACTTTGTAATTGTGTCCTAATTCCTGAATCTTTGACACAAGTCACTTTATTCTGACAATGATGTAATATATGATTGAAAGGTATTCCTTGTTGCAAAGGATTTTGGTGTCAAACCAGCATTTGATCTGGCTCTCTGTCACCCTGAACGTGTAAGTGGTGTCGTTACCTTTGGAGTGCCTCCTCTCGTGGAAAGCCTTGGTTTCAGTGGACTTCCTGAGGGATTCTACATATACAGATGGAGGGTAAGTACACAACAGAGCGTTTTCTTTCATAAAGTTCTTGCCAGTAAATGACATAAGATGCTCCTCAGATATTAATAACATTGTCACTAAAATCTGAACCCATGTTGTGAACATGTCCTTGGACGAAGCCGTATTATTCCTGGGCTTCTATATTTCAAGTCTGAAATACATTTTATTTTGTGGTTGTTTCACCTAATTATTAGGAGCCTGGAAGAGCAGAGTCTGATTTTGGCCGGTTCGATGTGAGGAGGATCATGCGCACAATCTACATCCTCTTCTCCAGGAGTGAAGTTCCTGTTGCAAAGGAAGGACAAGAGATTATGGACCTTGTGGATGAATCAACACCGATGCCTGATTGGTTCAGTGAAGAAGACCTCTCTGCTTACACCAACCTTTATGAAACATCAGGTTTCATCACTGCCTTGCAAATTCCGTACAGGTGAGTACTGAGTATATGAGAAAGATATACCAATGAATAGTTTATAGAGTGTCAATGCCAAACATACATGTCTATTATAGCATTATTTAACTTTTTACCGAGATGCCAAATTTATGTAAAACTAAGGATATTACTAACAAGCATATTTTTATATCTTAATAGGACCAAACCTGCAAAAGCTGAATATGCTAAACCAAGGTTTGAAATGCCAATGTTTGTGATCATGGGTCAGGAGGACTACATCCTCAAGTTTGCTGCACTGAAGGACTACATGTCCAGCGAGAAGCTGAAAGAAATCGCCCCAGATCATGAGATCACTTACATCCCAGAAGGATCCCATTTCGTTCAAGAGCAACTCCCTGAACTTGTGAATCAGCTTATGATAGACTTTCTTCGTGAACAAAGCAGCAAGGGCGTGGCACAATTAGATAAGGTTACAGTCTGAAAGGAAAAGGAAGGAACACGCCGCGAGTAAAGTGAGGCACCAATAATAGTGTCACTGTGCTATATACCCAATCAAACCACAAAAATATGGTATCAAACATTCGATATATTGTCAAGGAAAAGGTCATTTTCCATAACCTCAGGTTGTGGTACCTAAACTCTGTAACCAACCCTTCGGAAGTTTATATCCATATTACAATAATAAGAATTTTGGAGAACTTTCAGGCCCTGAAATATGCTTCTGTGTATTTTCTGTTCCCAGTATGTTTAATACTCAATGCAACTCAATAATAGTTTGTATCTATGATGCGAAATATATTGTTCGAAGAGTCACAAATTTGTGTATTTTTGAATTGTTGAAATAGGTGCAGCAAGATCAAAGTTTATTAAGTGGTCACAAAATTAAATAATTTGAGAGATAACGTGGAACCAGTCCCTGTGGAGCGAATCTAAAATAAAAATTATAAAAAATAGATTGAGACTTCAATAAAAAGAAGAGAGTATTTAAGAGATTACCGAATAAAAAAGCTGGAGAAAATGGCAAACTGCCTTTATGTCTAGGGCCCGCATATTTACTGTTCAGTATCCACTCAGCAAAATCCCAACCAGACATCAAGAAAGCACCAAGGTTCGAAGCTCGCAAATCTGTGCAGCCGTGCAGGCTATCAATCAGAAGTGGCCATGAACATGGAGCAGCAGATTGAGCACAGCCATCTCCCCATCCGAGGCCTCAACCTCCACATAGCCCAGGCAGGCAAAGGTTTCTCTTGCTCGCCGGCGAGCTCAAGATTCCATTTTCTTTTCAGGCACAGCGCTCAAGATTCAGAAATCCGACGACTTCCCTGTCGTTTCTGTTGTAGGGGAGCTGGGGACGGTGATGTTTCTGCACGGCTTCCCGGAGATATGGTACTCGTGGCGCCACCAGATGCTGGCCGTGGCCGCCGCCGGGTACCGCGCCGTCGCGCTGGACTGGCGTGGGTACGGGCTCTCGGACCAGCCGCCGGAGCAGGAGGCGGCGTCATACGACGACCTGGTGGAGGATCTCCTCGCCATCCTGGATGCCCTTTCTGTTCCCAAGGTAATACTGTTTTTTTTCCAGGAATCAGTGTACGGATCCAGGGTCTGGTGACTCTGGTCTTGATTGGGGAAAGTTGTTTGCTGGTAGATATTGGTTTGGTGTGGTGGTCCTTTTAGCAGAACACCAAGTCATCCTAGTTCAGGATATGATGGGTGGAACTGTGGAAGAACGTTGTGACAGAGCTACATATTTGTAAGGATTTGCAATCAATTTCTCACACCTTGGCTGTTTTGCATGGAAAATTCAGAATCTTTTAATGTGGATAAAGTAGGGTTTTGTGGAAAATTTGTGCAATACCGTTAGATAGTCACAGACTGAGAAATTCCTTCGCAACAGTTTTCCATCTTCCATATGTAGATGTAGGCGCAGAATAAAAAAACACAAGAGGAAGACAATTTTCAGCCCAATTTCTCAGTTTTATACAAATCTGCTTCCAAATAAGGTGGAAATTGAGCAACTCAAATTGAATCCTTTGTAGTTTTAGACAAATCTTTCTGGCAGTTATCGTCCAAAGTTTTTTCTTTTTGGGGGGTTAATGTATCTGCCATGTCTTTGTTATGCCATTATTTCATTAGCATCAATCTGTCATGTTGGTGTTTAAACAGGGATGTAGGCACTAGCAGGACTCAAACTTGTGCTCCTGGTTAATGTTGATCACTACATTACCTATATTTTATACAGGAATTTGAATATACTATATTTTCTCATTCTAACAAAAAAAGGTCATAATAAGTATATTATCAGCTTCCTTGAGAACTAGTTTTGTGCTTCCAGCTTGCATCATGTGATGTTTTTCACAGAAACAAATCTTACCTTGTGACAGGCTTTCCTTGTAGCGAAGGATTTTGGAGCCAGGCCAGCCTACTATTTTGCTCTTCGTCACCCTAGCCGCACATGTGGTGTTATGTGTTTGGGGATCCCCTTCCTTCATGGCAGCACAACCTTCACCTCCTTGCCAGAAGGCTTCTACATTTTGCGCTGGCGGGTTATTCTCTGATCTGAAATATATATATAAAATCAATGGTCAAATTGAGCAGAGAGCATGGAAGTAATATGTTAGGGAAAGCATTTTTTTTAGGAACCAGGAAGAGCAGAGGCTGACTTTGGCCGGTATGATGTGAAGAGAGTTGTGCGGACCATCTACATTCTCTTCTCTAGGAGTGAGATCCCAATAGCAAAGGAGGATCAAGAGATTATGGACCTTGCAGACTCGTCAACACCTCTTCCAGAGTGGTTTACCGAGGATGATCTCGCTATATATGTTTCACTCTATGAGAAATCTGGTTTCCGATATCCAATGGAGATGCCATATAGGTAACTGTAACAACTTGACAATCAGTAATATTGATTTTGTGATTTTTGACAGAACCTAGGTGTATGCATGCTTCATATGTTAGGTCTCTCCACAAGACGAATGCAATTGAAGATCCGAAATTCCAAGTCCCAGTGTTCGTTGTCATGGGGGAGAAAGATTATGTCTTCAAATTCCCTGGGGTCGAGTCTGTTCTGAAAGATGGCATTATGGAGAAATTCGCACCGGACCTCAAGATCACTTACATCCCTGAAGGAAGCCATTTCGTTCAGGAGCAGTTCCCAGACAGGGTGAATGACCTCCTGATTAGCTTCTTGAAGGACCACCCTGCGTCTGCATCATAGAACGTCGAGTAGTCCATGTTCAATATGCTGTATCTAGTTTGCATACTGCAGGTTTGTTAGTAGAAGAGCATTTATGATGACTAATAGCTCTCAGTACGCTTAACTAAGCTGTATCTAGTTTGCATACTGCAGGTTTGACAGGAATAAAAGGCATAATATTTGTCCATTAAGATTGGAATCTTTTTTAGCTTTGATTCTTCTGATGGTCACTTTTTTTTTTCCCTGCTGCCTTAACACCTAAATCTCTATTTCCTTGGTAATTTTTGACTCTGTTGTATCACCATATACAACTAGGTTTTTCTTTAGTTAAGCCTAAATGAAACTAGTATACAGTATAAATAATTTTTCTGGGTGTTTGCTTTAGTAAACTGAAACTTCACTTTGCAGTCTCATCTACTGCTGCTTAACTGTCAGTTGATAAAAAACATTCAGGTTGTGATGTTCATCATGAGGTGAATCTAATGGTTAATTTTCAGTACTTGATCCTCATTTTGTATTATTTGGTGAACGGGCCTGCAGTTTAGTGGTTGAAGTGAGCTGCCTCAGTAGCACCCCAGTGGCCGACTCCCCATGGCAGTGGATTTATGGGTCTGGGTTAAAAAAAAAAAAGCCTCGCAATCCTCTTGGTGCTTGTGCTTCAGTGAGGAAGGTTTTTTTTTTCCATACTCGTAATACCTTGGGGGAGGTGTGTACCCTTAGGGCCAAGTTTTTCCCCCGATATGCAAGCTCGACTTTATTTTTTAAGATAATGGAAGATAGTATTCCGGCTTCAGACATTCTTTGCATCAGACCACTGAAAGTACAAAGGGACACATATTCCAAAAGGATATGTAGCCAGAACATTAGAAGATCTGATGTATCAAAAAAAAAGGAAAAAATACAACTGAAATTCTCTAACAAGCTACTTCAGTAATCTCCGCAAACATCTTGCTTCGTAAAGTCTCCATGAGCCAATGCAACAACGAAGAAGTGAAGCAACTCCATCTGCTGATTGACGCTCTGACCACAAACTCAAGAGCGCAGCACAACCATCCATATCAAAAGGGATAAGCAAGATACCAGTAGCTGTTGAAGAATCCAGTTGGGCAACCACAATACACGCACAAAGTACACCACCACTCAAAATCTCTGAAACGATGCCTCCACCGAGGGAACAACGATAGTTGCTGCCGCCGTTGCCCGCTAGGACAAAGTTTTCACCTGGAGATTTAGCGATGGGGTGGGCTCGAGACAAAATATGGTGCCCTCAGGAGGGAAAATGGCACCCAAAGGCGTCTATCACCATCGAAACCAGATAAGGCCAACATGACTTTCGCCATTGTGCCGGAGCCCACCCCAACATCACATCCAAAGGCCGACGAAACGCGTCCCATACCACGCCACCGCCGATCATGGGAGGCCAAAGCACCTGAAACCCGCTGTTGACGAATGCGTCCCATACCACACACGATGCACTGCGAGATCCCGAGCACTTGTTGCTAGCACTAAGCACTTGAATGTAACTACCACAAAGCAGCCATCCTCCTCCCAAACGGAGCGCCTTTGAGCAGCAGGAAGACACACGCGTCCGTCGTGTGCAGGAGCACCCGGAACGGTGTGCTACCATGCAGCATCACCGCCGCCACCGGGTGACTGACGACGGCGTCGTTGCCGGTGGCCGTCATGGCGTCCGTGTCCTGGATACGGCCCTGCCGCCCTCGCGCGGAGGAAGGCGCCGCCACCGGGTCCGCGGCAGGCCCTCGCAAGGCCGCCGGAAGGCTCGTCAAGGCAGACGATGAGAGGCCTCGCCGTCGCCTTCGACTGCCCCAGTTGGCGTCACAAGGCCTGGCTGCGTCACCCGCGGGTGCCGCCACCGCTGCCGGACCGGCCAACCATGGTCACCGCTGCCGCCGCCGCTGCCGGAATCCCCGCCCCCCAAGGAGTTGCCAGGCACAAATTCACGCACAAGATGAGCGGATCCGTCCTTCTTGTGTATGGATCCGGCCCTCCCGCGTGTAGCACGAGCTCCGGCAAGCCATGATTAACAGCTGCCGACCCCCAGCAGGAAGGACCATAGGGAGAAGGCGGCCTGGAGCAGGGGACGAAGGAACAAGGGATCGAAAGAATGGAAGCACGCGCGACGCCGCTTGACGCCGGCGCCGGCCGCCACCGCCGGCGGGCAGCTGCGGCGGCCGCGCTGTGGATCTGGCTGGGCGCTTTTTGGGGCGACGATTTCGCCTCCCGGGCCGCCCGAGGGAGCGACACGGGAGGCGCTGTGGATCTGGCGAGGGAGCAAGCTCGACTTTATATCTTCCATTTGTTTATTTTGTGGTATATAAAACTAAAATCACATTAATCTTCTTAAACTAAACAGCTGCACTTTTGTGGTTACTTTTTTCTAAGCAACAGCAAGGACTTTTGTAGTTTTGTGGTTACATAATCAATGATATCGAAGATTTTCTAAGAAAAATGTTGTTCTTTTCCAATGGCCGAGGATTTTTTTTATAATTCTTCATAATTTCTTATTAAATGCCCAAGAGTTTTCCAGTCTAATTTGTACATTTCCCCAGAGGGAAATCAAATTAGCAATGACTCAGATCAATTAATATTTGATCGTTCGAGTCTTAGAGCGAAATCAACACGGACGAAAAAATAAAAAAGACTTGTTGCATGGAACTTCCCATCTCTTCAAACCAGCTGCAGCATGCGCGTCTCTTCTTTCTGCCGAGTTCTGATAGCAACGTCTGAGCTCAGCGTTGAACCGGTGCGGCGTCCCGGCAGCGGCAACGCCGGCGACCGGATTTATTTTTCTTCCAGCATCCCAAGACTCGACGAGCCTGGTTCTCTGATTTTCGCAAAGCTTTCACTCTGGCGCATACACCTGGTAACGACGCATTAGCGCGAGCGTTTCCTCTGACTGGATTCTTTTTTCCTCCAAAACATAGGCCGATGAATCATTTCCTATGGTAGATAAAACTATATGAATCTGGTTCCTTTAAAATTCCTTTGAAAACCCTCCATTCCAAACAAGCCCTAACATTTGTCCAAAAAGAATCCTACCACTGGTGAAAGGCAGGGCAAGCCATGACAAGTCGTACGTCGTACCTCTGGTAGAAGGCAACTAAGGCCTTGTTTAGTTCCAAAATCCAAAATCCAAAATGAATGTTTAGACACATGTATGGCGTACTAAATGTAGATAAAAAACAAATCGCATTATATAGATGGACTGGAATTTGCGAGACGAATCCAATGAGTCTAATTAGGACGTGATTAGATACTAAATTGCTACAGTAATGCTACAGTAAACATGTGCTAATGACAGATTAATTAGATTCATTAATTAGATTCATTAGGTTCGTCTCGCGAATTCCAAACGTAATCTGCAATTAGTTTTTTAATTAGTCTATGTTTAATACTTTAAATGTGAAAAGATTCACTTTCAAAATCTTTTCACCGCGGAACTAAACACGGCCTAAGAAGTGAAACGGAGGAGCGTGGAGATACATGGGAGCCGCGTTCACATGATTGGTGTTGACGACCAAAATTGGCATCGGATGGATTTTGCTGTCAATATGGGCATAGCGGTCTAACCGGGAGGCTACGGCGGTTAGACTGGCCTGAGCAAAGTTCTCAAAAGTGAAATTGGACTGCACCATCATCTTCCTCTCGTCGAGCTGATCGAAATGCATATGTGGATCGCGTAATTTGGAGTCTGGATGAAGGAGATATGACCTCAGGAAGATCTGCACCTGCCAGGGGCGGTTAGACCGGGTTGGAAGGGCGGTTAGACCGGCCTTGACAGCCAAATCCGAGTTAGGAGTTGTATTTGGACACGTGATTTGTATTAGCTTCGACTCCTACAGGGGCAAGACCTCCCCACCCTATATTTATGAAGGGCCACGGCCGATTGAGGGAATCCCAATCGAACCAAACATTATGCATCTACTTTTTACCTCTAAACCTAGCTTTTCCAACCTCTCCTGCTGTTCATCGTGATCTCTGTTGGTGGTCGTTACGATACGGTTTCACCACCAACATTCCGTCACATTTCAGGCTCAACTTGCTCATAACAAAGTGAAATTGATTAATTCTAATGAGTTCCACAAGTTTTGTATAATTTGTGAGTGCAGGAGAAAGCAAGCAAAAGCTGAGCCACATTGGGCACAAAGACAGGCCGGCCGGCCTATGCCAGGCCGACCGGCCCCCTTCTGTGGCCACTTGCCACGTCACTGATCCAGGAGATCACAAACACAACACAAATGATCATGAGACGTGCGATCAACGTCGGTTTGATCCAAGAAACCGAAAGGCCTAAGCTACATTTGCATGGATTGAAGGGCCCACCAACATTGGATTCTCGGACAGCTTTGATCCAAAGCAACCGTTACCGACCTCAGGGTGCAATCCAGAGCGTCCCTGAAGAAGGCGGTGCCACGGGGCAGCCAGGCCAGGCCGATCGGCCTGGCCTAGGCCGGCCGGCCTCCCCCAGAGGCCGCCACCTGTCCCCCTTCGCGTGGCAGTTAAGCAGAGGGTTAGCTTAAACCTGACGCCTGCAACCGCCCTTGAAGACTATAAAAGGGACCCTCCTTCACCTTGAGAAAGCATCCATCAAATCATCCAAAGGAGAGAAGAGTAGCTTAGTGGGTTTGCTCTCATCTTTAGAGTAGAGTAGGGAGAGAGTGGGTGAGTTGCTCGGGTGACAGCCGAGCTTTGTAGAGAGAGTCCGGGATTTCTCTCTCGGTCTCGTCTCAACATTTCCGCCCCCGAGGAATATATTCAAGAGTTATCTTCAGTAAGTCCTCGGTCTCTTGTCTTTAGTACCTCGCTAGTTTACAACTTACTTTCAGCAAGTTATCATATTTATCTTGATCTGCGGGTACCTGAGTCTGCGCGAGTGACAGCGACTCTTGTTTGGGGTTTCCTCTATAGCCCTTCGCGTTGGGTGGAGGTCAGTGACTGAAAGCTTAGGCGTGGTGCCTGTGCTGGCTAGTCACCTCAGGTTGTGTTGCACCCCACGGAACTGCAGTGGTAGGCGGCAGGTGGTGACAGCCCTGTCCGTCCTTTGTACTCCACCACGTTCGGGTGTACTCATAACAGTAGTGCTGAGCCCGGAAGAACCCCTCTCTCACCCCGTTCTGAGTTCTTCCCGTTCTAGCCGTCGAAGCAGATCAGGTTAGGTATCGATAGTTTGTCTGGGGTAACGAGTAGCTAACTAAAGTCAAGCTCTCTACCCATTTATCCTTTTTCTCCTTGGTGGATCCGGTTAGAAAAGTTCTAGGCTAGTCGCGTCTACCGTTCCTTGGATTCGATATCCAGGTTCTTACTCCCCTGGTGAAAGGCTACATCGGACTCCGTGCGCTTGCGGATTTTAGTTAGGCTAAGGAGTGCCAACAAGCTTTTCTGGCGCCGTTGCCGGGGAACGGTAGCAACACTAGTGTAGGATCTTTTTAGCCGTACACCTTTACCCCCATAACCATCTACCACATGGAGTTTTCTCCTAGTTACCCGACGATTCCATCTAGCGAGTATTTGGAACCGCCTTCATCTTGCCACCCCATACCACCTCATGACTTCGAGATCCGTCCCAGTCTCGTTGCCATGGTTCGTGCACAGTCTTTCGGTGGAACGAAGGACGAAAGTCCCTATGCTCACTTGCAGGTTTTTGAGGAGAATTGCTCTCTTCTTATTATACCCGGCGTAAACCAAGACACTATACGATGGAAACTTTTCCCATTTTCTCTGATGGGAAATGCAAAATCTTGGTACGACCGGACTGCAAGGGGATTTAGCGGGGATTGGATCAAGTTGAAAGACGAGTTTTGTCTGTTCTTTTACCTTGTCTCCAAGATCTTGAAGCTCAGAGTTGAGTTGATGACATATCAGCAAGGCGATGAGTCACTTGGAGCCACGTGGGAGCGGTTCATAAAATTGGCCAACTCAGGGCCACCGCATAACATTCCAGAGGAAATGCTGATGCAGCATTTTGTTGGTGCATTGAAGCCGGAGAGTGCACAGTTCTTGAACATCACCTCCGCAGGGTCAGTGCTTTACAAGACAGTGGATGAGGTACGAGAGATCTTGGAAAAAGTTCTCAACTCTACCGAGTACACTGGCGTCTTCGACGACCCACCAACACCACCAACAACCCCCACAGACAAACAGCCACTACTCGCCCTCACATTCGATCCGCCTCCTCCGATCATAGAGGAAGTGCTTGAACACCCCAAGTCCTCAGACCATGAAAATATTCTTGACGATCTGCCGCACTTCATTCCCGAGCTCTTTACAGAAGAAGAGTACTTGGAGATCGGCAATACATCACGTATGCCCATGGAACAAGTGTGCGCAAGTTCAAGGTCTAAGGCGTTCATTCCAGAAGCCGTACCGCAGATCGAGGGTTTATCTGCGATCATGAGCAAGGAATGGACGGAGGAAATTGAAAGTTGCGAAGACATCATCCGAACCACCCACAACTTCAGAGTACTCCATTGCGCTATTGAGGGAACTGACTCTCAGGAAGTTGCCTACGACCCGAAGGTCGGGAGTAATATCATATCAAGTGCACTCGCATCACAAGTGCAACCAGACGAACCCCGGTCCTTCTCCCGTAAGCACCTCAAGTGGATCGACGGCCAAATGATGGAATGCAGAGGAATCATCCGTGTTGTGCCCGTACACATGGGACGCAACAGGATTTTCCTAGACTTCCACATTTTCGATATCCCTAGAGGCGACAACTTCTTCCTGATCGGACAGCCAATAGAGCACCTTGCCAACCCGAACCATGATCGAGCAACGATACAGTTCAAGGTTGGTAAAGAGATCATCCCGGTCAGCCTTGTGCGGTCAGTGAACACTATCGCAGAGGCCCGATCCGAGACAGACCCAGTGGAAAAAGCAGTTAGCTCCGCTCAAGAAGAGCAAGCTCAGTCCTCACAGGCTGAAGAGGCTAACCATTTCATCCAAGAGGCAGAAACGGACGGTTTTATAAAACTCGACGAGGAAGAAAAGCCACAACACCCCCCTCCTGAGTTGAAGCCGCTGCCTCCTGGACTTAGATACGCTTTCCTCCACAATGACCGACGCTCGCCAGTCGTCATCAGTGACAAACTGACAGACAATGAGACTCGGCAGCTTATCACAGTCCTAGAGAAGCACCGGTCTGTCTTCGGGTATTCTCTACAGGACTTGAAGGGGATCAACCCCAGCTTATGCACCCATCGCATACCTATGGAGCCGGACCATACGCCGTCTAGAGAACATCAAAGACGGCTGAATGATGCGATGAGGGAGGTAGTCAAGAAAGAAGTGTTGAAGCTTCTGCACGCGGGTATAATCTACCCCGTGCAAGACAGTGAATGGGTCAGCCCAGTTCAAGTTGTACCGAAGAAGGGTGGAATGACAGTTATCCAGAACGAGAAGAACGAACTTATCCCTCAGAGGACCGTTACTGGATGGAGGATGTGCATCGATTACAGGAAGCTTAACAAAGCTACCCGTAAAGATCACTTTCCTCTCCCCTTCATCGACGAGATGCTTGAGCGGTTGGCAAACCACTCATTTTTCTGCTTCCTTGATGGATACTCTGGTTATCATCAAATTCCTATTCATCCCGATGACCAGAGCAAGACTACCTTCACCTGCCCCTACGGAACGTTCGCTTACCGGCGGATGTCTTTCGGCCTATGCAATGCACCTGCTTCATTTCAGCGGTGTATGATGGCGATATTCTCTGACTTGATCGAACAGATCATGGAAGTATTCATGGATGACTTTACCGTCTATGGTAAAACCTTCGACAACTGTCTTGAGCACTTGGAAAGAGTCCTCAAGAGGTGCGAAGAGCATCACCTTATCCTAAATTGGGAAAAGTGCCACTTCATGGTCAGAGAAGGAATTGTGCTGGGACACAAGGTGTCAGAAAGAGGAATAGAAGTTGATAAGGCAAAAATAGAAGTTATTGAGCAACTACCACCCCCGACGAATGTCAAGGGTGTGCGAAGTTTTCTGGGTCATGCTGGCTTTTACCGAAGATTCATCAAAGATTTCTCTCGGGTAGCCAGACCTCTTACAAGCCTTCTGGCTAAAGAAGCACCCTTCAACTTCGACGATGATTGCCTTCTCGCCTTCTACACCCTCAAGAAGGCACTTATCTCAGCTCCCATCATACAACCGCCCGATTGGAACCTTCCATTCGAGATCATGTGCGACGCTAGCGACTATGCAGTCGGGGCAGTGCTCGGTCAATGCAAGGATAAACAGCATTACGCTATATCTTATGCAAGCAAGACATTGACCGGAGCTCAGTTAAACTATGCGACAACGGAGAAGGAACTCCTGGCAGTGGTGTTTGCCATGGACAAGTTCAGATCTTACTTGGTTGGTGCCAAAGTGATAGTATATACAGACCATGCTGCACTAAAGTACCTCTTGACCAAGAAAGATGCCAAGCCACGACTCATCCGTTGGATTCTGCTCCTTCAAGAGTTTGATTTAGAAATACGAGACAAGAAGGGGACAGATAATTGTGTGGCGGATCATCTCTCAAGAATGCAGGTTCAAGGGTCTAATCTTCCGATCAATGACTATCTCAGAGATGATACTCTCCTCAAGGTCACCACATCCAGTCCATGGTACACAAATTTGGTAAACTTCATGGTGACTGGGTATGTGCCTCCAGGAGAAGACAAAAAGAAGTTAATCTACCTCAGCAGATTTCACCTTTGGGATGACCCCTATCTGTTCAAGGTTTGTGCTGACGGATTACTCCGACGATGCATCCCTCATGAGGAAACACATAAGATCCTTGATCGTTGCCATTCATCACCGTACGGAGGACACTACGGAATTTTCCGAACCCATGCAAAGGTCTGGCAGAGTGGATTCTTCTGGCTGACCATGTATGGAGACGCTAAGGAATTCGTACGGAGATGTGCCAGGTGTCAGAAACACGGGAATATCAACGCCCGTGATGCTATGCCACTGCAAAATAACCTCCAGTTGGAGATTTTCGACGTGTGGGGAATAGACTTTATGGGTCCTTTCCCTGCATCCGAGCAGTGTGAATATATCCTGGTGGCAGTCGACTATGTTTCCAAATGGGTGGAGGCACTTCCGTGCACGGCAGCCGACTCGAAGAATTCAAGGAAGATGTTCGAAGAGATCATCTTTCCCCGTTTTGGAGTACCCCGAGTCGTGATCAGTGATGGAGGATCACACTTCATCGACAAGACATTCCGGAAGTGCCTAAGCGACTTAGGAGTGGACCACCGAGTGGCTACACCTTATCACCCTCAGACCAGCGGGCAAGCAGAAACATCAAACAAACAAATCAAGAACATTCTGCAAAAGACGGTCAATGCAATGGGGACGGGGTGGAAGCGAAAGCTACCGGAAGCACTTTGGGCATATAGAACAGCATTCAAAACACCGATAGGGATGACTCCCTACCAACTGGTATATGGCAAGACATGCCACTTACCGGTTGAGCTAGAATTCAAGTCCCATTGGGCGATCAAGAGGTGGAATATGGATCTCCAGACAGCCGGACTCAAAAGAAGAATGCAATTGGCTGAACTGGATGAATGGAGGGAAAAGGCCTACCACAACGCCAAGCTATATAAAGAAAGAACAAAGAGATGGCATGACAAGCGCATCAAGATCAAGCATTTCAAAGCGGGAGATCAGGTATTACTCTTTAACTCCCGTATTCGCTTGTTTGGTCATGGTAAGCTTAGAAGTAAGTGGGAAGGTCCTTTTAAAGTCTTAGATGCCGCCGATCATGGCGCGATAACCCTCCAGGATAATGACGGAAATACTTTCAAGGGCAATGGCCAAAGATTGAAAATATTTCTCGAATCCGAAATGCCAGAGCTCAAAGAGATGGACGTCTACGAGCTAACCGAGATACCTAGTCCAGGTCCGGGCGGGACCTAAAAATGGCCCTTATCTAGGATAGATTTCCCTTTCTATTTTCCTTTCCTTTCCTTAAACTTTTTCTAGCCAAACCCTAAAGACTTTCTGGTAGAAGAGCAAAGGGAGCATACATGAAAAATTTCAGGGGCCCTCGAGACAAAGCCAGGCCGGCCGGCCTCACCCAGGCCGACCGGCCCAGCACTGGCTTGTCTCGGGACGCTCCTTGTTTGAATGAGTCTCGCTGCTATCCTTTCTGAGAATTCGTGGGGTTTTGAAAAGAGGAGCGTCGTTTTAAAATGAAAGGCCCCCTCTCTTCTTCTCCCTCAGAACTCTCGAGCCTCCCTTCTCCAGAAACGTCCCCTCCTTTGAGAAATCCAAGCCATGGCCTCCCAATCAAGCCACCAAGATTCCAACTCGGTCTCTCAAGGCAGCCATTCCCCATCCAAGTCCTCGAAAGGGACACCTAGCTCCTCCAACACCAGTAGCGTCAGGATCATCGAGAGGGCGGCGTTCGTCGGAACCGTCGTCGCGCAGCCGGAGGCCCGGCGGCCCCTTTCCCAGGCCGATCAGCCTGGGGCAGGCCGGCCGGCCTCCCCTCGCCGCCTCTCTGGCTCGCCTTTGGGCAGAGCCTCCCTCCGTGATCCTCAGGAGGAGGGTCAGGTGAGTTCACTGCCCAAGACGCCCCGAAGGCCAACTACGGGACTTTTGTCCCCAAAGAAGGCCATCGGGAAGCGCCTCGTCTCCTCTCCGCTCAAGAAGGAGATCGTGCCGCTCTTCATCTCCACCTCGCCGGGGTACTCACCGCAGTACACTCCGGGAAGTCCTAGCCCTCCACGCCGGGAAGGGCCAGGCATTCGGGAAGGGGCTCTTCTTAGCCCCTAAGAAGCCCGACGAGGGCAGGAAGCGCTTCATGACGCCCCCTCCGATCCAAGGACCTCCCGGGCAGATGGAGTGGTCCGATGAGGAGGAGGAGGAGGACGTGGAGGAGCTGAGGAGGAAGCTCGCCGCGCTGCAACTCAAGGTCAACAATATGGACGAGCGCGTGGCGGAGGCGGTGATAGGGCAGATGGAGGCCGATGACAAGATCGAGATCCTTCGCAAGGCAATGGCCTCTAAGGTCAAGCGCCTCGCGAAGGCAACCGGCAACGAGCACCTCTACCGCCCGAAGGAGGAGTAGTTAGGATTAGGATTAGTTTAGATTTTTGGGTGCTTAGTTAAATTTCCTTTGGTTCATTTTATTTCAAATTTCCCTTGTATGCAGCACCCCCATGTTTGTTTTCCTTTCATCTGAATAAAATAAATTTATTTGAAAGAAGAGACTCATATATAAAAGAAAAAAAATGAATGGTTGGTGCACACTTGTGTGCCAACCAACCCCTCGGACTGATATTTCAGTGAAGCACGCAGAAACACTGACGACAGGAGGTGTACTGGTCGCTGGCCAAGGCAGGACTGCACCTGGCACAATGCCAGGCCGGCCGGCCTAGGCTAGGCCGGCCGGCCCCTACTGAAGCCGCTCGAGGAGATCCCGTGCCCACTGCGTAATCTCACGAATCACATGAACGAGGAACCTGAATCGGGACGCCTGGCTACAAGGCCAGGCCGGCCGGCCTCTACTGGGCCGATCGGCCTGGGCCTGTGGCCATCGTCGTCGACTCGACTCCAGGACACGGTTTGCAACCCCTACATTTGATCCTTTCGTGATTTTGATCCAAATAAAATTCCTGGCTAAATAATTTTAAAACTTGATCAAAACTCATGAAAGTGAACCCCTGCGCATGGCACCTTGGATATACTTGTGATATTTCATGAGAAAATATTTCATCTCCTTGGAACTTTTTGATAGGATTGCCTGATTCTCGTTAATTGATTCTTATGATATGATGATTTGAGAAGTTGAGCCTTCCGATTCAAGGTTTTGGAGATTGTTTTTGAAAATAAAACTTAAGGCAACCCTTGTTATCATCAACTTGAAATGTCCTATCCAAAGCCATATACCAAGTTCAAGTTGAAACTTCTACATAGCTACCTTCTAAAATTTTGAGCTTGCTCGAATTACTTGCCTTCACGTTCATGCTATCTTGTTCATCATGGCCATCCACGTACACGAGCATCAATAAAGTCCAAATTGTCGAAAGCTCTTCATCCCCCTGAAAAAAATGATGAAGAAAGGAATGATACACTCCTTATCTTCAGAAAAAAAAGAGAAAGAGAAAGGGGAAAGATGAAAGATGCTGGAACAAGGACTCAAACATCAAAGTACACATGCACTTGGCCAAGATGTATGAGTAGTAGGAATGATTAGACAAGTTCTTCGATCTTGCAAAATAAATAAAGAAGAGTGAGCAACATCTCAAAAGCTCCACCTTATAACATAGAGAGGCTTGATTCTAAGCCCAGGGGAGGATCCAAACACTATGAGTGATCGAGAGATGTTGAGAAATAACAAGGGAATGCCTCGTTTTCTTTATAAAATTATCAAAAACTCCAAATGCCGAGAGGAAGAAGTGCTCGACCAATCAATGAGTTGTTCTAAGACTCAATTGATGAAGATAAGGGTGTTAGCCACTAGAATCCAAGGTATGAAAGAAAACTCAGAGATATGACTTGTGTATACCTTGAGCTCATGACCCTGATCTTGCTAAAGTCCCGGTAATTTAATTCATTCTTTGCTAAGGGACTAGCAAAGTTTAGGTAGGGGGGCGTGTTGGTGGTCGTTACGATACGGTTTCACCACCAACATTCCGTCACATTTCAGGCTCGACTTGCTCATAACAAAGTGAAATTGATTAATTCTAATGAGTTCCACAAGTTTTGTATAATTTGTGAGTGCAGGAGCAAGCAAGCAAAAGCTGAGCCACATTGGGCACAAAGACAGGCCGGCCGGCCTATGCCAGGCCGACCGGCCCCCTTCTGTGGCCACTTGCCACGTCACTGATCCAGGAGATCACAAACACAACACAAATGATCATGAGACGTGCGATCAACGTCGGTTTGATCCAAGAAACCGAAAGGCCTAAGCTACATTTGCATGGATTGAAGGGCCCACCAACATTGGATTCTCGGACAGATTTGATCCAAAGCAACCGTTACCGACCTCAGGGTGCAATCCAGAGCGTCCCTGAAGAAGGCGGTGCCACGGGGCAGCCAGGCCAGGCCGATCGGCCTGGCCTAGGCCGGCCGGCCTCCCCCAGAGGCCGCCACCTGTCCCCCTTCGCGTGGCAGTTAAGTAGAGGGTTAGCTTAAACCTGACGCCTGCAACCGCCCTTGAAGACTATAAAAGGGACCCTCCTTCACCTTGAGAAAGCATCCATCAAATCATCCAAAGGAGAGAAGAGTAGCTTAGTGGGTTTGCTCTCATCTTTAGAGTAGAGTAGGGAGAGAGTGGGTGAGTTGCTCGGGTGACAGCCGAGCTTTGTAGAGAGAGTCTGGGATTTCTCTCTCGGTCTCGTCTCAACATTTCCGCCCCCGAGGAATATATTCAAGAGTTATCTTCAGTAAGTCCTCGGTCTCTTGTCTTTAGTACCTCGCTAGTTTACAACTTACTTTCAGCAAGTTATCATATTTATCTTGATCTGCGGGTACCTGAGTCTGCGCGAGTGACAGCGAGTCTTGTTTGGGGTTTCCTCTATAGCCCTTCGCGTTGGGTGGAGGTCAGTGACTGAAAGCTTAGGCGTGGTGCCTGTGCTGGCTAGTCACCTCAGGTTGTGTTGCACCCCACAGAACTGCAGTGGTAGGCGGCAGGTGGTGACAGCCCTGTCCGTCCTTTGTACTCCACCACGTTCGGGTGTACTCATAACAGTAGTGCTGAGCCCAGAAGAACCCCTCTCTCACCCCGTTCTGAGTTCTTCCCGTTCTAGCCGTCGAAGCAGATCAGGTTAGGTATCGATAGTTTGTCTAAGGGTAACGAGTAGCTAACTAAAGTCAAGCTCTCTACCCATTTATCCTTTTTCTCCTTGGTGGATCCGGTTAGAAAAGTTCTAGGCTAGTCGCTTCTACCGTTCCTTGGATTCGATATCCAGGTTCTTACTCCCCTGGTGAAAGGCTACATCGGACTCCGTGCGCTTGTGGATTTTAGTTAGGCTAAGGAGTGCCAACAATCTCCACGACCATTGATGACGTCATAAGGCTTGCTGGTCGACCTAGGGCACGTCCGGTGACGTCCACGCCCTGACGGGTCCCTCCCGGGCGGGAGTTTCGACGGCCTTTGCTAGTTTGCTCGTAAACTAGTCGTTCTTCACCACGTAAGTGCGTTGGTTATCCCTTTGCTGGTTTGCTCGTAAACCTTGCCATCTGCCATCACGTAAGCGTGGTAGTTACCCTCTCGAACGACCGATCTCAGGCAAAACCCCAATACCAGTCTAACCGGGTTGCTGGGGCGGTCCAACCGCCCTTGGCAGCAATTAGCCGATTTGGTCTTTCGCGACCCGCGCGATCTAGCGGTTTCGTGTGTTGGCCCCGAAAAAGCGTCAACACATTCTAGCGACTCCGCTGGGGAACTTGAAGGTCTGATTGATTTAAAACCGGCCAATCAAACCCTAACTCATTGCTTTCATATATCACTTTGATTCGCCATTATCATTGCATCTGGTCCTTCAAGACCGTTGCATATATCGTTTTGCCATTGAGTCAGGCTGCTCAAGCCGACTGCATTGTTCTTTGCTTGCTACGTTACATTAAAGATTACAAGAGAAGCACTTATTGGTCATTGGTTGCTTGGATTATCTTGAATATCTGGATTTATCACAAGATCAGTAGCATCAAGACCTATTATGGCGGGTTATCCTTATTCTCCACAACAATATTACTACAACAAGCCCAAGGTACAAGTGGCAAATTCATTACCTATGTATAATAATTATTTTGTAAGTACCACAAATTCTCATGTTGATGTTGCTAGACATAGTGATAGTAGGCATATTGCGTGGGCTAGTCATTTTTCAGATAGTACTCCTAATTATGCAAATTATAATTCTGAATATTACATGCAAAAGCCGTTGTCAAATAATATGCATACTTTGAATTTCGATATCACTAGCAACATGCAACACTATTCTCACACATCGGCTGCGGAACAAGTTCAATTGCCGGTGGCTAATTTTTATGAGACACCATATGCTAGTAGTTGTCATAATTTTCAGCAAGGTATTCAATCTTTTAATTCGTCGGCTATAGATTTACAATATGTGGTTCAGCCACAAAATAGACCGGCGAATGAGAAAGTTGGCTATGCTGATTCTAGCAATCCAGCTAGCTATTCTCAAACATCATATGCTGAACAACATGTTAATAGAGTGGAGGTCGCATCTACTTTTTCAACACCATATACAAATGCTAATAACATGATTCGGTACCAAATGTTCCTAGTAACTATAGCCGGATTAATGAAAATTCAGCAAGTTCGTATGCATCTCCACACATTAATTCAGCATATGCTATATCTCAAACATCATGTGATACTGATCTTTATAATATTCAACAATGTAGAGATGAATCGGTTTTGATTATTTTAAAAGGTTTAAAGAAACTAGAAACCGTTGTAGTTTGCCACTTTCTGAAAAGGATTTTGCTGGTCTTTACTTTAAAGGATTAAAATCACAAATTAAAGATAGACTTGAAACTCTTGATTTGCTTTCGGTTGCTCAAGTACAATGGAGTGCTTTTGGTGTGGAGCTCCGAATGATGGTAGAAAAGAACGATTCAGATTTGAGCAAAAGTTCGGTTATTACGACAACCGAACGATCTGTGTCTGTTCATTCAAAAGAAACAAATTTAGCTAAAGAAAATCATGTTAATCATAAGAAAACAGCTATACTTGATTTTCCAAATGGAGTTATGCATTTGTCTAGTGATTATCGTGTTATCAATACATGTCAACTCATGACTGGACAATGTTCAGTAAATCAAAGTGTTGAAGATCAGGGCATTGGAAGCAAAAAAAGAGGCATTAGTGTGTCGTGACTTGGTGATTTCCAGCAGCACTGGAGATACCGGTGTAACCGGCCTCGTATCCCGGTGTGACCGGCCTCTATAGGAAGCAGATGCCGTGGGCCGCCATCAAGAGAAAATGTTCGACACCATCTACATCAAGGCTCCACGCCTCTCCAACATATTCAGCAAGGTATGCTTTGCAAATAATTCCCAATCAGATCATATACTTACAATTGATTCATCTACTAGTGATGCTATTGTTAATATTTCTAAAAGATCGGTTGAGGATAATAATTTACTTGCTAGTAATGTCATACCTTCAGATTGTGTCGGCCATTGTACTGTAAAAGTAAGAAAGGCCGGCAACATTAATATTTTGACATTTAAACTTAATCCATCATCATTGCCAAAGTTTTTCTCTACATGGTTTACTTGTGGTCATTCTAGAATCAAAACCAAAAAACCAAAACCGAAAGGCATTGTGAAATCCGACGCTAATATAATGATAAACTCTAAAGTGTCGGATATGAGAAGCATAAGGAAACCTATAGCTGGATGGATTGATGAGAAATATGAACCATTCGTTTTCTTGGCCTTAAAGCCTTCTCCACAAAAGCATCGGGTAGAGAAAATGAAATACACTTTTGATTTAACTTTATGTGATGATCTATTTGATATCTTGCTTGAGCATAATTTTATTAAGTCATTTGATCATAAAGTCGTTTCATCACCTCTTAAATTAGAAAAGAGAAAGTATTGCAAGTTTCATAATTCATTTGATTATAATACTAGCAATTGCAATATGTTTCGCCAAATAATACAGTCGCCCATTGATAACGGACGACTGAGATTTGCTCAAACACAAGAGGATGACCGATTGATTTCAGTCGGTCTTGATGACAAAAGTTTTGTTAAAGAGGAGAATTCTAACTCCTTAAGTGATGATAATGACGTCGTCCATGAATTGCAAGTTGAAGATGATGCTAAGGACGATGAGCTTCTCAAAATTCCAGAAGTCACTGGGGGCATGCAATTTCTTCCCCGTCATACCAAGAACCTGTTGCTCCTGCTATGCTGAGGATAGAGGTCGGACCGGTTTCCAAAAGAGGTCCAACCGGTTTTCAAAAAGAGGTTAGACCGGTCTCACATACCGGTCAGACCGGTCCTGGTCTGAAATGTTCAAAAGTGCTAAAATATGAAGATCCTAGGATAAATTGAGGCAAAAACCATCTTAAGCACAAAGGCCAAAAGCCGAAGATCACATTCGATGATCTTCTGGCTAAGTATCAAAGAGAAAATGAGGCAAAGCGTGCTAGTCGGTCAAATGATGTTAAATCAGTGAAAACGCCTCCTAGACATAATTCTAGAGATTGGAGTCGGCAAAAGAAGGAGTCATATTCAGCAGCGCCATATTCTCCTTCTAGGCCGCCGATGCCAAAGCCATATAGTCTACATCAAGCTAATGTTCATTCATACTCACCATATGGATGTGATGATTCATGGAGACATGCTCCTTCATATTCTCAACCATATTATATGGAGTATGCAGCTCCGAGAAAACCGATGTATGCTAGACAACCATCTATTGAAAATGACCGTCTTAAGCCAAAGAGTCGGGCTAGTGTTCATGAGAAGAAAAAAGTTGTCAAGCAAGTTTATAGAGTCAAAAGAGTTGGATGCAAAGATAAAAGTTCAGATCTGAATTCAGTTAAACAAAAGCCGATTAATGTCTTAGAGACTTTGGTTATTAATGGCAAAAGGAAGGTAAATTTAGTTGTTGATGTTTCTAATGCCAAATCTGAACAAAAGAAGTTGAAGGAGCCAAAAATCAAGAAGCAGGTACTGCTGTCCTAAACTCAAGCACAACCAACACATTTGTCAAGATCATTATATTGGCAAAAGAAGAAGCTCCATAAACTCAGTGCCCAAGAGCTTTTAAACGAAGAGGGCATGGCATGGGTTCCTAAAAGAAGCATTCAAGCTCAAGACAAGGATGATGTTCAAGTAAAGGGTGCAACACAATTGAAAGAGGAGAGAAGATCCAAGAGACAATCTTCAAATATGAGGTTTGCACCAAATCATCAAAATTATTGGTTATCACATCATCCATTTGCTTTACAAATATCATATATGCCTATGTCTTTGAATTCATCCGTTGATATATTTGGTTATCCCTCACGCTATAATTTTAATCCATGGACACCATATGGATATTTACATCATGGAGGGATTTCACCAAATTGTTATGCATATTAATTAATTGCAATAGATATTGTTGTTAACTTTCAAAAGGCCGAAATATGTAATTCCTAGAGGTGTTTGTTAGTCCTTTCGTATATATCATTTTCTAGAGTTTATTTTGGCTATACATATGCATATGGATGGATTCATAGTGAATGATAATTTGCAATCGTCGTTGCCAACACATATGGCGATGAATATTTTTTACTATCATCTTAAATGTTGCTTCCCGATGAGAGATCACTTTTGGCTTTATTAATGCTCGGGGGGCAAGATATTAGCAAAAGGAATAAGTTACCATCATGGAGTTTTTGTATATACTAAATCGGCATGCAAAAGATTTTCAAACATTGATGATTGTCTTAATTTCACTCCAATTGTGTGTTTTGAGACCTTTAGCCGGTTTGGAATATTTAACATCAATGATTAGGCCAAATATGGAGTTCTCTATTGAGGCCGGTGATTTTTTGTGATCCATGGTTGTTAATCATGCTGATGCATTTGGTGACTCGTTGCTAGAGGTGCAGCAAGAATTTGTGTTCAAATGAGTCATTAGATTTTTTTCTTGATAAATGTCTAGAATGTCATCTCGATTTAATATATGTAGTATATCTAGGCATGAGAATGGAGGATAATTACTTTAGCATAATAAACGTCAGGCTATATTATCAAAAGAGACAACTTTATGAAAAAGCCGATGTTTAGCAATTTGAAAGGGTGTGTCCTCTATAGACCGGTGTAACCGGGTTCCGGGACCGGTGTGACCGGGTTTCTAAAATCAGCTTGATAAAGGTTCTTGCTGAAAATGCTATGTTGGCCATTGAAACTTCAATGCTTGATGAGGCCGAGGATAGCAGCTGCATTGGTTGAAGCTGCATGGAAGGCAAGGTAAAAACAAATAGGGAGGCTCAAGGGTAATCTAGCTAACATCAATCTGAAGGTAATTGTGTCATATTCACCTTTTGGTTGATTACTCTCCTTTCTTTATTTATGATCAAAATAACTTATGGATGCAATGTTGGATCATTTTATCTTCCTTCATTCTTGATTTGAGGGGTATTGCAAAGGCCAATTGACATTATAGCAATTTGGTCGCTTAATGCATCCACCATGACTCGCAAGTATGAGAATGGTTTTGAATTGATATTTCAAGAATCTGTATCCGAGGATGTATATGCTCAGGCTTATTTCTCACAAAGCACCAACAACAACATGATGAAATTTCATTACATTGGGAAGAAACAAGCAATATGACCGATAAATGCTATCGTCCTTGAAAAGCAAGACATAATCGATGTGCTAGTGTTAGTCATCGTTCCTGTACAATTTTGGTTCAGATTAATATTTCTTGGCAAAGCAAGCTTCACCAAGAAACAGGGGGGCATATGTTGACAACCAAAATTGGCATCGGATGGATTTTGCTGTCAATCTGGGCATAGCGGTCTAACCGGGAGGCTAGGGCGGTTAGAACGGCCTGAGCAAAGTTCTCAAAAGTGAAATTGGACTGCACCATCATCTTCCTCTCGTCGAGCTGATCGAAATGCATATGTGGATCGCGTAATTTGGAGTCTGGATGAAGGAGATATGACCTCAAGAAGATCTGCACCTGTCAGGGGCGGTTAGACCGGGTTGGAAGGGCGGTTAGACCGGCCTTGACAGCCAAATCTAAGTTAGGAGTTGTATTGGACACGTGATTTGTATTAGCTTCGACTCCTACAGGGGCAAGACCTCCCCACCCTATATTTACGAAGGGCCACGGCCGATTGAGGGAATCCCAATCGAACCAAACATTATGCATCTACTTTTTATCTCTAAACCTAGCTTTTCCAACCTCTCTTGCTGTTCATCATGATCTCCACGACCATTGATGACGTCCTAAGGCTTGCTGGTCGACCTAGGGCACGTCCAGCGACGTCCACACCCTGACGGGGTCCCTCCCGGGCGTGAGTTTCGACGACCTTTGCTAGTTTGCTCGTAAACTAGTCGTTCTTCGCCATGTATGTGCGTTGGTTATCCCTTTGCTGGTTTGCTCATAAACCTTGTCGTCCGCCATCACGTAAGCGTGGTAGTTACCCTCTCGAACGACCGATCTCAGGGCAAAACCCCAATACCGGTCTAACCGGGTTGCTGGGGCGGTCCAACCGCCCTTGGCAGCCATTAGCCGATTTGGTCTTTCGCGACCTGTGCGATCTAGCGGTTTCGTGTGTATTTGGCCCCGAAAAAGCGTCAACAATTGGATTTAGTTTTGTTTACTATGTCATATTCCTTCTCGAGTGAAATGTAAGATTGTATATCTTCGAGTACTCCTTTTACTAACAAATTCTTGATGCTTTAGCTAGAAAGATTAAGCCAAACTTCTGAAACTCCATTAATATATAAAACATTTAGTTTAGAAACACAAGCATCAAGTGCATAGATTGTTTAAGAGAGAGTACGTTCATGACCTGTTGAATGCATTGCATTTTACAAAAAAAAACATTCTAACGGAAAATACTTGTGCAAACAAAACATCGAAAACTGTAAAGATTAAACTTTATTTATTTTCCTAAGGAAACCGCACCCCTTGTTTCTTTTCATTCTCTCAAGCATCAATACCTAAAAGATCATAGTACATACTCAAGTAACTGTGAGCATGCTTTTAGTCTTACTTTGCAACAGAGGCATATAACTTATAAGCATCGCAGAGGCAACTGAAACTTGAAATATCATCATCATCATCATAAAAGAAAACCTGAAAGGAAGGCAGAGGCATACAATTACAAAGCATCCAAGGCACCCGAATTTGACGCTGGAACGCTCCTAAATAGAATGCACTAACGGCAACAAAGGAAGCACTGAATACATCCTTTGACAGAATCATCCAGGCAAGAGGAGCAATCGGGTATATCATTGCATCGACAGTTGACCTGCAGGAGCCAGCGTGCGCTTCCAGCACGTACTGCCCCCACGGCAGGCTTGACCATCAGCATCAGCAGCAGCAGTTGCACAAACAAGATCAGTATGCAGGTGAGGGTTATCTTGTTCTTATTTGCCACCATTTGGTTCAAACTGTATGATTTGTTTCTAGAAATCGGAAAAATTAACATACAGATTATGTAAAACTATGATCATGATGCATAGGAAATCGAAATACAAGATGTTACAATTACCAATCAATCTCTTGATGAAGCGGCCAATTGTATTGGTTGTAGCTAGCTTGCTTCTTCCGGACCGGTCGTGAAAGGCAGATGCTCAAATTAATAGGAGATGAACGGGTGGAGATGTAAGTGACTGGAGAAATAAATTAGCATTTATTAATGGGTTAGAGTACTTGATACATGGACTCATGCAACGGATCTCACTGATGGTGTTGCTTGGATTACTTCGTTATGATATTTTAATGTTGATTAATATAATCATTCTGTCTATCTCGTGATAAGAAGTTTATAGATTCACACGGCTTAAAGTCAGAACGTAGATCATAACTTGTAAAACGAAAACAAAAAATTAGGACCTCAACTGACACATCAATCAATTATACTCACTACACCAAACCAGTTTTACCTTGGCGGCCAAGGTTTTCCTTGGCAGCCAAAATTGAGCCGTCAAGGAATATAATATTTTCTTGGCGGGGATAAGAAATAGCCAAGGAATTATAATACCTTGGCTGTTTTTAAAAGCCGCCAAGGTAAAAATGAGTTTTCTTGGCTGTTTCGTTGAGCTGCCAAGGTAAAAATGAGTTTTCTTGGCTGTTTTGTTGAGCCGCCAAGCAAAAGATGGATTTACTTGGCTGTTTCTATGAACCGCCAAGCAAAGGATTAATTAACTTGGCTGTTTCAATGAGCCGCCAAGTAAAAGATGGATTTACTTGGCTGTTTGTTTAACCCGCCAAGAAAAGAACGAGTTCCCTTGGCTGTTTTCTTGTGTATTTTAATTGGTGATATCAAGAAAAGGACATGTTTCCTTGGCTGTTTTTAATGATCCGCCAAGAAAAGGATGCATTTCCTTGGCTGTTTTTAGTGACTCGTCAAGAAAAGGGTACATTTCCTTGGCTGTTTTTAGTGACCCGCCAAGAAAATCATTCATTTCCTTGGCTGTGTTGTATTAGCCGCCAAGTAAATTTAACGTTTTTTATGTATATTCTTAGCCAACAAGCTAATTACTCAATATATTGTGTAAGATATTTCTTATAATACACATGCATTTGCATGTATACTATTTGAAAAGTTTGCCATAGACTTTTATATGGTGATCTTGCCTAACCGCTAGGTCATCATCATATAATCCTCAAACAACGCAAAACAAGTACATACATCCGTTATCTTTGCTTGTCGACCTCAAATCCGCATGCATCCCCTTCCACTTCTCCATCGCAAGTTTCATGCATATCATTGGTTTCATGTCTATCGCCACATGAATCTATTAGTATGCTCCTCGAGGGGCACACGACGCATACGTTGGGTAGATGGGTGAGATTTGTGGCACACACGACATAATCGTCTATGATAGTCTATATAACATCCTAACATCGAGAGATAAAATTGAGCCTGCACATTGATGACACCTCATAATATTCAAAATATCATGTACGTGTTTGGCTGCTTAATTTGGCTCCTACAATTAAAGAAACAGAATGCTATTGAGAAATAAATAATTGGTATGCGATATATATCATGAGTCTTGTTAGGCCACATGCCAACAAAGCCATAAAAATAATGTGTAGAGTAATTTTTTTGCGTGTTTGTTTCTCCTACGTGGCCTACAAAGATTTATGGCAATGAATATTTGGGAAAATAAAATAGTGCACGATTTATGTGAGGAGGCCTACTAAGATTACGAGAATCCATGTCAACCGGCATTGGACGAGCTTAGACGCTCTCTAATTAAATACCTTGGTCTATCTCACACGTATACTTATGCCGTGTTTAGTTCCGCGGTGAAAAGATTTTAGAAGGGAATCTTTTCACATTTGAAGTATTAAACATAGACTAATTAAAAAACTAATTGCAGATTACGTTTCGAATTCGCGAGACGAACCTAATGAACCTAATTAATCTGTCATTAGCCCATGTTACTGTAGCAATTTACTGTCTAATCACGTCCTAATTAGACTCATTGGATTCGTCTCGCAAATTCCAGTCCATCTATATAATGCGATTTGTTTTTTTACCTACATTTAGTACGCCATACATGTGTCTAAACATTCATTTTGGATTTTGGATTTTGGAACTAAACAAGGCCTTAGAATATGAGCAAGCTTATTAGCCTGATTTAGTGATTTTAATTTATCCCAAAAGCGCTGCTGGCTGCCTTGCACTCCGGCGCTCAAAAAATTCCAACGCACCCAACGCGCCCACGAGGCCACGACTCCGCGTCGCACTCCCGCGCTAGGGGGGCCAAAATTCGCCAAGTCCCGCGTATCCCCTTCTGGATAAGAGGAAAACCAAGGGTTGCCGCCGCCTCCAACTCTTTCTCGCTCCTCGGACCAACCAGCAGGCGCTCCCAGCCCAAACTCTCCACCTCCCTCATCGATCCAGATCCGCCTGAATCCCTTCCATCCTCCATCCTCCTGCCCGCCGCTTGCTACATCAACCTTGCATCTGGCCATCCTGCAGCAATGTGGAGACAGCAGTGGTGCCGTAGGGTGGGCCCACCACTGCCGACGCGGTGAGGGGATGCCTCGTGCTTTGGCCGCCGTCGCCGTGGTTCTCGTGGCTAGGCCGTGCTCGGGAGGCCCTAGGTATTGCTTACTTCTTGCTTGGTACGATTCTTTTTCCTGAATCAATGCGCTCCTCACGATGTGAGCAAAGGGGGAAGTAGAGATGTTTAGATCTGATGTCTTGCTTCCATTTTTTTTTTCTCTAAGGTCACTGCATTTGAGGATTGAGGATTGAGGAACAAGCTGTACACTAGGTCCCTTGCTGATCAGATTTGACGACCATTGAAGAAGGCACTGCTTCCCTCTCCCACGAACTGCACACCTCTCCAATTAAATAGTAGTAAGTATCACTATTACTTGAATGATGTATTTTGATTGAAATAGCAGTAGTGTGTTAGACATTGGCTAGAATGCACCCTTTTGTCAAAACTCATCGTTAGTTTGGTAAAAAAAAGAAAATCCTTTTTCTGCTAGTCATATTTGGTTGGTATGTGTCAAATTATTGAGACTGAATTATCTGTGCTTGTTATTTATGTGAAATTGTTGTGATATTGAAACATATAATCTTTGTAAAACAGAACAAGAGCAATGGGAGATCGTGAATGGATGTATAGTGGTTGGTCTCGTGGGCAGCCTCCTTCTCATGAGTGGATTGAAAACACAAATAGTTTTTTAGATCGTGCATTCTCTATGCTGAGTCTGGTTGAAAATGACACCATTAAGTGCCCTTGTGCTTTGTGTCGGAACTATGTTAGGCATAAAAGGTTTGATGTAGAGATCCACTTGTGTAAACATGGATTTAGGGATGACTACAGAATATGGACGTCACATGGAGAGAGACATGTTGAACTTGGAAGTGATGAGAGTTCTGAGGAAGTTGATCGCATGGATGATATGTTAGTTGACCTAGGCGCTGAACATGGACTCACCAGTGACGAGGAGCCTACAGCCTCAACTCGAGCATTTTTTAGGATGGTTGACAATGCTGAGCAACCAGTGCATGATAACACAGAACACTCGTCTCTTTCAGCTGTGGCACGTTTGCTAGCTTTGAAATCACGATATAATATGTCAGTTGCCCACTTTGAAGCCAACTTAGAGTTAATCAATGAACTTTTGCCCCCAGAATCTAAGATTCCCAAGGACTTTTACGAGTCAAAGAAATTATTGGAGGGTCTTGGTATGTCATATGTGAAAATTGATGCGTGCTATAACAACTGCATGCTTTACTATAAGGATAATGAAAGTAAAGACAAGTGTGATGTTTGTGGTACCTCACGCTATGAAGAAGGCCAGAATAGAGTCCCACGTAAAGTATTGCGGTACCTTCCCATCAAAGATAGACTAAAAAGATTGTATGCACATGAGAAGACAGCAAAACTGATGCAATCTCACAGGCAGTCCAGATCTGGTAAGATGTTGCACCCATGTGATGGGGAAGCATGGAAACAGTTTGACAAAGACTTTGAAGATTTTGGTAGGGAACCTAGGAATGTACGCCTTGCTGTGGCCACAGATGGTTTTCAGCCGTTTAGTATAAATGCAGCTCCCTATTCATGCTGGCCAGTTTTTATTACTCCATTAAATCTTCCTCCTGGTTATATCATGAAGTCAGAGTACATATTCCTTGCCCTTGTAGTGCCTGGTCCTGAACATCCTGGAAAGAATCTAAACATAATGATGCAACCTTTAGTTGATGAACTGTTGAGCTTGTGGGAGGGTGTTGAAATTCGAGATGCTTCAACGAAGAAGATATTTAAAATGCGTGTAGCCTATCTATGGTCCATCCATGATTTTCCTGCTTATGGTAACTTTTCTGGATGGAGCACTCATGGTAGGCTTGCGTGCCCAGTGTGCTTGGGTGACAGTAAAGCATTTCGACTACGTAATGGTCGCAAACCATGCTGGTTTGATTGCCATAGGCGCTTCTTACCTATGGAACATGCATTCAGACATCAAGCTAATGCATTTAGAAAGAATACAGTGGTGCATGATGAGCCTCCAAGCTATTTGACAGGGGAGGAAGTCCTAGCCCAAATTAACATGTCACTGGCTGATACAAAAAACTACGGTTTATTGCACAACTGGACCCATCTTAGTTGCTTTTGGCAACTTCCATACTTTCATAAATTGTTGCTACGACACAACATTGATGTGATGCACAATGAGAAAAACTTGGGTGAAGCTATATGGAATACATGCTTTGACATACCTGAGAAGACTAGAGATAATGCTAAGGCCCGGAGAGATCTAGCCCAGATTTGCAACCGTCCCTCCCAACATTTGAAGTTAAAGCCAAATGGCAAGTGGGACAAGCCTAGGGCCCCATTTTGCATAAATAAGAATGACAAGCAAATAATCCTTAAATGGTTTCAAGAACTCAAGTTTCCTGATGGCTATGCATCCAACATTAGAAGAGGTGTGAACTTGACTTCGAGGAAGATCTTTGGCCTAAAAAGCCATGATTATCACATTTTCATGGAACGCCTACTTCCTGTTGCATTTCGTGGCTTCCTTCCAGAAAATATATGGATCTGTTTGGCTGAGCTAAGTTTTTTCTATCGGCAGCTGTGTGCCAAAGAGTTAAAGCGTGATACCATATGCTCAATGGAACGTCAAGTTGTTGTTCTTATTTGCAAATTGGAGAAGATATTTCCTCCAGGTTTCTTCACCCAGATGCAACATCTGATTGTTCATCTTCCTCATGAGGCTAGACTAGGAGGTCCTGTCCAAGCCCGTTGGATGTATCCATTTGAGAGGAAACTCCAACAACTTAGGAAAAAGGTACGGAATAGGGCTCGTGTTGAGGGTTGCATTGTTGAGGCTGAAATAGTTGAGGAGGCTACAAATCACCTATCTCTGTATTTTAAGCCCAAAGCCCGATCAGTTAGAAACAAAATTCCTCGATATGATGATGGTGCTTGTACCTTTGAAAGTTCATGCAATCTTGAAATCTTTCAATACCCTGGCCGGTGCATTAGCCCTCGCGGTGTTCGAGCTCTCTCAACCGAAGAATATGAGGCTGCTTTCCTTTATGTTTTGACAAACATGCCGGAGATGGACGAACACTTCAAGTAATATACACATTTCTTTTGAAAACTATAATATATTTCTGCAAATTTTAGTAGCTCTGTTCTAACTTTGTTGTTATAGTAAATTTGAGAAGGAACAATGGAAGAGCAGAAATAGACCAACACCTGAAGAACTCAGGGATTTGAGGTTAAATGGGTGGAAGAGTAGCCGAGGAAAACGTGGGCCCAATTTCTTTGATTGGTTCAAAGAAGAAGTAATCCTACTAAAACCTTTCATATGAAGTAATGTAACAGTCTGTTTCTAACTAAAACTAATATATCAAACTTCTATTAATTTGCAGTGCGTGCAGACAGCTGACATTGATACTGCATTATGTCATATATCTTATGGTTTTCGCAAAAGAGTAACCAGTTATGGGTGCTATGATGTGAATGGGTACAGATTTCGTTCAAAGGCACATGAGAGAACCAAATCAGGATTAGCTACAATTAATAGTGGTGTTTGTGTTTCCTGTGTTGATGACAACAATAATGAGATGGAGTATTATGGTGTTATTAAGGACATCATAAAAATAAATGGGAAGGTAGTTTGCAGCTAGAGATGGTTTTGTTTGATTGTGATTGGTTTGATCCAACACCTAGTGGAACAAGACGTACTGAAAAGCTGGGTCTGGTGGAAATTAAACATGCTGCTAGGCTTTCTGTTTTTGAACCATTTGTTATGGCAAGTCAAGTGAAACAAGTATATTATTTACCTTATGCTTGTAAGAGTAGAGCAGATCTTCAGGAGTGGTGGGTTACATATCAGGTTACACCATGTGGCTATATTCCCCCAGATGACAATAGTGATAACTTGAACCCTCCTGATGTGCTAACCCAAGAAATGCTATTTTATCAAGAGGAGGGATTGGAGGGCACATTTATCATTGATTTGGATATTGAGCTAGATAATACAACTCCTGTTGTTTCAGAGGAGATTACTGATCCTAAGGATTTGGAATTTTTGTCAAAATTGAATATTGAAGACGACAGTGAAGAAGCATCAGACAATGAAGAAGAAGAAGATGAGGAAGATCATGATGAAGACCATGATGATCTACCTGAACATCTAGCTTATGATCCAAATGATTATTGATTATTTTTACTTTTTTTAGTCGTAGCTGCCCTTTGTATGCCTTTAACAACTGTTGTACATTTTGGAACTGAACAACATTTGTGTTGAACCGTCCATTGCATGTGTTGCTGAATAACCCATGTTATGTACATAATGTCATTTACATATGTTGGTAGCATGTTCATAAAATGTTTCCTTTTTTTGCTAAGATATACAATGTACTGACTGCTTTGTTATTGTTAATTGCAGGAGATGCATGGACTTCGACATAGAAAGCTTACAAGCAAGAAGGGTGCAACGAAGGGTGGGAGCAATCAAACAGGGTTGAGTGATGATGCTGTTCAATCTAAACGAAGCAAGGGAGCTCATGCTGGGAGTTCTGAAAGGAGCATTGCTGTTCAGTCCAACAGAAGCAAGGAAGCTAATGCTCGGAGTTCTGAACAGAGCATTGCTGTTCAATCAAACAGAAGCAAGGGAGTTCATGCCGGGAGCTCTGAAAGGACCATTGCTGATGGTCGTAAGTCCAAAAGACTTCTGAACATTAGAAGTGTTGGAGATAATACTGGGAGCTCGGAAAGGAGCAGACCTAATGGTATTTACCCCAGAATTGTTGGTGATGATGCTAACTGCACAATGGTTGGAGCTGATGGTGAACACTCTGAGAGGAACAGTGCTAATGGTGCTAGCCATGGTGTCAACTCTCAACTGAATGGTGGTAGTGATGGTGTCAACTATCAACTCAATGGTGCTACTGATGGTGTCGACTCTCAACTGAATGGTGTTGCTGATGGGGTCAACTCTCAACCGAATGGTTCTAGTGATGGTGTCAACTCTCAACTGAATGGTTCTACTGATGGTGCCAACTCCCAACAAAATGGTTCCAAGCGAGTTCTTGTGGATGCTCCAAAAAGAGGGAGGGCAAAGATGTCTCGAACTGAATTAAAAATGGCTCCACGTAGTGGGAGGGTGGAGCTTGTACCTAAAGGCCATCGGTAAGTGGATAGGATCTCATTCCTGTACAATACATAGCCTTCATTCTACTACTAATTGGAATCATGCAATTGTAAAATTGACTTGTCAATTTCTCTGTAACAGTCAGTTCAAATATGCTGTTTACAACCCTAAAGGCCTTAAGTACCCCTCACAATTGGGAGCTATTCTGAAACGGGAGTACCCAGGTATTATCAAGATATATGATGAGCAGGGCAACGTTGTTAGACAACACCCAGCATTGTCATGGAATGATTATTATTGGAAAAAGAACAGAGATGGAATTTGTTATGCCAGAAGAGTAAAGCAAGAGTTTTGGGTAAGTCTGTGCACATGCTTATTTGTTTGTATGTCCACATGTTTATCTATCTGTCTATGTAACTTTGTCTTGTCCTACATATCCAGAAATTATTCATAGTTCATCCAAACCATAGGGTTCTTGCTGATAAAGTTTTAGAGGCCTATCTAGTGAGAAGAGTAAGTAATATGATATACCAACTTCGTTTGGAGGCTGTCAAGGTGTACTTTCATAAAAGGGGTGAGAAGTGTGATGATACACGAGCACGCACAATTGAACTTACAGAAGAGCAGTACCTAACTTGTCGGCTGGAATGGTGTAATAAGGCATCTTGGGCATGGTTCTCCAAGTACTGGACTACTGATGACTACAAGAACAAAAGAAAGATAGCCCAAGATTGTTGCATGGGTACTGAAGACAACGCTCAAAATAGAGGAGGTTCAAGGAACTTTACTGAGACGCAGCAACTCCTGGTATATGAAATTATTGTCTTGCCTAACTAAACCATTGACGTCCTCAAAATCCTCCTTTGCATAATTTTTCTATTTTTGTAGGAACACACTTTTGGTCCTGAGAAGAGTGGCACTTTGAATACATATGCTGTAATGAAATCTGGATACAAAACTATAGATAGCACTGGAAGGGCAGGTCCCATCCCTAGCCAGAAAGCACAAAGACGCATGGTATGCTTCATTTCAAATGTTGTCAGTTTATCTCACATGTAAAAATCATTCTCAGTAGCATCTAATCAGCTTAATCGATAGAACATATCTTACATTCTGGTAAACCACACATGTATGTTGATTTGTTCATGTACCCATAGACACTGTTCAAATATTTTTATGATAAGATTTTTTTGCCCTTGTAGCAATGGTGCAGCCAATATTTTTCATATGTCAATATTTTTTTTGCTTATTTTAGGATGACTACAGAGAACTAGTTTCAGATGAGAATTCACAAGAATTCGATGGAAAGGCGCTGCACATTGTAGGAAATGGCATGAAACATGGGCGTGTCCCTATAGGCGATGGAGCTGTGGACAAGGCAACTGTTCTAGTACATAGTAAATCAGTAGCTATGAAGCCAATCAATCCTGCTGATTATGATAGGGTAGTCAAAGAAAATGAGCAGCTGAAAGAGACTAATGGGATACTCCATGAAGAAAATAGTGTTAATCGTGCCCTGATCATTGTAATATTTTTTTATTGCTTCTAGCAAATGACATGTTCTGGGCTGGGCAAAATACTCCTATTCATGCACATGAAAGTAATACTCCTATATATGCCTTCTCTACTGTAGGAAATGTATTCTGATCTTGGAAAAGAACCATCTGCAGCGCTGCTGCAGCGTCTACAAAGTATTGATGCTCGCCGTCGACAGGTTACACTTTCTACCTACACTTTCTACAATTCATGTTCAGTATTTGGAGGACATTTCATCTAGAGAATTTATGTTGTTTGGTGTCAGAATGCCAATATGAGTTGCAGCAGTGAAAATGTGGCTTCTTGTTTTCTGATTTTGCAGGCTGCTGGTTCCCCACAAGGATGCTCTCCCTCGGTTAATAACAGGCGTAATGGTTTGAACATTGAGGAAAGAGAGAGCGATGAAGACAGTGATGGCGATGGCGATAATGAGCAAGAAAGTGAGGCTGATGGTGATCCCTGCCCACAAAGGGAGGTCGGCAATGAAGAAGTCGGCGACGATGAATGTTGATGAATATTGCATTGACCTTGACAGTGACACACGGGGAAGCAAGTTGAATTGGCATAAGACCAACTAATGCCAACAACTTCTAATGGCCTGACATATGTGATGTTGACTTCTTTTGGTCTATTTTGGTAGCAGCTAACATATGATGTGTAGCTGACCTTTTGCAAAGTCTTTTGTGAATGTCTAATGATGACATGTAGGCATGATACAATATTGCCATCTAGATTATTTGTTGGTAGGTTGCATGTGTTTTGATTTGCTCTATGCAAAATGAACCTGTAAAGAGCAACTGGACATTGAACACATGACTTGTATTTCTGGTGCTATGAAATTTGTTGTTGAATGTGGATCTATCTGTATTTTCATAATTTTGTGTAAATATTTTGTGTAATTTGTTGATAATGAATTTACTTGTCCGGCTGCCAAGGAAATGTATTACCTTGGCAGCCAAGGAAATGCTATTGGCTGCCAAGGAAAGAGTTTAAACTGGCGGTGTGCTATCGCCAAGGAAAGTAATTTACTTGGCAGTCAAAGGCAGCCAAGGATAGTTCTTTACTTGGCAGTTGTAGCTTGCCAAGCAAAGGAATTTTCTTGGCAGTCGAAGGCAGACAAGGAAAGTTCTTTACTTGGCAGTCGATGGCTGCCAAGGAAAGTGGTTTACTTGGCGGTTCGAGGCAGCCAAGGAAAGCAATTTACTTGGCTGTCCAAGGCCGCCAAGGAAAGCTCTTTACTTGGCGGTTGTATTATTTTCTTGGCACCCTGTAATTTTTAATAGCGCCATAGTTACCTTGGCGGCCAAACAGCCAGGAAAATAATCCTTGGCAGTCAGCCGCCAAGTATATTGATTTTCCTTGGCACTCTAGCCTTGGCGGATTTTGCTTGGCGGTCAGCCGCCAAAGACTATTACCTTGGCGGTTTTCCAATATTCCTTGGCGGTTTTCGGCCGCCAAGGCAATTCCAGTTTGGTGTAGTGACTTAGCCGAAACAGGTTAGGCAAATATGATTAAAATTGTACGAGCATGGTATAGCTAGGTATAGACTTCCTAGTAGTTAATTATGGATGAAACTCTTTTGTGTTTGTGGCCCATGAGGGTGGTTCTAGTCATCGTGGTTGTAATAAGCAAAACTATAAACAGTTTTATTAATATTGACACAATTCTATCTAGACAACAAAACTGTTTGAAAGCATTGAAAAATACTCACATGTTGACAGCCCGCAGTTAATGAATGTGGAAACAACAAAAGAAATGATATTATCTTAAAGCAACTACTTAAGAAATAATTGTAACAAAGTTCTAAAGAATTTTATTATCTAATGAGCAAAAACATTTCGTCTCATGCCATGAAGCAAGGACCTGTTCCTGCTTGGGTCTCTCCAAGGAAAGTGTTTGAGATACTAGTCGTCAACCCGTGCATTCGCACGGGCTAGATATGTAACTCATTCTAGTGCTCCTTATTACATGTAACACATTCAAAGTACAACCAACCATCATTGTGCTTAATTGATTGAAACATAGAATATTTTTATGAATCTATATATCGAATTAATTGAAGGTGTTTATTACCTGAAACCTGTAGTATATTAAAAATTAATATATTCATGTCGGAGGGATAATTGATGTTATTTATATATATTGACATTGCCAATATGCTTCATCGAGGATACCCCAAAGAATTATGTTTTTTTTTGTAAACCTTAATTTTAGAGTCGAGGGTCATACTTGAAATGATGTAAAGGTTTAGTCTAAGCATATTAAATACACATTTAAATTGTACCTAATGCATGTGTATTTTTATGATAAAAACATAACTTTACATTCTTGGAATATGAATCCAAAAGTTAACCACATAATTTATATTTTGGACTTACTGTTTAATCAATTTACTGCATTAGATATTTATAAACTCTATAACAAAACAATATAAATCGTACTATCATTATTCAGCGCAATAAGTCCATAGAAGTATTATCATTGTAGGGTGACCAACAAAATCTCGGCCCTTCTGAAGAATGAGAGGAAAAATGACGCGGAGAGATGGATACAGATAAGAAGCTTTGGATCTAAGAGAACTACATCTGTTGTTCGTATGGTACATGCCCCAAACTCACCTAATTAAGACAATCCAGAGACTCGGTAGAGCAATCATCACCATTCATACTTTGAACAAATATAGAGGACGTACCTGCATAAATAAGTGGCTTAGATATAAGTTCGACAAATTTGCCACGACCAAATTTGATTTCAGATAAAAAAATAAATATTAGGTCCACAGAAAAATTATTCAGCTTAATTTTGAAAAATTTGAAAACTATGAAGCTTAATTTACTGCAGACGTACCAAAAAACTCAAACAACATAGGTTGTTACCGATATCTTGATTTCTGATAAAATAAACAAATGAATATTAGATGTAATGCAAATTCAAAGCGTATAGCTACTGGTGATGACCAAAATCAAGAATCATCAACTTCATACCGAGTTCCCACTGTCCTCCATGTCTGTCCAGTGAAAGAAAGTTCAGTCTTGCAAGAGGTATTCTTGTTGAGTCATTCGTTTGGTGTTCGGCTCCTTGATGGAAGATCCATCATGAATTCTGAAGGACCGATTAGGCGACCAGAGAGACGGGGGGGGGGGGGGGGGGAGTGAATGGGAGCCGATAAAAATTTCTCTCACGAATCCGGCTACTCCCAACTCAACTCCACAGCCTACCAGACAATCTTGCCAAGATCATGTAGCTACTGTGAGACTACTGACCCTAGGAACAAGATCAATGCAGCGGAACACGAATCGAACAAATCCAACAAGAATCGATCGAAAACCACACGAATCACCGGCTCTCAGCCAGGTGCGGTTGCACCTCTCTCCAGGGGCGGTTGCACCGCCCTTGCCTGGCCCTTCAGCCTGGGGCGGTCACACCGGTATCCGAGGGCGGTCGCACCGGTCTTGCCAGACAGCACGGGAAAAAGGTCAACTCGAGAACGGATCTCCCAATCGACTTGGAGTTTTGAGACGAAACTTTGGGTAGATGATATACACTTCAAGGAGAGGCTATGCCCCAAAAATCTCGGCCTCTAACTCCCTAGAACTCCGGGAATTTCAAATCTAGCGAAGAACACACCATCCACGAGTTCATCCCGAAAACTTCAAATCTAGACCGATTCCCGGCGTTTGGGGGCAAGGGATCACTAGGAAAAGAGGCACAAGGCACTCATACGTGATTCCCCCAAAGAAATCCGAGAGAAAAAGGGCTAGAAAGAGAAGAACGAAAATCCCCCAAAAATGGCTCCGAAAATACCTTCGAAAATGGAAAAAGAAAAAGAGCTCGGGAATTCAAATCATGGCACAAAGATAAGGAGATTAAGCTCAATCAACCAACCATGAATTCACCTATACAAACTATGAATGATTCAAAATAGTTCTAGGTGGAGAGGATGAAGGGAAGGGAAAACTAAACAAGCCAAATGAAAATAACTAAAGAGATAACAGCCACCACCCCTAGGGGGTCTATCATATAGTCCAAATGGTGGTGCTCGAAAGACTAAACTACCCCTAAGCGATGCATACCCCTCAGGGGCGAATATGACATTTTCTGCGAAGATTTTTTCGGCTGGGACACCTTCCACCGCAAGCTAGCTTCCCTCCGACGCAAGCCTTGCGATCACGCCGCGTGTCCTCCGGATCGAAGCTCCTCGACGCTCACGGGCGACCTGCCCAGGTGGGACCGGTCACACCGCCCCTGGCTGGCAGGCCGGGCCGTCGCTACGTCGAGTCCTCGGCCTTGGTTTTGAGGCCCAAACCAAGGGAAACCGTCCACCGATGATTTTGTGGCCAAATCACCAAACCCCGTGCGCAAGCTTCGGTCGTTAGCCGCCACCTTGCACCGGCTTCTCGTCCGCGTACGAGCTTCGGTTGTGAGCCGCTACCTCGCACCGGAACCACGTCCCCTTGCTCGTTCTTGTCAGCATGTGAACCGCACTTGATCCATCCGGCCACCGGGTCCCTCGAACCAAGCCTACTTGTCTCTCCGCTCCTCGGAGGCCGCCATGGCTAAGACCTTTCGCGCCTGTTCTTCACCTGCACCAATGCAACCAAGCCGCATTCTACACCTGCAATACTTGAGCCAAGGGAAACGTCAATCCACACCACGTTGTCAATCACTCATCACACCAGGAAGCGACCATCCACCGGTCCTCGGACACACCGGGTCCTCAATCTCCCCCTTGATGAGTGCATTGACAACACACACATAGTAACCATTGAGATGAAGAAAATATAAAAGAAATCGAAAACAAGACTCAAGAAAGTGACTAAAAGCAAGAACAAGCTGAGAACAAAGTCACTTCGCAAGAGAAAGCTCCAGAAACGCCGACCCTTCAAGAAGAAGCGAAAGGGCTCAACACCATCGGCAAAAGAGCAAAAGCACAAAGCACAAATCCCAAATTTCCAATTCACTTTTCAGAACACTCAAAGCACTCCCCCTGCAAAGATGCAACTCCCCCTGAACAAGTGAACTTGTGCGTGCGAAAAACACTCGAAATCGCTCAAACTTTCACAAATCATGTGCACTCAGCACAGGGGCGGTCTAACCGCCCAGGGGGGGGCGGTTAAACCGCCCCTAGCAGATAACCAAACTCAAAAGTGCCAAAATTGCACAAACGAACTCGCAACGATGCCGTTTCAACTTGAAAACCTTCCAAATATGCCCAGCAAGATATTCCAATGATCAACTCTCAGAAACTTCACAAATTTTCAAAAACTCTCACTTTTGGCAAAACTCTCAATCTCTCACACAAATCCAACAAAATCTAGCGCAAAAGCTTTCTCACAAATTCAGCAACTTCTCCCCCTTGCAAAATGCTTCATAAATTCTCCCCCTTGTTGACAATGCACAAATCAAGGAAAAATGTACAAAATGCAACTACAAGCTTCTCAAATATACAATGAGCAATACAAAATGCTACAAGTTAGAGAAGAGGCAAACAAGATAGTTCATCATGTGACATGGGCATTGCCATCAAGAAGGTGAAGACATATATCCAATTGACAAAGCCATGAGCAAGTTGTGTAGTGTTATCAAAAATGTCACCACATGAGCAAAGTCCTAACCATGGATTGTTTAAGCAAAAATGAACTTCATCTCACCAAAATCATGAAAGGACAAGCATTCTTGACAAAAGATCATCATAAACGCTCAAGTTCTACCTCATGTCATGTCAAAGCACGGAGCCATGTGTTCACTTCTCATGGGAGACTTCTCCGGCAAACAACATGCAACCGCTTAGCACCCATGTGTGCAAGTGTATGCAATGGTGAAAGCATAGAGACATGAGTATAATTTTCTGCAAATATATCTTTTTCTCATCTTTCTTCTTTCATGCATAGACATCTTATTTTTCAAGTTTTTCAAATTAAGCATGGTACATGAAATGTCTTTGCGACAAAAAGAGGCTTATGCTCCTCCACAAGATAAAGCATGGGCTAAACATTTACAATGACAAAGGTCTTTGACCCAAATGAAAAGAATATCACATCCTAGCATGATCATTAAGCAAGATATAGCCATTTTGGCTCAAACAAGACATGCAAAGGCATTTACTCATGGGTGAAAGAGTTTAAGTTCAGTTTGTCATTTTAATTCAAAAAGAGACTATCTCAATAGAATATATATCAAAACCATCAAGAGCATAGCCATCCATACAATCAATCCCTAGCCAGCCTGCCTAAACTCTAAAATGTAGCAAGTTGTAGCAATCACTGCATATAGGAGAAGCTCATCCTAAGATATGATACAAAAGATGAAATCTAGATACAAAAGCAAGAAAAATGTACATCAAGATACAAAGATGGTACAATAATATACATATGCTACAAGAGAAGCCTCCAAAACTCAGCTCAGAAAAATGCACACACACCAAGTTCCCCTCGCAAGCGGGTGAAGGTAGCTTGGTCAAGTGGTTTGGTGAAAATGTCTGCAAGCTGGTTTTGGGTAGAAACATGGGCAAGCTCAATATCTCCTTTCTCCACATGATCTCTCAGAAAGTGGTACCTCACTTCTATGTGTTTGGTTTTGGAATGAAGCACGGGATTTTTGGCTACGCTTATGGCACTGGTGCTGTCACAAAGAAGTGGAACATGGGACATGTCTAATCCAAAGTCTCTCAAGGTGTAGGTGATCCAAAGCAACTGGGAACAACAGCTAGCAGCAGCTACATACTCGGCTTCAGTGGTGGATTGGGCTACGCTAGACTGCTTGCGAGAAGACCAAGACACAAGAGACTGAACCAAGAACTGACACTGACCAGAAGTAGACTTGCGATCAACACGACACCCAGCAAAATCCGCATCAGAAAAACCATGAAGCACAAGTGTGGAATCAGCAGAGTACCAAAGACCCAGCTCAGGAGTAAACTTGAGATACCTGAAAATCCTCTTGATGGCCTGACGATGTGAAGTCCTCGGTGAAGCCTGAAAACGAGCGCACAGACACACGCTGAACTGTATGTCCGGCCTCGTCGCCGTCAAGTAGAGAAGGGAGCCGATCATGCTCCGGTACTCCTTCTGGTCCACTGGTTCTCCGTCCTCATCCGCATCCAAAGCTATAGTCGTACTCATCGGCGTAGTCATCGGCTTGGAGTCGCTCATGTCGAATTTCTTGAGAATGTCCTTGGTGTACTTGCTTTGGTGCACTGAACGTCCCATCCTTGGTTTGCTTGATCTGCAGCCCGAGAAAGAACTGCAACTCTCCCATCATCGACATCTCAAATTCCCTACTCATATCGTCTGCAAACTTGGCAACAAGATCATGAGAAGAGCCACCAAAAATGATATCATCCACGTAAATCTGAACGATTAAAAGATCATTGCCATTTCTCAACAAAAAGAGCGTCTTATCAACTTTTCCCATCACAAACCCCTTGCTAAGCAAGAACCCCCTCAACCTGTCATACCACGCTCTGGGTGCTTGCTTTAGGCCATATAAAGCTCGGTGGAGTTTATACACTCGGTGTGGGTATCTCTCACTCTCAAAACCTGGGGGCTGCCTCACATACACTTCTTCCTCGATCACCCCATTCAAGAAGGCACTCTTCACATCCATTTGGTACAATTTGAACCCTTTAGCAACTGCAAATGCTAGAAGGATCCGAATTGCCTCCAAATGGGCAACAGGAGCAAATGTCTCCTCATAATCTATCCCCTCTTGCTGCGAAAACCCCTGAGCAACCAACCTCGCTTTGTTTCTCACTATCTCACCACCCTCATCCCTCTTGTTTTTGAACACCCACTTGGTTCCTATAGGATGGAAATTTGGAGGTGGTTCAACTAACTTCCACACCTAGTTTCTCTCAAAGTTTTCAAGCTCTTCATGCATGGCATTGACCCAATCAGAATCAGATAAAGCGTGTCCAACATTTTTGGGCTCAAAAGACGCGACAAAGCAGAATGAGCGAAATGAGAGACTGTTCTGTGACCTCGACCGTGTAGTACGTTCATCCAAGTTCCCGATGATCTTCGAAGGTGGATGATCCCTCTGTACCAGCCGGGGAGCTTCTCGCCTCGAGATTGCCTCCCCCTCAACATCAGCTTCCACTTGAACTCGATCATGTGCGCGACTCAAGATTGAGCACACGATATGCTCGAGAATGATTAGCATAACCAAGAAAAATTCCATCCATCGAACGAGACTCAAACTTGTCCAAATTTCCTTTCTTCAGAATGAAACACTTGCAACCAAAGACCCGAAAGTGACTCACACGGGGGGAATGACCATGGAAAAGCTCATAGCAAGTTTTCTTCTTGAAAGCACGAAGGAAAATCCGATTTGAAACATAGCAAGCTGTGTTCACCGCTTCTGCCCAATATTTCCTAGGAGTCCTATGCTCATCTAGCATCGTCCTAGCCATCTCACAAAGTGTTCGATTCTTCCTTTCAACAACTCTATTCTGACAAGCAACATATGGCGAAGAGTATTGATGTTCGATACCAAGATCACGACAAAAGGCATCAAAACGAGTGTTCTTAAATTCCGTACCATTGTCACTGCATATAGCTCTCATGGCACCACCATTACTCTCGTTTTTCAACCTCAAAATCAGATCTCGAACAAAATCAAATGTCTCATCCTTCGACGCCAAAATGAACACCCAAGCATATCGAGAAAAGTCATCCACAACCACAAGAACATACCACTTCCCACCAACTGAACGAACGCGAGCGGGACCAACCAAGTCCATATGTAAGAGCTCCCCTGGACGCTCAGTCATAACATCTGTCAAGGGTGGATGGGAAGCAGCAACCATTTTACCATGCCTGCAAGGTGCACAAACCAAATCTTTCTCGAACTTGAGCTTGGGCAATCCTCGGATAAGGTCAAGAGCACTCAAGCGTGTGAGTAAATCAAAGCTCACATGACCCAATCTCCTATGCCACTTCCAAAGCTCAGAAGAAGTACCAGCGATCAAACACCGTGAAGGACCAAAAGATCGAGAAAAATCAGCACGAAAAATCTGTCCCTCGGGAATGATCATACACACAAGGTCACCTCGAGAATCAAGAATTCGAGAATCACCACTCTTAAACCGAACCTCATAACCCTCATCAAGAAGCTGAGAACTGAAAGCAAATTAAAACCAAGATTCTTGACAAGAGCAACCCGCTTCAACATAAAATTGTCACTCACCTGAATAGCACCCTCGGACAACACTCTACCTCTACCCTTATCCCCGAAAGTAATGTACTGCCTGGACACCACCGGGGTGAGACTGGAGAACCACTTCCCATTACCTGTCATATGTCTCGAACAGCCAGAATCCATCAACCAAAAGTTCTCCAAGCCTCCCACCTGCACAATCAGAAACGAGAACGAGAATGAGCGAATGACTCGACACTGGGGTTAGCACAAAACGAGTCAAACCAGTGTCGGGCCATCTGCTCAAAAGAGGGGTTAGCAAAATCAACTCTACCACGTGAAACCCTCTCGTCTCTCACCATCGGACCTCTAGCACCACGCGGGGGAAAACGTGGCCTAGACTCTCTCCTAGCCTCAAAGCTACGGTCAAACCTCCCTGAACCAAACTGACCACGAACCGGAGGCCGCCTAGCAAACTCACGACTAGCTGGAACACCACGACTGCCAAACAAAGGAACTGTGCGCACAAAGGCCTCTCCTCTCGGCAAGGGTGAACGAGACACAGGCACACTACGGGAAGAGTAGTACCTGTCCCTGTTCCCCACCTCCTTCTCTCTTCTCACCTCCCTCTTCTTCCTCCAACAGAACTCCTCAAGGTGTCCATCCCTTCCACAATGTTCACAATGGAAGCGGACTGGTTTTGGCTTTGGGGTTTCTCTCGGCTGTGGCCTCTGTCTCGGCTGGTAAACCCCACTCCTCACAAAGGTCACTCTCCTCTGGAAGTTGTCTGTCTTTGGTGGAAACTTGGGAGGATCTGGAGTGGTGTCAAGCTTGTTTAGCAGGTGGTTGGGTTTGGGTGTGAAGGTGTTCTTGAGAATGGCTTTTGGTGGGTTTGTGGGAATGTTTGTGGTGGAGCTTTCAGGTTCCCTCTCTTTCTCACCACTACTCTCACCAACCTTCTCAGAACCCAGACCACGACCATCAGCTCTCTTAAAACCAGCAATCAACATCTTAAGCTGAGGCTCGCGACCCGACAACCAACCCAAACACTGTCGCAACTCATCATTTTCATCTTGCAAGCGATTGACACATTGTTCTAGCTCAACATTCCTCAAAGCAACAACATCACAAGCAGAACAGGAATTTGCAATAGGAGATTTCAATTGAGCTTCAAGTGAACTAATCATGGTACGAGATTCAAGCAACTGAGCATGCAAAGCAGGACAAGAAGTACAAGCACCTAGCAAAGATGATCTAGACTTCAACTCAGCAAGCTCAACCCTAACACCTTCTAGTTCATCTAAGCATGTCATGTGTTTCTTCTTAAGCACAACCAGATCAGCAAGATGCACATCACAGAACGAGCATTCAATTTCATCAGACACAAGAGGAGCATCTTTCAACACAGCAATCTCGGACTCAAGCTTAGCTGCTCTCTCCCTAGACTCGCAAAGCAAAGACTCAAACTCCAACGCCTTCTTTCCAGTCTCAGAAAGCAAGGTCTCAAGTTCAGCCACTCTATCCTTGGACTCTCCTAGCAAAGACCTAAACCCCTCTTCTCCTTGTTGGTCTTCCTAAGCACATCATCACGGTTATCGACCAACTCCTCTAGTCTAGCAATTTCCTTACCCAAAGAGGTGGGATCGGTCAATACCTCGTCCTCGGAGTCGGAGTCATCCTTGCTCTTCACGGAGTCATGCGCCATGGTGCAGTAGTCGGCGGCGGCGAAGGAGATGCCGTTGAAGTTGCGGTTCAAGCTCTTCTTCTCCTTGCGGTGGCCGCGGTCTTCATCTTCGCTGCTTGAGCTCGACGACGTGTTGGTGGAGCTTGTGTCGATGTCGCTCGCATCTGCCACCATCGCTCGAGATCGGTTCTTCTTGTGTCCACCGTGCTTGTTCTTCTACCTTCTCTCGTCCTTGTTCTTGTGCTTGGAGCGGTACTCGTCCTTGGGACGGTGCTTGTGGTCGTCTCGCGGGCGGTGCTTGCGGTTGTAGTCATTCTTGATCTCCTCAGGGCACTCGGCGATGAAGTGGCCCATCTTCCCGCATCTGTAGCACGTACTCCCGGCACGCCTCGAACCCTTCCGGTTCTAGTACATCCGCTCGAACCTCCTCGTGAGCAACGCGAGATCCTCGTCGCTCAGCACCTCATATTCTTCATCTGGAAGAGACACAAGAGAGGACAAAGCAAAGTGTCTAGGAGTGTTAGCATGTCCATAACCAGAGCCACCGACTAGAGCCAGACTATGGGGATCAGTCGGACTCTTAGCCTTGGCAAGCAGCTGTCTGTCAACCTCAGAAGATTTCAACTTCGAGAAAAGCTCATCAACAGACAAAGTTTCATAGTTTGCCGACTCCATGATCGCCTCAACCTTGGCACCCCACACGGATCTATCAAGTGCTTGCAAGAGCTTGATAGCTCTGTCATGATCCGAGTATGGGAGTACGGTAATGTTGGCTTTCATGTTGTTGACAATGGAAGTGAAACGCTGAAACAAAGCATCAACAGACTCTCCAGGCAAATGAGCGAAATTTTCATATTCTCTGCGATACATCGAGAAAAGCCTAGCCTTCACATGGCTATCACCACCGTGGGCTACCTTGAGCTTCTGCCAGATCTGGCTAGCTAGGTCCTCGCCCAAAACTCGCTCAAACTCCTCGGCAGACAAAGCACGGAACAAGTAGTCAACAGCTCTAGCGTTTGCTTCAAACTTATCCCTTGCATTCTGGGCATCCAAGTTGGTGGGATTGACATAGTTTTCATCTTTGGTCATATCCCACAACAACTTTCCTTTGCCTCGCAAGAAAGCACCCATACGCGCGACCCAGTTCGGGTAGTTCTTCCCATCGAAGTGCGGAGGCCCGGAACCCCGATCTTGGTACGCCATCTTTGGATCTTAGACTGGTTAGAGTCGCAAAGACCCGTAACCGGCTCTGATACCAATTGAAGGACCGATTAGGCGACCAGAGAGGGGGGAGTGAATGGGAGCCGATAAAAATTTCTCTCACGAATCCGGCTACTCCCAACTCAACTCCACAGCCTACCAACCAATCTTGCCAAGATCATGTAGCTACTGTGAGACTACTGACCCTAGGAACAAGATCAATGCAGCGGAACACGAATCGAACAAATCCAACAAGAATCGATCGAAAACCACACGAATCACCAGCTCTCAGCCAGGGCGGTTGCACCTCTCTCCAGGGGGATTGCACCGCCCTTGCCTGGCCCTTCAGCCTGGGGTGGCCACACCGGTATCCGAGGGCGGTCGCACCGGTCTTGCCAGACAGCACGGGAAAAAGGTCAACTCGAGAACGGATCTCCCAAACGGCTTGGAGTTTTGAGACGAAACTTTGGGTAGATGATATACACCTCAAGGAGAGGCTATGCCCCAAAAATCTCGGCCTCTAACTCCCTAGAACTCCAGGAATTTCAAATCTAGCGAAGAACACACCCTCCACGAGTTCATCCCAAAAACTTCAAATCTAGACCGATTCCCGGCGTTTGGGGGCAAGGGATCACCAGGAAAAGAGGCACAAGGCACTCATACGTGATTCCCCCAAAGAAATCCGAGAGAAAACGGGCTAGAAAGGGAAGAACGAAAATCCCCCAAAAATGGCTCCGAAAATACCTCCGAAAATGGGAAAAAGAAAAAGAGCTCGGGAATTCAAATCATGGCACAAAGATAAGGAGATTAAGCTCAATCAACCAACCATGAATTCACCTATACAAACTATGAATGATTCAAAATAGTTCTAGGTGGAGAGGATGAAGGGAAGGGAAAACTAAACAAGCCAAATGAAAATAACTAAAGAGATAACAGCCACCACCCCTAGGGGGTCTATTATATAGTCCAAATGGTGGTGCTCGAAAGACTAAACTACCCCTAAGCGATACATACCACTCAGGGGCAAATATGACATTTTCTGTGAAGATTTTTCGGGCTGGGACACCTTCCACCGCAAGCTAGCTTCTGTTGGTGGTCGTTACGATACGGTTTCACCACCAACATTCCATCACATTTCAGGCTCATCTTGCTCATAACAAAGTAAAATTGATTAATTCTAATGAGTTCCACAAGTTTTGTATAATTTGTGAGTGCAGGAGCAAGCAAGCAAAAGATGAGCCACATTGGGCACCAAGCCAGGCCGGCCGGCCTATGCCAGGCCGACCGGCCCCCATCTGTGGCCACTTGCCACGTCACTGATCCAGGAGATCACAAACACAACATAAATGATCATGAGACGTGCGATCAACGTCGGTTTGATCCAAGAACCCGAAAGGCCTAAGCTACATTTGCATGGATTGAAGGGCCCACCAACATTAGATTCTCGGACAGCTTTGATCCAAAGCAACCGTTACCGACCTCAGGGAGCAATCCAGAGCGTCCCTGAAGAAGGCGGTGCCACGGGGCAGCCAGGCCAGGCCGATCGGCCTGGCCTAGGCCGGCCGGCCTCCCCAGAGGCCGCCACCTGTCTCCCTTCGCGTGGCAGTTAAACAGAGGGTTAGCTTAATCCTGACGCCTGCAACCGCCCTTGAAGACTATAAAAGGGACCCTCCTTCACCTTGAGAAATCATCCATCAACCATCCAAAGGAGAGAAGAGTAGCTTAGTGGGTTTTTGCTCTCATATTTAGAGTTAGAGTAGGGAGAGAGTGGGTGAGTTGCTCGGGTGACAGCCGAGCTTTGTAGAGAGAGTCCGGGATTTCTCTCTCGGTCTCATCTCAACATTACCGCCCCCGAGGAATATATTCAAGAGTTATCTTCAGTAAGTCCTCGGTCTCTTGCCTTTAGTACCTCACTAGTTTACAACTTACTTTCAGCAAGTTATCGTATTTATCTTGATCTGCGGGTACCTGAGTCTGCGCGAGTGACAGCGACTCTTGTTTGGGGTTTCCTCTATAGCCCTTCGCGTTGGGTGGAGGTCAGTGACTGAAAGCTTAGGCGTGGTGCCTGTGCTGTCTAGTCAACTCAGGTTGTGTTGCACCCCACGGAACTGCAGTGGTAGGCGGCAGGTGGTGACAGCCCTGTCCATCTGGACCTGGCGCTTTGTTATGTTCCATTTGAAACACAGCCTCTTTTACTTCCGCTTCACCTAAATCTTTCAATTAGTAAAGCATTTTCCTCCTCAGAGACCTGGGGAATATCACTAACTAGTGATTCGTTCATAGACATGTAATTTGAGTTTGGAGAGCCAAAAAGTTTTTGTAATACTTAGTAATAAACTTTTAAGCTCTTCATCTCCACTATCCTCACCCCGTCCTGATCCAATTGATAGATACGCATTTTTCTATGCTTACCATTTGCTACTAAATGAAAGAATTTAGTATTAGCATCCCCTTCCAATAAATCTTTGACTTAGCCCTTTGATACCATTTCAATTCTTCTTCTCGTAACAATTCTGCTAATCTCTCATTAAGAACATGTTTCAGGTTGACCTCATTTGCGTCCAACGGATAACATTCAGCTTTTTTGTCTAACTCATCAATTTATTTAAAAGGGCCTTTTTCTCTTTCTTATATGTACCACTAGTATTTTTTGCCCAACCCCTTAGATATTGTCTCAGTCTCCTGATTTTAGACTGCCATCTTTGTAAGGGGGTTTGACCTTCACTAACACTTTGCCAAACTTCTTTGACCATGTCAAAAAATCCATCACGCATCAACCAGCCTAGTTCAAATTTGAAACTGGATCGAGACTGATATGTAGATGGGTCTCCCGTGTTCAAAAACAAAGGAGTATGGTCAGAGATTTCACGTGTTAAAGCTTGAACCGTGATATGCGGAAAAGCAGTCTCCCAGTCCGTACAAACTAGAATCCTGTCTAATTTCTCGAAAGTTGGATTTTGTAGATTATTAGCCCATGTATATTGTCGTCCCGACATTTCCAATTCTCTATAATTGAATGCATCAATGATAGCATTAAACAGGAATGGCCATCGGTCATTATAGTTATTATTATTTTTTTCATTTGGTCCTCTAATAATATTGAAGTCACCACCTATTAATATAGGTAAGGTTTCCTTCGTACACAATTGGACTAGTTCAGTTAGGAAAGCTTCTTTAAACTCCAGTTGGGCAGCCCCATAAACCGAAACTAGGTTCCATTTAAAGTCATTCTCTTTATTTCTAACTTTAAACCTCACGAAGAAGTCCCCTTCCTCAATCTCCCCAATATCAAAGGTAGAAAGATTTACTCCTACTAGCATACCCCCAGATCTGCCATCGGGAGGTTTAGCATGCCACAGAAAATCTTTTCCAGCACAAATATTGTTGAGAAAAGAGTCTGTAAATGAACCCCTACCCGTCTCTGATAAAGCAATAAAATCCAGCCCCTTCTCTTTGGTAAGATCATTAAGAAATTTATACTTCTTGTGATCACCAAGTCCATTACAATTCCAGAATATACCCTTCATTTTCTTTTTTTCAGCAAACACTAAAGGTTCTTACAAAGTTTTCCTCCCTGAGCTAGTTTTTCTCTTTGTTTTTTTCTTTTTTCTTAGTGAGCTTAGATCCTTGTAACTTTTTGAGGCTGATAGATCTAATTCACCATCCTCATCTGTTAATCCCTCGATTAAATCTCCACAGAGGTTATTTAAAGCAAGGAGATCCAGCTCTTCCTCATTATCTGATTGAGCAAAACTGCTACTAGGATAAACACAACTAGCATCCATCGACTCAACTAACCTTTCTGTCTCTAAATCTTTTAACAGTGATATGGAATTAGTAGAAGCCGAATAATTTAAACCCATAGACACCCCAACACTAGTGATATTTTTAGAAATAACATCATCATCAAAGGAATTAAAAGAGACATTTGTGATGTCAATACCTGTAGGTTTAGGATCTTCTAAATTCCTCCTCGCTTTCAGCTTAGCTGCCCTCTCCAACGAGTCTTGGTCATTAACAGATGCATTTCTTTTGCTAGATCTTGTTGGTGTGGTTGTGTCTTTGGCAATGTCATGCAAAGGGTTTACGGTAGCTGACTTGGCTGCCCCTTTAATCTCCAGGGATGGCAGTGGTGTGGCTGTCCAAGTATTGCTACCATCAGCACTTGGACTAAGAAGTACCACCTTTTTATTTTTTGCACTGGAATTTTCATAACTGCCAGATGGAGGAATTCCACCATTCGAGCCATTGCCCGAGGTCTCGATGCTACCCTTCTGAGCTTTAGCATTGCCTTCATTGTTATTTTTATTTTCTTTTTCACCATTGCCATTACCACCATTTCAGGGTCTAACTCCATATTGATAGGTACCGGATTGTTTGCCATATCCTCATTCTCCACTCTAAATTGAAGCTCATACACATAATCTCCAATTACAACCTCAACCAAATCTGGTACAAGGTCGGAATTAAGTACAGCAACTCGTAACCTGGCCACATCGTGTAATTTAGTGAATCTCATGTCCACCATCTTAGTCACTCCTAGGATAGAACCGACTGCCCAGACGATAGGAACTTCCTCCCTCAATTCTTGAGGTAGTCCACGGAATTGGACCCAACACTTAGGGATCTCATACTTGTATATCCCTGTCTCTTTATTTCATGAACTTCCATTTTTGCTTGCACGGACTTTGCCTGCAAAGCTCCCCACAACACCATCCTCGTAAGCTCTGCACGTGATGGGAATGTGGTGGTGAAAGTATTCTCCCCTTTTTCCTGCACATCCCAGTTCTTACTACCTGGTACAAGTCTCTCAAGTTCCACTGCAATGTTGCTCGCAGTCATGGAACCCTCGATGATCTTCACCGTGGCAGCCTTAGATTCTGGTTGCACTTTCAATTTTCCATTATACGGTATATAATAAAACCCAAGACCGTCGACTGCATAACCACACAACATTGCTGTTTGTTTTGCAGCTTTTGCTTGTGGACAAGCTTTTGTGACATGAGAATCAGTAACACATAAATCACAGCTTATCTTTGTTGTACACTCTGCTACAACATGACCCTTGGTAAGGCAACGATAGCAATATGGCTTATTTTTACCTCCATTTCTAGCAGCCCCTTGTGCAGATGATTCACCCTCCCTTTGCACTTCTTTGCCTTTGAGACCAATCTCCTTGTCTACCATCTTCTCTGCAGCAACTTGTTCATCAGCACCCATTGTCGGTTGATGAGCAGGATCATCAACTTCCATCTTGTCCGCCTTTTGTTGCTCCGTCTCTCCCTTGTGGTGTCCAGTTCCCCTTCCTCCATGGTGCAGGTCACGTCCTCCATGGCCACCCCTACCAGAACCCCGCCCATGGTGGGTAGGATCGTAGGAACGGAAGCCATTGCCCCCTCCATGAAAGCTATGGTAGCCCTCGCCGGAGTTGTAGGCATGGAAGCCGTTTCCATCGCCATGGAATTCAAGGTAGCCGGCACCACTGTTGTAGCCGTACCCGTAATCGTCGTAGCCGTAGTTGTTCCCACGGCCACGACCTCGTCTTCCTCCACGGCGCCCACGGCCTCTGCGTTGCAGATGACCCCTTCCTCTGTACCCTCCTCTCCCGCCCTCGTAACCAGGCGTGAAGCCTAGTTGGGAACCAGGGTTGAACCCTTGGCCACGCCCAACCAAAGCTCCTTGCCCACCGCCTCTGGGAAAGGAATGGCTTGCCCCTCCACCTGTAGCACCCGCCGCCATCTCGTTTGCCATGCCCTGCTTGTCGGGGGAGTCACGGACGACCTCAGCGTAAGATCGGCGTGGCCCTGGTGACTGCCGGCAATGGTGAAGCGGCGGCTGTTGTGGAGGCACGTAATGCTTAGGGTTTCTGCACCTTGTGCCTGTACGTGCAAAAAGAGTGACTAGGCCAGGTGTGGGTCTGAACCATTTGTTTGGCCCGATCAGAACCTTCTCTTGGCCCACCTTTTCTATAGGTTTTGGAGGCCCATCCGTTTTGGATATGGGAACCTTTACACGACATGCCCAGGGCAGCGCCGGGAAATTCTCCTCATTGATGGGATCCGATGATGCCGCCTGCACCTTTGCATCGTCACCAGATTTGAAAATATTTGAATCAGCCACCCGTCTTCCCTTGCCGGAGCTCGCCGGCGACAGGCAGAACGGAATTGGGTCACTTCGTCGTGAGCTCTCTTTTTTGCTGGATGAGGTATAGTAGTGACACGATTTGCTACTGGCCATTCTCATCGAACAACAAGATGCTGAGTTCCTTTGGCTTGAAACCCCATTAATCCTATTCGCCGATTCTAAGGCATCCCCCAAAGTTTTTGGAGGAGAAACCCGTGGCGGAGGCAATGGTCCTTGCCATGGACGGCCTTGTGCCTTGCGTTGGATGATAGCAGAAACTATCCTGCTCGCCAATGGTTCTGGCTTTTGTTTCTTAACACCCGCAGGGTCGTTGGAACATACCTTGTTGGACGACAATTCTCTTTCTGCTTGGTGAAGATCTTGCAATGTGAAGCCTGCCGCAGCGGCCTCCGTGATGAGCTCAGGTGTGGTGATCTCATCATCGTCGGAATCCGAGTCTCCACTTGCCCAAAATTTGGTCTTCACAAACTCAACACAATGGATCGGCTTGGGGCGACCAGAGGCCTCCGCCGCGAGAGCCACGACCCTCGCCAGCGCTTCCTTTCCTTCCTTGCATGTTCGGTCGTCGTCCACGATGTTGCCGCCGTCTCCGCCGGCGGCGTCGATGATGTCGCCGGCGTCGTCGCTACCGCCGGCGGCCACCCCCCGCGGCTGCAGCGCCCGCTTGGTTGCTGGGGCGAGCGTCAGCCGTCGCCCCCGCATCAGCCTGGTTCTGCTATCGCTCTATTCCAATGGAGCTTGGCGAACTAACCAGCTTAGAGATACTAAATCTAGCAGGCAATCTGTTCGATGCAGGCCACCTACCAGCGTCTTTTAAGAATCTGACCAACCTAGTTAGTCTCTCGATGAACAATTGTAGCCTTGTCGGTGATTTCCCAAGCTATATAGCGAAGTTACCAGAGTTGGAGGAACTATCCCTCATGTACAACTCATTCACTGGAACCATACCTTCGGCGATTTGGGGCCTCAAGAATCTGGAATGGTTGGATGTGTCCGGTAACAACCTTACTGGTGACGTGGTGGTTGACGACTTTACTGCGATGAGCTTGGTCTTTTTCTGCGCCTCGGAGAACAATCTAACTGGAATGATCCCTGAAGTCTTCGGTCGCTTGAGGAACCTTACATATCCTTTCCAACAACAACTTCTCCGGCGAGATACCATTGAGCATTGACCGCATGCCATCACTGAAGACGTTATCTTTGTCTGGTAATAGGCTTACAGGTACGCTCCCATCAGAACTCGGGAAGTACTCATTGAGCTTATATGATGTTTCTATTGCCGACAACAAGCTTACCGGCACGATCCCAGAGTGGCTGTGCGCCGGAGGCCACTTAGAATCTCTCTCCGCCTCGAGCAACCGCTTGAACGGCTCCATCCCGGTACGCCTTGCCAACTGTGCCAACCTGGTGGTATTGAATCTAGACAATAACCAGCTCTCCGGCGAAGTGCCACTAGAAGAGAATGAGACATCCGCGGAGCACATAAACAGGGGTCATTTTTGAACCCGGTGCCAATAGAGTTTAGCATCGGGTCTAAAAAAATTGGAGCCTAAAATGGGAGGTGGAGAGACTTTAGCACCGGGTGATGGCAAAACCCGGTGCTAAAACCCACCCATCAGCACCGGGTGCACCCACCACCGGTGCTAAACACATTAGCACCGGTTGGAGACTTCAACCCGGTGCTAATGGGTCAGGGGGCGCACACCGCAGCACCACGCAACCCTCCTCCTTTTTATTTTCTCTTCCCCTTCTCCTTCTCTTTTCTTCCTTCCTTTTCTCTTCCTCTTCTCTCATCTTATCCTCACTTCTCTCCCCTCTAAGTCCAGCAGGTCGACGCCGTGCGGGAGGCAAGGCCGCGGCGGCGGAGGGAGCACGTGCGGGAGGCGAGGCCGTGGCGGCGGGCACGTGCCGGGGGGGGGGGGGGGGGAGGGGGGGAGCAAGGTCGCGGCGGCCGGGCGCGCTGCGCAGGAGGGCGCGTTAGCGCAGGAGGCCGCGGTCCAGGCCGGCCGCGCGCGATGGGCAGGCGCTCGCGCGTGTCGCGGCGGCGGGCGCAGGACCAAGGCCGCGCGCGGGAGTAAGGCCGCGGCGGCGGCGGGCGCAGGACCAAGGCGGCGGCGGTCAAGCGCGCAGAAGGCGGCGGCGACGGGCAAGCTCTGTCTTAGTTTTTTTTGGATTTGTTTTGAGTAGAATCACAAATGTGTGAGTGTATGAGCAAAGTTTTGTCTCTGTTAGTGTATTGTTGAATCTCATTGTATAAGTTGAAATCTTTTCATGTGGATCTTGAGTTAAATCTTTGTAATAAGTTCTCCTTATTTCTCTTTCTCCTGTCATATTTCTTTCCACTCATTTCTTCTATGTTCTTGAGGAAAGAACAAAGAACAAGAGCTTCTCTGTTCTTGAAGAACAAAGAACAGAACGTACCGAGGAAGAACAAAAAGAAGAGAGAAGAGGATAAAAGAGAAGCAATTTAATTTTTTGTGCGTGATTTTTTTGGCACCGGGTGCCGTTAGAAACCGGTGCTAAAAGGGCACCCCTTTAGCACCGGAAGATTAGCACCGGTTGGGAAACCGGTGCTAAAAGGGGTTTTCCAACCGGTGTAGATGAGTACTTCTCCACTAGTGTGCCAAAGGCTCTATGGACCATCAGGGAGCTTGTAGTGGTGTTCCTAAGGAATAACAGTCTCACTGGAAGTCTCCCTGCCATGATGTCCAACAACCTTAGAGAGCTAGACATAGGAAACAATCGGTTTGTCGGCAAGATTCCGACAGCAGCTCTTGGGCTCGTGCGCTTCATTGCTGAGAACAACCAGTTTTCGGGTGAGATACCATCACACATAGGCTATGGCATGCCGCTACTACGGCATCTCAACTTTGCCAATAACAAACTCTCTGGCAACATCGGTTGAGCTACTTTGTAGTGGATGAACCTAGCTTGTCCCAGCAATAACCGTTAAATTAAGCCCATGAGTATGTTTGTTACTAAACTGGTGTGTTTGTGTTTGCTTGCAGCCTTCTCTAAGCCTTTCTCGCTTACATGAATCAGGTAGCTACGGCAACAATACCGTATCACACTAGTTGTAAAGGGAACGAAATGCAGAAATCCGAGAATCTCCATTTAGTTCAAGTACATAATGATTATGGGATCACATTGTTGGAACAATCCAATATTTGAACTTGTGTTAAACAATCAATTTATCGCGAACACAAGCGATTAGTTTCGTTCACAAATTTACAAACACAACATTCAATTGATTATTGATTTCGCAAATGTAAATATCACTGAATTTTGCAAACACAAGATGCAAAGAGCATAGATACCTCAATGGAGGTTGCAATGGCCAAGGCCAACGAGCCAGGCGGCAGCGAAAGGAGAAAACGTAGTTACAATGGCCGACGAGGTAGGAGCGGCGACGGAACGGCAGTGGAAAATGGAAAGGATGACTAGGCGAACTTGTTAATGTGAGAGATTCGGCGACAGCGTATAGTTGGACCGTAGATGATATTGTTGGTCAGACAGTTTAACAAAACAAGGACATTATATAAGCCCAACTATCAATATCGACTACGAATGATTCCAGGAACATTTCATATATCTGACCCAATAACTCCAACTCATCTTGAAAATTTCACTGGATGCTATAACTACCAGGACCCCAAATTGGGTAAGCAATACATGATACATTATCCTACTATTACAGTAAACGGTGAAGGCCAAAAACAGAAAATTGCTGTACTGAGGAGCCCTCTAGGTTACCAATCAAACCACTTTCAACTCAATTCACGCACCAAGGGTCTTTTGCTTCTTGGCAGTGTTGATGTAAGGCCGCAGCACATACTCGCTCTGTGCTTCGTTTTGTTCCACGGTATCTAGTTTGATCTGTCAGACAAGAGAAACATGTTAGCACAAGCAAACAAAAAACATTATGCCGATGAAATCCTCAAACATTGTTGGCGATGACTGGATAGAGATGGGTTTGTCACCTGGTACAGCCGCAGCTCAAATCGGGGGCCAACCTCCTTCAGGTCGATCGATTTTGTGCCACCTGGTTTCTTGTAGACATGATGCCTTCAATTATAAAATAGCAAGAGCTCTGTAAGTCATTTGCATAAAACCTTCCGATGGAGCACAGCACACAGAGCACACCTGCAAGTAGTGCTGTACACCAAACTAAATAGTGAAATACGGACCTGAAAGAAATGTAGTCGTTTTGAATCTGGCTTTGGCACAGGAAAGAGGGTGCTTGAGAATAGTAGCAGTTCTTTCACCAATATGCAAAGAAAACAGGTTATCAAACTGTTGTGGAGATGGCAAGCAGGCACGGCATGCAATGCTAACATAGAACAGAAATTCTAAGTGTAGAAAAATAAGCCACTATTTGTACTTCCACTCAATATCATCCAAGTAATCTCCCAATCTTCATTTAATTTTCTATATGCCCTAACCATATAAGGATTAATTACTAACAAGCTATGTTAATTCTGCGAGCCGCCCATCCTAGATCAATAATATCAAAATACTACATAATAATCAATGACAATCTCAATCATCATCCAACTTCATTTGGGGGAGTCATATCCTGTGATATATACCCTTTTCATTTACCGTTACACTTAAATCCTTCACATACTTTATTCTTTTACCATTATGTTGATTTAAACTGCATACCCTTTATCACATCTATTGAGCAATATTTGACATATTGGAAAGAACATACTATTACCGTCTTCCTTTTCAAGAGCGCACTATTTACAAGGGATAAAACTATCAAGATGCTATGGCGATATGCCATTCAGTTCAGTTTGATGGCCAAATCTATTTGTGTCATTTATGTGTAACACTGCCAAGGAAGGAAAGGATCAGAAACCAGCACCAGACAACAACCGCACAATGTTTCAATAGAACATGAAACAATTGGTGAGACAAGTAAAGCACAGATCAGTCTAAACATCTCAAATTAAAGCATGTTACTAATTATTCATTTATAAAAATGAACTAACAATTATAATTTTGACTATAGATATCTACACGGTTGAGCTCCAAAAGCAACCTCCCACATGCCCATGTACTCAATTTTCTTGACATCTGGTACAATGAGATTTAAATTATACCAAGGATAATATGTCAAACAAAGTGATTTTCCTTTTAGTGTCATTGTTCTCAGAACAAAAAACAAAGGCAATTGTACTTATTAGCAATAGCAATTTTCAAGCAAATAAAATATGCACTAAGGTCTTGAATATGTATTTATCCTGCCCTACCAACAATAATAATCAATGCTCATTGATATATTATTTATTATTTAAATTATATATACGTTATGCTCAAAAATATGTGATTCTTCATATGATGCCAAAAGTATTGAAAAACTAACATATACAAAACCACTAAAAAACTAATTGCTCAAGCTGATTTGAAATAAAACTTATAATATTTACCATACCCAAGCTACTACCTTGTGCGGGCGCACGGGTTGCTGGACTAGTGTCATATCCAACTCAAAAGGCAGGTCAAAACCGCGAGTGCAAGTTAGCTGGTATGCACCATGGTCGTCACTCGTCAGGTCGGTCTCCCACTGGTCTAGTCGCTGTGTTTCAGTCTTGTGCCCATTTTAAAAAAAAATTATCCCCACCAAAATGTGACCCCAACCGTCAAATTTTCTTCATTGACTGGCTTAGTCAAGCACAAAGTTAAAGTGATAAATATGCATCGTGTATATTAATATTTATGTTCTGAAAATTTGATCAAATTAAGTTACATTATATAGGTTCGACTTAGCACAAAGTTAAAGTGATAAATGATACAAAACAGAGAGCACTTGTGTTTCAGTCTCTAGTGACAGACCATGACCATGAGTCTTTTTTTTTAGACTGACCATGACCATGAGTCAAGCAAGGTGAAAACGATCGATCCTCACAGCCCGTCAAGGACACAGATAAATAAAAAACACAGCACTCTTCCTGTTTCCACCGCAGCCCAAGAAATGGCAACACCGTGCCGCGCATGCACTTGCCACCTCGTCCTGCTCGTGCTAGCCTGCTGCATCCTGCGCCGCGCGGCGGCGCATCCCCGGCCGTTAGGCGACGCAGCGCTGCTCCTCGATCGAGATCAAGCACGCATGGGGTGACCCGCCGGCGCTCGCGGCATGGAGCGCCACCGCCGCTGCTTCAGTCGCGGACGCGCACTGCCGCTGGCCGTACGTCGGGTGCGACTCGGCCGGGCGCGTTACCAGGCTTGTGATCGTCAACACCACCATCACCGGCGCCATCCCCAACGCTGTCGGCCGCCTCTCCAACCTCACACACCTCGACGTCTCCAACAACAACATCACCGGCGTGTTCCCGACGGCGCTCTACTGCTGCAACTCACTCCGCTACCTCGACCTATCCCATAACTACATCAGCGGCAAGCTTCCCGATGACATCGGCCATGGCCTTGGGGTGAACTTGAGGATGCTAGACCTAGGCGTCAACATGTTCAACGGCACCATCCCGACATCCCTGTCCAGGCTCCGCAACCTCCGGTACCTTGGGTTGGATAACAACCGCCTCACTGGCACTATACCGGTAGAGCTCGGCGAGCTGGCAAGTCTTGAGATGTTGTGGCTGGCGGACAACATGTTCGACCCAGGCGAGCTGCCACCATCGTTCAAGAACCTGAACAAGTTAATCGATCTTTGGGCAGCGAATTGTAGCCTCGTCGGCAACTTCCCGGGCTACCTGGTGGAGATGTCGGAGTTAGAGACACTAGACCTCTCGATAAACTCATTGACCGGAAGCATACCTCCGGGGTTTTGGAGGCTCCAAAACCCCGGAAGCTTCCTGAGGCTCCTGAGGCACTGTCGTCAACCTGTTAGTATAGTATAGTCCTGATGCAAATATGGATGCTGGTCTTCATTCTTTGGTTTCTTTTGTTGAACATGGATCTGTTGTTGTTGTTGAGCAGGCCCCGGCCTTCGTTTCATTATGGATGTAAGAAATTAGCCCCACGATAACGAGCCGCCCGCCCAATCTCCATGCAGCGGAAACAACGATTGGATCTACCGAGACGAACATGCTATATCACAGACGATACTGGAGACACGATCTTTGTTAACGAGATTCAGCCGAAGCCTACATCCCGGGGCATGACTACGGGCGCTCCTCCCCAATACCGCAACACCGGCCGCTCTGGGGTCCCGGCATCGTGCCGCCACGCCCCCCCCCCCCCCCCCCGAGCCTGTCGCTATGTCGTCATGGTTACAACAGCAGCCCCCCTCTCATATTTATGAGGAGGCCCGGGTACAGAGTATGACACAGACTCTACCCTATACTGCTAAATACAACTCCGGGGTTGACGACCAGGACTATACTATACTAACAGGTTGACGACAGTGCCTCTGGGGTTTTGGGCCATAGGCATGGAGGCACTGTCGTCAACCTGTTAGTATAGTATAGTCCTGATGCAAATATGGATGCTGGTCTTCATTCTTTGGTTTCTTTTGTTGAACATGGATCTGTTGTTGTTGTTGAGCAGGCCCCGGCCTTCGTTTCATTATGGATGTAAGAAATTAGCCCCACGATAACGAGCCGCCCGGCCAATCTTCACGCAGCGGAAACGACGATTGGATCTACCGAGACGAACATGCTAGATCACAGATGGCACCGGAGACACGACCTTTGTTAACGAGGTTCAGCCGAAGCCTACATCCCCGGGGCATGACTACGGGCGCTCCTCCCCAATACCGCAACACCGGCCGCTTCGGGGTCCTGGCATCGTGCCGCCTCCCCCTGCGAGCCTGTCGCTATGTCGTCATGGTTACAACAGCAGCCCCCTCTCATATTTATGAGGAGGCCCGGGTACAGAGTATGACACAGACTCTACCCTATACTGCTAAATACAACTCCAAGTCCCATCGTAACCGGACTCGTACAAATATTCGACACATATTCTAACAAACTCCACCTTGGCGAATATTCCACCGTCCTGAAGTCGTCAGGTGTGAACCTCCATGTACACCAGACTTGAGTTGTCGCCTTTGGCGCTCTATCCAGAGCTGCCCGAAGAAACACTGCAACTCCCAACTTCGTGACTCTAGCTGCAACTGTGCACCCTTCTCTTCTATCACCACAATCTTTGCCAAGCAAAATTAGATCCATCCCAGCTTAACAGCAAACTAGATCTAACACCATGCTTCAGCTGACTGCACACAGGATACTGAGAACCTAACAATGGAAGAGATTTGCATGATCGGCTAGGCAATATTCTGCCTGCACGTATGTTTTTGCCGGTTGCAGCCGGGAGTGGAGAACAACCTTTTTGCAGAGAAATAGAACCAGTAAACTTACAAGAACCTGACACAGTTTAGAAAATGCATTCCTTTCTTTCCGATCTGGTGAATTTTCCCTTTGCCTTCTTGATCAACTACACGCATCTTACGGTTGTTCAACAGACTGTCACTTCCCGCGTCATCTTAAACAGTGGCACCAGACTCCAAAGTAGTAATCACTACTAGATATCAACATCTCAATTTCCTCTGGTTTTGCACTGACTCTCTTCCTGAGAATCTCTTAAACCCAACACTCATTGGAAGCGGTATCACGGGTTAGCAGCAGCAACAACAACAACATAGTTTTTTGTCCTAAGTAAGTTGGGGTAGGCTAGAGATGAAACCCAAAAGAAACAAGGATAAGAAAGACATAAAACGGCACGAGACCAAAGATAAAGTTAGGGGCAAACAAGAGAAGAAGCATGTACCCTGACTCCGAAGTAGTAATCACTACTAGATATCAACATAAAACGGTATCACGGGTTAGCATGTTTGCAAATTAGATGATCTCAGATCTTATCTTAGACTAAGAAACTCATTCGGACACATATGATGTAGCATGTACCCTATGCGATATCCAACTTAAAAGGCAACTGTGAGTGCAAGTTAGGTGGTACGCACCATGGTCGTGAGGTCGGTCTCCCACTAGTCTAGTCGCGGTGTTTCGGTCTTGTGCCCATTTTAAAAAATTATCCCAACCAAAATGTGACCCCAATCATCAAATTTTCTTCTTCGACTGGCAGAGTCAAGCACAAACTTTACGTTAAAGCTTTGTTAAAATGGTATATAAACTCGTGATATTGCGGATATAATATTAGAGCACCTCCAAAAAGACTCTCTATATTCTTCATAATTGGTAGTAATAGAGATTGTGATTAAAAAATTACCTTCCGACATCTTCTTTATTTGGTTATTCAAACATGACCACTCTCTATTTCGGATTTCTCGCTAACCAAAGATAGCAAATGAATATGGCTCTCCATAGTGCACACAAGATATAGAAAAATTGTTCGAGAATGGAAACTATAGAAAACGATTTTTATGCAAATGACTCTCTGAATGATGATTTAGAGGGGGGGTTTAGAAGCACTGTAGCGTCATTATACTCGCTCCCATATTCCAATTATTATTAGTAACTTCTATTTTGACATAAATCAAACTTGTCTAACTTTGATTGAATTTATATAAAAAGTACTTAAGTTAGTTTCATTACGTCCACCATAAATATGCATTGATAGTATATTTATTTGGCATTGTGTATATTAATATACTAAGGCCCCGTTTGTTTGGTCAAAATTTGAAGAAATTGAAATCTAGTGATAAGTTATACTATGTGGTTTGGAATTAGACATTCCACAACTTCCCTAAGCTCACATAATACCATTGAAAAAGTCAAAACCAGTCATCAGCGGAACAGGCGATCCAACTTAGCACTAAGTTAAAGTGGCAAACCATGACCATATGGTGTTGATTCCACTTACACAAAGTTAAAGTGATAAATAATATAAAACAGAGAGCACTTGTGTTTCAGTCTCTAGTGGCAAACAATGACCATGAGTCCCTTTTTTTTAGACTGATCATGACAATGAGTCAAGCAAGCTGACAACGACCGACCCCATAGGCCATCAAGGACACAGATAAATTAAACCACGAGAACTGAACACCGCATTCTTTCCTGTTTCCACCGCAGCCCAAGAAATGGCAACACCGCGCCGCGCGTGTGCTTGCCTCCTCGTCCTGCTCACGCTAGCCTGCTGCCTCCTGCGTCGCGCGGCGGCGCATCCCCGGCCGGAGGGCGAGGCGGCACTGCTCCTCGAGATCAAGCGTGCGTGGGGTGACCCGCCGACGCTCGCGGCATGGAGCGCCGCCGCCGGCAGCACGCACTGCCGCTGGCCGTACGTGGGTTGCGACGTGGCTGGACGCGTCACCAGGCTTGTGCTCGTCAACATCAACATCACAGGCGCCATACCTGATGCCATCGGCGGCCTCTCTAGCCTTACATACCTCAATGTCTTCAACAACAGCATCGTCGGCGTATTCCCGACAGTGCTCTACCGCTGCTGCTCGCTCCAATATCTCAATCTGTCTAGAAACTACATCGGCAGGGAGCTCCCTGTTGACATCGGGCATGGCCTCGGGGCGAATCTGAGGACGCTGGATCTCAGCTTTAACAATTTCCATGGTACCATACCGGCATCTCTATCCAGGCTTCAGGATCTCCGGTATCTCTCGCTTGGCTGGAACCACCTCTCAGGAAGTATCCCAAAGTCTCTGTCCAAGCTCCAGAACTTGCGGTCTCTCATGCTACAAGAGAATAGCCTTGCCGGCACTATCCCCACGGTAGAGCTTCTCGAGCTGACAAGCCTTGAAAAGTTGTGGCTGGCGCACAACCCATTCGATACAGGCGATCAGTTGTCGACATCGTTCAAGAACCTGACCAACCTAGTCAGTCTTAACCTGGCAAATTGTAGCCTCGTCGGTGATATCCCGATCTACCTGGTGAAGATGGCGGAGTTACAGGTATTGATCCTCGCGGACAACTCATTCACAGGAACCATACCTCCGGGGATTTGGGGCCTCAAGAATCTGCGAGCATTGGTTCTATGTGGAAACAGGCTCACTGGTGACGTGGTGGTTGATGGATTTGCTGCGATGAGCTTGCACACTATCAACCTCGCGGATAACAATCTTACAGGAATGATTCCAGAGGTCTTCGGCAGCTTGAGGAACCTCACATATTTGTTGCTTTACTCTAACAACTTCTCCGGTGAGATACCAGTGAACATTGGCCAGTTGCCATCACTAGTAATGTTAGTTTTGTCTTATAACAGGCTTACAGGTACACTCTCACAAGAACTCGGGAAGCATTCATTGAGCTTATCTGATGTTGAGGTTCAGAATAACAAGCTCACCGGCGAGATCCCAAAGGGACTGTGCGACGGAGGCCAGTTGCAAGAACTCGACGCCTCGAGAAACTACTTGAATGGCTCTATCCCGGTAGGCCTTGCCCGTTGCCGTACTCTGCAATATGTGGACCTACACCGTAACCAACTTACCAGCGGGATCCCAAAGAGATTGTGCGATGGAGGCCAGTTAAAATACCTCGACGCCTCGAACAACTACTTGAATGGCTCTATCCTGGTAGGCCTTGCCCGTTGTCGTACTCTGCAATATCTGGACCTACACAGTAACCAACTTACCGGCGGGCCGGGATCCCAAAGAGATTGTGCGACGGAGCCCAGTTAAAATACCTCGACGCCTCGAACAACTACTTGAATGGCTCTATCCCGGTAGGCCTTGCCCGTTGTCGTACTCTGCAATATCTGGACCTACACAGTAACCAACTTACCGGCGGGATCCCAAAGAGATTGTGCGACGGAGCCCAGTTACAATACCTCGACGCCTCGAACAACTACTTGAATGGCTCTATCCCGGTAGGCCTTGCCCGTTGTCGTACTCTGCAATATCTGTACCTACACAGTAACCAACTTACCGGCGAAATACCAATGAGTTTAGGCTATGACAAGTCACTAATGCAGACACTAAATCTGGCCAATAACGAACTATCTGGATGGATATTTTAAGTTTATCTGCAGGAGCTGAACCTGGGACTTTCCGCATAACATCTCCTTTTTAGAACATTTAAGATTTATTACCAAAATTTTGAGTCTTTTATTTTTTTTACAAAGCTAATATATTTCTTTCAGTAATGCTCTCCCTCATACGTCCGATACAAGTGCCGATACGGCTCCCACCAGCCCACGCTTTGTCACGTGTGGCCCGAGCGCCCGGCCCCCAAGTAGTCTCCACGCGTCCACCCCCATGGGCTGCTTAGCGAGCGCAGAGCGTCTCATCCTTATCCGCGCAAGACCGACGGCGGCGCGTCTGCCGAATCGGCGACGTCGAGCCTCGCGCGGGTTAGCGACGAGGCGAGCAGTGGAAACACACGTGGAAACGGCGCAAGCGGCCGACATCAGGTATTCCTAGGCGACTGCTTGCGACCACTACGCCAAAATGTTGCTTTCATGACGTCGAGGTTTCATCATAAAAAAGTGTTTTTCGTCATGAAAAATAATCTTTGACGGAATCGGGTTCGTCATTAAGCGAGCGACATAAATGTACTTCCATGACAAATTGACCGGTTTCGTCATTGAAGTGATTGCTTCAATGACGAAATCTTTTGTGTCATAAATTGTTTTGCTTCTATGACGACAGCTAAATTTACACGAGAGCAAAAAAATCCACGTGGCGCCGTCATCCCCGTTTGCTGACGTGGCACCATCAACCGGAGCCGTGAACTCTGTTAGCTGATGTGTTTACTCTCAATGCTGGCAAGTGACGTGGCCGCAGCGTGGCGAGTGACGTGGATGCATTCGTGGCATCATCTCAGGCGTCCACGCATCACGATTTCATTCGTCCACGTGTTGAATGTTCATTGGTGCTGTTGTCACGCTTCCCGCCGTAAATGTGTCGTCATTTTGTTGGCCCACGTGTCCAGTTCCTATACATCCACGTTTCTGTTTCCTATTTGTCCACGTGTCACATTTTGGTGTGGCCACGCATACCTTTTCACTAACACACGTGGCGTAGTTTTATTGGATTACGTGGGCCAATGGAAACAATACACGTGTCTTATTTTTATTTGCCCACGTTTCACGTTTTTATTCGCCCACACGTCGAATCTCTATCAGGCCAGGTGTCATCTATTTATTCGTCAATGTGCCATGGTTTTATTTGTCCACGTTTCGTCTTTTTATTCGTCCACGTGTTGCTTCATGGTGAGGCCACATCATGAGCTTTACCGGCCCATTCATCACATTATTGTACCAGAATTTACAAATCGTTCACAGAAACTTCAGTAGAATCAAAACGAACCCAACGAATGTCAAAAACGAGACAAGTTCACCACACGATCAAAGTTTTGATCCACAGAACAGAATGCCAAGTGTCTCAACAATAGTTCCACAGATATAGGATCAAGCCTGAGAAAAGGTACCAGTTTGGCTAGACTGAAAGAGCTTCATGAGGAGTAGCTGGCTCTCTTCCTGTTGCTTCTTGAGCTCCTTATACAACCTTTGAGTCGAGGCAAGCCTTTCATATGCTACTTCACTCCTCTTATTAAGTTTTTTGATTGTATCAAGGAGAACTGCTGAACTTTCTTTTTCAGCAGCAAGTTCTTGCCAAAGCGATTCTTCATTAGTCAATGCTAGCGCCCCATCAGCTAGTTGTGCCATCATATTTTCCATTGAAGCCTACAAAATCCAAATATGAACTATATATAAGTGCACTGATTATAGTAAGAAGAGGATTATATTAGACAAATTAGATAATTGCTACTAAACAGTTTTAATATAACCTCTTTCTTAGGGAAGTAATGAAGATAGGGGCAACCATGAATGTAAAAAGTACGAAGCATGTACATACAGATAATTGTTGGAGAAAGACACAGAAATGGAAGCAGGTGCAATGGCCACGTAGAGATGCAATTCTGGTACTAACTTGTTGAGCATGGGAACCAACAGAACGACAGAATGACCAAAAATTACATCAATGACAGAGTGTTGACCGCGATCCCAATGGGGGACGACGGGAAGTTATAGGACGCTGGCGCCTTCTCGGGGAAGTGAGGCGTCTCCTCAATGTGCCTCTTGGGAAGGGGCGGGCGGGCTGGGGATGAGGCGGATGGGTGTTACGGGCCGGTGGCGACGGCGGCGCGGACGTTGGGGATAGGGTTTTCTTAAAATCGATCCCCAATCTCGGATGGAATGCGATCTAGAATGCCTCGGAGGCTTCTGTGTGAAGGTAACCTGTAGCGGCGGCCATGGGTGGCAACAATGACCGGCTCCTCGGCGTGCGCCGACCGGCCAGCCATGAGCGGACTAGAACAGTTGCAAATTTCGTCAACCTTAAAACGTTCGTCACACAATATTTCGTCTCGCGATCGTATCCATACCAACCGTGCGCCAGTGTGGGTGCACGCTTTAGTTGCCATGCTGGCGGCTCAAAGGGCCAACAGCTGACACGCTGCACTGGGCTGTGGGAGGCGAAGATGGAGGCCAGTTCAGGCTCTGATCCGCTCCACGCTGATGGGCTCATGCACATGACCCATTCGGTTCCATACGGTCAGCCCGGTCCACGGACTTTGGCTATGTCACTGCCATGTGGGGACCACCTATCTACTTTATCCCTTGCGTCGTCTTTTTCCTGCCGCCGGTGAAGCCCGCCGCCGCTGCCGTCTCATCCGGACGGACGCAACGCCTCCCATGCCGTGATGCTAGATGAAACATTTGACCTCACCATCATATCTCTGGCTCGGCTGAATTCAGATGTATCCGGCCCGGGATAGATCTCGCACGCGCGCGCCGTCGTCCGGTACCTTCATTAATCCGGCGGAGCTCTGCCATGGCCCCTCTCTCCATCTCGACCCACTCCTCCTCAGATGCGCCATGGAGCCTATACCCTCGTCGCTTGCCTGGCCCCGTGGGGTACTGCGCCGGGCCGACGCGCGAGCGGGCAGCCGGAGCAGGCGTGAGCGCCGCCGGTGCCCAGCCAGGGTTGCTGGTGGACGGCCGGGGGACCAACACACACATCCGCCGCTAGGTCCCACAACACCGGTGGACCCGGACCCACAACACCGGTGAACCCGGACACGTGGACCGCCAAGTCCGGTGGACCCGGTAGACGTGGACTGTCAAACTTATCCGTCCAGTGGACCCCGCATTGACAAGTATGACCCGAAGTGAAAGATGACAAAGAGCATTCGTCACCGTTGCTACGGCCGATGGCTCTTTGCTTCAATGAGGACACGTCCTGTGCTTCAATGACGAAAGTTTCGCTCGCGTCATGGTTGCAAAGGGGTATTTGACGAACGCTGGAGTTCTGTGACGAACCCTAAAATTTTGTCATTGATGTGGTTGCATCAGTGACGAAATTTTGAAACGTCAAGAGCGTTTCGTCATATAAGCAACATTTTGGCGTAGTGGACACTGGCAGCAGGGGCTTCTCCGTTGATGATTCCCCACCCGTTAAACTGACGGGAGGGAAGTGCGCGGCGACGCTGTTGGCGGCACAAACGCACACCAAGATCCACCGCAAGCTCATGGATCACTTGTAGCTCTTTCATCAAGAGAGTAATCCCCCAAGGTTATCAATCCACGGAACAAGTGGGTTATTATGCTTAACTAAGCACTAATCGAGTTGGTAAAGACTTAAGTATGGATTGAATCTAATCTAGTTTAGCAAAAACAGTTGATGATGAGCACAAGATATGAGGAACGGATGGTCATAGGGTCTAGGGTCACTTGCAGATGCATCGCATATCATGAAGAAACTGATCTAATCTATCACGATGATGAACATGAACCAAGCTCAGCAGTTTTCCCTCTCGCAAGCTGTCACCAAACAAGGGTAATCTGCTACTGAGTTGCGAGGATCAAACTCATGGCTAAAGATCTAAGGTGAGCGGTGCGACCGACGCAAACCAAATCAAAGCCTAACTAGGGCATGAGATAGATGAAGAACAACGCCATAAGAACATGATAGATCAATGATCAAAACAAGGATTCAACGATTACATCTCAAGATCACCATACAACCCCATGAACATACGAAGGATTTACCCCATGTAGATTGATGTTGAAGCGCTAATCATGGTGGTAAACTCTTTGTGAAGACGATCTCCCTGCCGTCCCTTAGAGTTCAGCGCCGTCGGTGCCTCCGCTAGGGTTCCCGGCTCCGCTTCCTTCACGTGGATGGCTTCTAGATTGGATCTTGATCGATCCCCCCCCCCTCTCCCGATGGTTGCTTGAAGTCTTCGTCTCCTCTGGTGCGGCTCTCCTCATCTCTGGCGAATGGCGGCTCATATATAGGCTAGGGTCGACGAATGCTTCGCCTCGAAGAAATGGGAGCACGATTGGGCCAAGGAACAGGCCAGGCCGCGCGACCAGGGCCCTTTTTGGCCCTGATCCACTTCATCTTCCGCGTGTTAATCCTTCTCCACGTCATTAGCCCATGTATGCTTTAAGTCCATCGACAAATCACCAGAACTAGCCCAAATGTGTCGAGTTTCCTATAAAATCACAATATACTCCAAAATATAAGACACATGTGGAAACGGGGTTATTTCAGTGCCAAGTGGCGGGGTTAGCATAAGAATAAGCATGAAATCATTATGTAAACAACACCAAAAGCGTGTCATTTAAGAGCGCCAATAGATGAGCTCGGAGGCGTGGCCGAGGCAATGCAAGGGCGGGGCGCTCTAGCGAGCTGCCATGAGTGCAGGGCGTGGAAACGCTCCAGCGAGCTCGGAGGCGTGGGGAGGAACACGGCGGTGGCGCCCTGAGGTGCTCTCGAGTGAAGGAGGCGACGCGATGGTTGGCTTGACTGCTTGATGTTGCATTAAATTACCTTTTCATGTCACAGTAAAAAAGATTTTGGATGTTGCAACCAAAGAGATTTTATGTTGCATTAGCCTCTTTTTGGATGTTGCTTCGATCCTCATGTTGCACAGTTTCTTTTCTTGGTGTTTCAACATAATTCTTTTGGTACGGTGATGTTGCAACAAATGTTATTTCGTGTTGCATTAGTCCTTTTTTTGTTGCATGAGTTATTCTCAGATGTTGCAATAGCTGAAATGCATTCCACTTCGAGAAAAATAGGATTTTGATCCGATGTTCCATGATACATCTCTATTTGTTGTAGCAGGAATTCATTTTCCTATAGAATTTCATGGGATCACATGATGTTATTTATGTCATATTTTATCGTTGTTGCACTAGATAATTTCTGATGTTGCACATTGCACTGCTACATGTTGCAATAGACCGTCCCATGGGAATTTTCCATTGGACGTCTGGGCATTAGCAGTGCCGTATTTCTTTTATTTCAAATATAACATGCACGTGCATTTATTTGCTTCTCCTCGTCAACATCATCAATTAAATTTGAATTCTACAAGAATTTAAATCTTGTATATCAAACCCATCAAAGTATCCATGATCTTTTCTTAATATAAATCTGAGAAATTAAAAAGAAATTAGAGTAAAATACATGAGCGGTACTCAAACTTGTTTTGAGGTGTCATCTATATCTCCAAACTATAAAAATGCATTTTCAGGTCCTTGAACTTATTTCTAGGTTGCATTTGGGTCCCTAAACTCTCAAAATGCATTTTTAGATCCCCGAACTTATTTCTATGTATCATTTGGGTCCATCAACTCTCAAAATGCATATTCAAATCTCAACATTTATCACATATCGCTAATGACAGTGATTCTCCTTGCTCGTTGCCTTTTCATCCACCTTATGGCGGCAAGCACACTTGTGTTATCCGATGCTTGATTATGAGGGAGCCGAAGAAATTTTGTGAGTCTAGGGACTCGATGACACCTCAGGACAAGTTACAGGATCTGAAAATATGTTTTGAGAATTTAGGGAGCCAGATGACACTAGATGACAACTTTGGGGAGTTAAAATGCATTTTGAGAGTCTAATGACCTATATGACACCTCGTGACAAGTTTGGAAACCGCTCGTGTATTTTTACTCAAGAAATTATGAAAGGATATGTTCATACGGATCCCACTTCCCTTTTCACACTGCTTGTGCCTCCTTTATTTTTACCACTCTGGTCTTTTTTTTTTTTTTTTTTGCTGGCCTTGGTACTTTGGTCTTTGCCACCTGCTTTTCATCCCATTTTGTGCTCCAAAAACCTTTGTTAGAAAAAAAAAACTTATTTCACTCCTTTCACCTATTCACTTTCTCCGCTTAACCCTCTAAATATAATTTAAACACAATTTACTTTCCTAAACTATTTTAGTTTGTCCAATCAACCCCCTACCGAATTTTCTTCTTCGAGTGTGAGTTGAAATTTACTTTAAATTTTATGAGAAGATAAAGATTATTTTAAGAATTTTTCATGGTTATTTTCATAGATTAAAAACATTTAATACAAAATTGATCTAAAATAAAAAAAATTGTACCAAAAGTAATAAAGAAGTTATTTAATGTATTTTTCAAACGTAGCGCATCATATTACAAGTTAAGTAACAAAATCTGAAATTAAAACTCAACTATATGCGAAGAAATAAGAATATAAATCTGGGGATAGATTGGTCCAAATAAAATAGTTTGAGGTGCGAAGTGAGCCTAAGGGGTTAAGCAAATAAGGTGGACTAGTGAGGGTAATAAAACAAACCTTTTTTTGAAAAAAATATCTAATTAACTTCTTTCTAGAAAAAAGTTGAATGTTGGACGACACATATGCCAACATGTATCCATTTGCCAACTGTGTGGCTAGGAAGGTTCTTTTGATTTCCTGTTTGTCTCGATAAAACCAGGATCCCTTGTTGGATTGTAGGTGTTATGCCTGAAACAGTACTTCGCACTATCAGACATTTAATTGTGCTCTTCTCTCTCGTTTTTGTTTAGCAGCCATCTATTTAAGATCGATCATAATGGGTGATTTTAGTAGTGACAGTAGTTGGTATGTACACTCAACAAATAAAAAAATAAGAATATATGTTTGCTGATTGTATATATATGCTGTTGGAATTAGTAGCTCGTAACTGCTAGGGATACACTGCCGTAGGGCTAGAGCCTGATTGGTTGATGAGTACAACACAATTTAATTTTATTTTTTTTGTTCTACAAACTAGAATTGAAGTTTATAAGATGCTTAAGACTTCGGAATAAAGAATGGAAACTAATAATTTCTTGAGAGGAAATCATTATTTATGCTTGTGCTTTGAAAGGCACACAGCATATTGGTGCTGGCCGGCCAGTACTCCATGCAGTTGCTCTAGCGTTTGCGGAAAGTCGCTTCCGTTCGTGATGAACTTAACGTATCCTTCCAGAAAGGTTGTTATTGGCCAGGTTCAGTGTTTGCAGCAATGGCTTGTCATAGCCTGAATTCCCCGGTATGTCACCAGCAGAACTCTCTCCAAGGATGGTGCTCAGATCCTCATGCGGTCTGGATGGTGGGATGTGGGAAGCGATTCTCACATGAACATGAACTGAACTTACATCCAAATATTGAAGAGTATGACAGCGGGCAACGCCTACTGCGATGAAGCCGTGTTCAAGCGGTTGCTCGAGGCGCCGAGTGTGGCAGAACCATCTAAATTAAACTGGTTTAAGTGCACTAACCATCATCTTAATAGATAATCCAGTCAACACACTTAAAACGGTGTAATCTGACATCCTCTCGGGTAGCATCCTGATTGAACCACTAATTTCATTGATCGAAACAAACATCGGAACTATCACTGAGCGCAGATAGTACATACATGACATAGTTCTTAGAGTGAGACCAAGATCCAATACATAATTAATTTACAAGTTCAACTAAAATTAAAGAAAGTCTAGCACAAATAAAAGTTGACAACTATGATACATGAGGCACAAAAGAGGGATCATACGCTCATCCCACGAGTGTGCAACCCGAAATCATCAAGCGACTAAGCGTTCGATCCGATAACTTCCCAACCATCCGCTTCACGGGGAATAGACTTAGCGCAAGAAGGACAAATATCGATATCATCGGGACCAGAAATAAAATTCATCCACAAACTGTGAGCAACTAATACTTAGCAAGACTTACCCGACGAAGCTTTTGGCATTGGGGTTTGTTTTGCAAAAAAAAAAAACATCTAATAGTGGATCTTTGCTTTCAATATTTTAGCCCATTTAAAAGTGATAGAAGCTATTTTCCAAATTTGCATAACTATAACAATAAGAGTGGGTAATAATTATTCAAACAATATGTTGCGACCATTTCGTTCCATTTCTTTAATATGTTGCGACCAAGTGATTGAGGTTCTCTTAACCGAGAGCGACGGCGAATCGATTCGATTTTAATCCTTGCAAGAAAAACCTAACCACATGTCACACGCATGCCCGTTGAGTCGCACGTGCCAACCGTTCCTATCTTCGCTATCGGAAACCGAACCTGCCCTGCTTGCACTAGTCAGTCGAGCCCTACCTCCTACTAAGCCAATTCTCCGCGGCCACTCGAGCTATCCTAGGAGGGCAGGAAGGAGTTCCATCTCTAGAGCGAATCAAGTACATAGGTTTACCGGGTTCGACTACCTCCTACTACCATCATGTGATTAAAACTATTCAAACGCGATAAGCATAGCCGACAACAGACGGGCCTTAATCGAGGCAGAGGTAGTAACCAACAACAACATAATAATCCACATCTCTGCCTGGTCATCAATTTTTTATATCAATCATTTTCCATAAAGAATATCAACACCATCTCCTATATCTTGCAAGTGACAGGCAATCACTCGACTTCTACCAAACCTAATTAGCATGGCAGTAGGGACAAAGCCAAGATTGGTCGGCGCGGGGGGGGGGGGGGGGGGCTGCTTCCTTTTCTTCCGCCTCCAGCCTCTTCTTTCCTTCTTCCTTCTCAAATTTCAAGGAGGGGCTTAGGGGAAGATCACGGCGGTAGGGGGGCTGGAGCCCCACCCGACCCACCGCTAGATTTGTCCCGCATGGCAGTACTAACGACCTAAACATACTAATTAGCATGACTGTAATGGCCTAAACATACTAGTATAACCAAGGGATCGTGTGAATCATGCATCTATGGTCATTCAATTCCTAGAAATGTAAATGCACAATAAAATATTTATAATATTGAATCGGTCCCCAGCACCAATTAGGGGTCATAGCCAGCACCAGGTAGCAGTGAAGTTTATTATAAGATGCTCGAGAATTTAGGATGTGGAATGTAATGTCTTTCTAAAATCTTAGTTTTCCATGAAAGGTGAGGCAATTTGTGTTGCCGTTCATAACTCCAGCGTCCCAAACGCTGCCCAACTGAATCGTAGTTGTTGAAAAAAAAAACAATTGACGGCCGACAGTTATGCATCAATATGTTGCGTATTTTATTGAGAAAAGAAATGTTCTAAGCACCACGAACTGCCCAATTCTTTTGTGCTACCAAAAATGTTACAATTAACAAATCTAGCGGGACAGTTTAGTCACCTGCCTGCAGGTTCAGTCCGTAGCTGCAGACAAACTTAACAAATCCTCCCGGAAAATTTGTTATTAGCCAGGTTCAATCTCTTAAGCAGTGGCGTGCCGTAGCCTAAATTTGCTGATATATTGCCAGATAGCTTGTTGCTGTCTACCATCAGATATTGCAAAGAGGCCTGTTGATTTAGCTAGAGACATAAGAAGCACATAAACACACAGGATCTCATAGTCTAAACACATGTTGATCAATGATGCGGAATTCGGTAGGATAGATCTTATACCATTGCTTGAGGTCGCCATTAGAGCTTCCTGAGTTGATGAAGTAGTCGATGTAGATGTAGATGAGTTGATGGAGGGCTCGGGATGATATCTCAGCTTCTCCTTCAACGTCCTAGGTCTTTTCCAGCGGTTACCCTCCGGACGCCAACGAGATTGGCCCGGAACAGGACCTCGAGCTTCTCCCCCTTCCAACTCCTTTAGCGATCGGTGTTTTGGGTTGGCTGTTGTTGTTTTGGACGTGAGAAAACAAGCCATAACCCCTTGATTATATAGTCCGGAGCTGTAGAGGTAGGGCCGAGAGTCCTAGTAGGATTCTAAGGTGTCCCTGCCGATCACGAGACGAACTCCCTGTCCTCCACGAGTGGAAAAACGTGGAGAACAAGTTCCTCACGGTAGAAACCGTGAAGATCACGTTTAACATAATAATTCCAACATTCTCCCACTTGATCGAACGGTTACTACTAATGTTCACTTAACTAATATTCACACTTAGTATAACAGCAAGGAAAGGACTAATGCATCGTCAATAGCTTTAATTCGCTACTGGGACCCCATTAACCACAGTCTCACTGAAAACTTTGTTAGAATGCTTATATACAAATGGAAGTTAGTAATGGCCCTAAACCAGGACCTAAAAGCTCTCCACCAGACCCATGTCAGAGACATGTTTCTGGAAAATGTTTGGAGGTAAGCCTTTAGTAAGCGGATCCGCGAGCATAGCGTTAGTACTTATGTGCTCAACCTTAATAGTTTGATCCTGGCATCTTTCTTTCACAACAAGATATTTTATATCAATATGCTTGGAAGCACCACTTATCCTGTCGTTATTTGCAAAGAATACTGCAGCTTGATTATCGCAGTGTATCGTTAATGGTCTCGAGATGCTGTCAATTACTTTAAGACCCGGAATGAAATTCTTAAGCCACATGGCCTGTCCAGTTGCTTTATAACATGCCACAAACTCAGCTTGCATTGTAGATGCTGCTACTAAACTTTGCTTAGAGCTTTTCCAAGAAATAGCTCCTCCTGCTAAAGTAAAGATATATCCTGAAGTGGATCTTCTATCATCTTCACAACCAGCAAAATCAGCATCACTATAACCCAACACTTCAAGGTTATCTGATCTTTTATATGTGAGCATGTAATCTTTTGTGCCTTGGCAATAACGTAATGCCTTTTTAACACCCATCCAGTGGACCTTTCCTGGATTTGACTGATATCTACTAAACACTCCGGTTGCAAATGCCAAATCTAGATGCGTACAGACTTGTGCATACATCAAGCTTCCGACAGCTGAAGCATAAGGGATATTCTTCATTTCATCCTTTTCTAATTGATTCTTAGGGCAGTGTTTCTTATTGTACTTATCGCCCTTTGCTATTGGAGCAGGTGTGGCTTTACTTTTGTCCATATCATATCTCTTAAGCATTTTCTCAATATATGCCTTTTGAGATAATCCTAGTACACCTTTGGTCCTATCTCGGTGTATCTCAATGCCCAGAACATAAGAGGCTTCACCGAGATCTTTCATGTCAAAATTCGACGATAGAAATCTCTTTGTCTCATGTAGCATATTCTTATCGCTACTAGCTAATAGAATATCATCCACATAAAGTACTAGGATTATGAATTTTCCACCTTTTATCTTAGTGTAGATACAATTATCCACAATATTTTCCTTAAACCCGAATTTCTTAATCACTTGATCGAATTTAAGGTTCCATTGTCTTGACGCTTGCTTAAGTCCATATATGGATTTCTTTAATTTGCATCCCATATGTTCCTTGCCTTTCACAACAAAACCTTCTGGTTGTGCCATGAATATTGTCTCATTCAAGTTACCATTTAGGAACACAGTCTTAACATCCATCTGATGTAGCTCTAAGTCAAAATGAGCCACTAGCGCCATGACGATTCTAAAGGAATCTTTCTAGATACAGGGGAGAAAGTTTCATTATAATCAACCCCTTCTTTCTGTGTAAACCCTTTTGCTACAAGCCTAGCTTTGAATCTTTCGACCTTCCCTTTGGAATCACATTTTGTTTTGTAGACCCATTTGTAGCCTACTGGTTTGACTCCATCAGGAATTTCTACTAAATCCCAAACATCATTAGCATTCATAGACTTAAGCTCATCTTTCATAGCCTCGACCCACTTATCAGAATTTTCACTTGAAACCGCCTCCTTAAATGAGACAGGATCATCTATCTTTCCAACATCATACATATCCTCACTTAAATATGTCTGATAAATTGTAGGAATAGCAGGTTTCCTCGTCCGTTGTGATCTTCTTAATTCAACATTCACAACTGGTTGAGGAATGGGCTGAGGTTGTACTTGTACAACAGGGTCTTGCACTTCGACATTAGGTGCTGCTTGCTCTTGCGGTGGCACTTCAACGTTAGGCGCCACTTCCTGTGGTTGCTCAATCACTGGCTCATGTGGAACAACGACAGGAGGTGCAGCATTAACTTCAACAGAGGGTATGAACAATGGCACTAACTGAGGTGTCACTGATTCTTGAGTCATCGGAATGGGAAGCTCGGCCCGTATTTCCTCAAGATTTATTTCCCTCCTCGGTAAACTCCCACTGATCTCTGCATCCTCTAGGAACACAGCATGCCTAGTCTCAACGAACTTAGTGAAACGATTAGGGCAATAGAACCGGTATCCCTTAGACTTATCAGGGTATCCAATAAAGTGGCAGCTTATCGTTTTATCATCTAATTTCTTTTGTTGTGGATTAAATAACTTAGCTTCAGCAGGACAACCCCACACACGTAAGTAGTTTAGTGTTGGTTTCTTCCCAAACCACAATTCATAAGGTGTCTTGGGCACTGACTTGCTAGGAACCCGATTAAGAATGTGTGCAGCTGTTTTTAATGCTTCCATCCACAACGTCACAGGTAAGCTAGAATAACTGAGCATGCTACGCACCATGTCCATTAGAGTGCGATTGCGACGTTCAGCTACTCCATTTTGCTGTGGTTCTCCCGGCATAGAATATTGGGCCTTAATGCCATTTTCCTCAAGGTATTTATCAAATGGTCCAAGAATCTATCCGTATGGAGCATGTCTCCCATAATATTCACCACCTCGATCCGATCTTACTATTTTAATAGTAATTCCATGCTGATTTTCCACTTCAGCCTTAAATATTTTAAATTTATCTAATGCTTCGGATCGATCGCGAATGGGGTAAATGTAACCATAACGGGAGAAATCATCAGTGAATGTAATGAATGAATCAAAACCATCCACTGAAGTTACTGGGAATGGGCCACAGATGTCAGTGTGAATTATTTCTAAGAGGCCCGAACTTCTAGTTGCTCCTTTCTTAATTGTCTTAGCGAATTTCCCCTTAATACAGTCGATGCACTGTTCTAAGTCTGAGAAGTCTAATGAACGAATTATCTCTTCTTTAATGAGACGCTCAATTCTCTCCCCTCGAAATATGGCCTAAGCGACAGTGCCATAATTTCGAAGAAGTCTCATCATTTCGCTTGCGCTTATTTGACACATTACTCACATTCATCACAGAACATTCGTCAAGAGAGAGCATATAAAGTTTGTCTTGCAAATGACCAAGACCAACACTAATACCATTAAACTCAATAATGCACTTATTGTTGCCGAACTTACAAATATGTCCTAACTTATCTAATGCTGAAACTGAAATAAGGTTTCTCTTTAAACTAGGAACATAAAGTACTTCATCTAATTGGAGACTAAAGCCGCTAGGTAGCTCCAAGCTGAAACTCCCAATGCCTTCAACTTCAACTCCATTGCCATCAGCAACTCTAAGACTTCGCTCCCCCTCTCTTATAGTTCGGATCGAACTGAACGCCTGCATAGAATTGGAAATGTGCACAGTTGCACCTGAGTCAATCCACCAGGTATTAGGAGAAAAATTAGCTAAGAATGATTCATCAATGAATGAAACAACATCATTACCTTTCTTTGCCAGCCATTCCTTAAAGGCAGCACAATCCTTCTGCATGTGTTTAGGAGACTTGCAGAACTTGCAGACCTTACCCTCATGAGCATTCTTGTGTGAAGTGGTCTTATTCACCTTCATTTTCTTATTAGATTTCTTCTTTGGCTGCTTGCTGCTTCCTGATTCAGCTTGGTTCTTAGGAGGATTGCTAAAGTTAACAAAGTTAACCACCTCTTTGCCCTTTTCAGCCTTCAGCCTTTCTCTTCCTCAACACAATAGCCGATGAGCTCAGCCATGCTCCAAGTCCCTTTCTGAGTGTTGTAGTTTATCTTAAATGGACTATATTGAGTCGGCAGTGAAGTCATAATGAAATGCACCAGAAAACCATCAGAGATGGACATATCCAGCGCCTTAAGCTTATTTGCCATGTCACACATGCTCATGACGTGCTCCCTAATTCCATTTTGCCCATTATACCTTGATGTGAGCATCTTCATGATGAGTGTGCTAGCATAAGTCTTGGATGAGCTTTTAAAGTTCTCCTCAACCTTCTCAAGGAATGCCTTAGCACTCAGCTCAACACCCTCCTGGTCCTTATCAGGAATGGCACCTCTAATGGCACTAGAGATCGATTGCTTAATGATCATTAGTGCCATCCTGTTGCATCTCTCCCATTTCTCAAGGAGAGTGGCGTCAACATTACCGTTCTGAGCAGCAACAGGCTTATTCTCACGAATGGCAAAGTCATACTCAGTGACTCCAAGTGCAACGGACACCGCCTCCTTCCATGAGGGGAAGTTGGTGCCGTTGAGTGGCTCAATGGAATTCAGGTAGCCGGTCACAGTACCCACTGAAAATTATGGAAAAATTATGTTTCAGTAAAATATACAATAAAGATGCACATAAAGCATGATAATAACCTTACGATGGTCCGATTAAAATCACACAGTAAAATTTCAATTTGTATCACCGATGGGTTGAAAACAAACGAAATTTAACATAAACTCATAATTAAACAACGATGGTTAATTTAATCACAAGTATACTCTAACCAAGTTTCTCGATGGTTCCACTTAATTAGAGAGCATCTTAACTGCATATTGGTGGAAGGCATAATTTTCAGCGAAATTTTAGCATTAAACAGTAATTAAATTGATTAAATAACTAATGGAAAAAAAAACAAGAAATGTAAAAGATAAAGACAAAACATTATACGGGCCGAGAAAACCTCGAAAGAAGCCCGCGAACTAAATCAGCCCAGCGCGGCCCATTACTGCCCCCCGCTCGCGCGCTGCATGGCTCGGCCCGGAACGCAAAAAACGGCCCAGCCTGTTTACGCGAGCGCAGCCCGTGGCCGTGGCCCACTCAGCGGCCCAGCAACGGCCTAGCCAGCCCACTCCCGCAACCCTAACGCGAGATTGGCTACTGGCCGTCGATGCGGATCGGATGGCAGAGATCAGCGCACGGGTAAATAAAGAACCCGCGGCTCCCGACTGAAACCCTAGGCCTCAGTCTCTCCGCCTCCTTCTCACTCCCCTTCCTCACCCCTTCTCTCCCGATCCCGTCGAGCGCCGCCGCCGCCGTGATGAGCTCGCCGCCATTGGGGCCGCTGGCATCCCTCGCGGGACCTCTGGCCGGAGGACGCGTGCGACTAGGTCGCGCGCGCCGCCGTCCAGGGGCTCCGCTTGGGCGCCGTAGCGGTGGCGGGCGAGAACACGGCGAGCGGCGTCGCGGACTCCTCCCGCTCCGGCTTGACGCCGGCGAGGAGACCCGCGTGCGGCTGGGTGATGCCGTAGCGCTCGTCAAGATGGCGGCCCAAGGCGCGCCGGTGCGGCTGCTTCGAGGTGCGCGCGCGCCGGCGTGATGGCGCGCGTGCCTCGCTGATGCAGCTGCTTCGGTGAGAGGCCGTCGTCGTCCACGCGCGGCGAGCGTCATGCCGCGCGCAGGCGTCAACGAGGTGAGTCCCCTAACCCTAGGGTTAGGGTTTGTGATTTGGGGAAATTTTCGAAGTTGGGAAAAACGTGATGAATCTGAGATTCCTTTAGTTCCCTCCTTCTAGTTGCTAATGCGCACTTTAATTTCATTAATTTAAGTCTAATGCGCGTGGATTTGGCCTTAACAGTAAGCAATTTGGGGGAAAATTTATAAACAGGAAAAACCCTAGATCTAATTGCTTAGCTTAATCATGCAATTAATCATAAACAGGGCTAATTAGTTAGTTTGGGGACTAATTAACATCCAATTCGGCACTGTTAATTTAAAACAGATCAAGATGTGAACTAATACTTCATGAACCCGAACTGGATTATCATAATATGCATCTGTTACTTGCGAAGTTTTAATTGCAGTTGTCTAATTGCACATGAACAAGTACACAGAGATCTAATTGCATACATAAACAACAACCAGATTTAATTTTCACTTAGAAAAGATCTAATTCGACTTAATTAAGCACTCAGAGGCTCTAATCATGGCATTAAAACTTAAAGATCAAGCATGCTTAGACTAAGATGGCTCTGGTTACCAACTGTTGATTTAGCTAGAGACATAAGAAGCACATAAACACACAGGATCTCATAGTCTAAACACATGTTGATCAATGATGCGGAATTCGGTAGGATAGATCTTATACCATTGCTTGAGGTCGCCATTAGAGCTTCCTGAGTTGATGAAGTAGTCGATGTAGATGTAGATGAGTTGATGGAGGGCTCGGGATGATATCTCAGCTTCTCCTTCAACGTCCTTGGTCTTTTCCAGCGGTTACCCTCCAGGACGCCAACGAGATTGGCCCGGAACAGGACCTCGAGCTTCTCCCCCTTCCAGCTCCTTTAGCGATCGGTGTTTTGGGTAGGCTGTTGTTGTTTTGGACGTGAGAAAACAAGCCATAACCCCTTGATTATATAGTCCGGAGCTGTAGAGGTAGGGCCGAGAGTCCTAGTAGGATTCTAAGGTGTCCCTGCCGATCACGAGACGAACTCCCTGTCCTCCATGAGTGAAAAACGTGGAGAACAAGTTCCTCACGGTAGAGACCGTGAAGATCACGTTAACATAATAATTCCACAAGGCCTAGTGGAATGGAGCCATTCAAGCGGTTGCTCGAAGCGGTGAGAATTCGGAACTGGCCTCCAGCGCACAACCCTTCTGTGATCGCACCGGTGCGCTCGTTGTGATCAACCTCGACATCTGATAAGCCTGGCGAGTGCTTCCCGAGCTCTGGTGGGAGCGTGCCGCATAGCTTATTTTTGAATAGCTAGCATCAATGTCATCAGTGATGATAACCGACTAATGCTCATGGGTATCTCACCAGAGAAGTTGTTGTTGTATAGGTACAATTCTGTGAGGTTCTCCAAGCGCCCAAAGGCTTCTGGGATAACTCCAGTAAGCTTGTTGTTCGATACGTCGATCATGGTCAAGCTCATGGCGAGAAATCCATCAACCACCACGTCTCCCGTAAGGTTGTTACTGTACAGAGCCAACTCTTGCAGCTTCTTGAGGATCCAAACCTTGGGAGGTATATTTCCGGTCAACGAGTTGGTCCCGAAATATAGTTGCTCCAACTCCGGCATCTTCACCACATAGTTCGGGAACTCACCGACGAGGTTGCATTGATCCACTCATAGGCTGATTAGGTTGGTTAGGTTCTTGAACGATGGTGGTAACATGCCAGCATCAAACGGGTTGTACGCTAGCCATAAAATTTGAAGGCTTGTCTGCTGACCTATCTCCGTTGGGATAGCACCGGTGAGGCTATTATTGTCCAGCGCGAGAAACTGGAGGTTCCGAAGCCTAGTCAGAGATCGTGGAATGGTGCCGATAAACTCATTGCTTTCAAGGTCTAGTACGCTCATATTCGGCCCAAGGCCATGGCCAATGTCATTGGGGAGCTCCCCTCCCATGTAGTTGTGGTACAATCGGAGCTGCCGGAGTGAGCGGCAGAGGTAGAGCTCAGTCGGAAATGTGCCAACAATGTTGTTGTTTGAGAGGTAGATTACCTCCAACTTTGACATGTCACCACAAAGCTTGGGAAACTGCCGACAAGGTTACACCGACCCGCCCAAAGGTCGACTAGATTGGTCAGGTTCTTGAATGATGCTGGCAGCTCGCCTGGGTTGAATGGGTTGTTTCCCAGTGCAAGCGTCTCAAGGCTCTTCAGCTCGCCAAGCTCTGTTGGTATTGCACCAGTGAGGTTGTTGGAATCCAGTGTAAGAAACCGAAGGTTCTGGATTCTAGATAGGGATGTTGGGATACTACCAGTTAGCCCGTTCCTTCCAGTGCGAGATACCGAAGATTTTGGAGCTTGGACAGAGATGTTGGGATAGCTCCGGTGAGACGGTTGCTGTTCAGGCCTAATGTGCTCAGGTTTGCCGAGAGGCCAAGGCCGATATCATTGGGGAGCTCCCCGCTAACATAGTTGTTGGACTGGTTGAGGTACTCGGGGGAGCCACAACGACAGAGTGCCGTCGGGAACATGCCGGTGAGGCTATCTGCACTAGTCCAACCTTTAAAAGGAATATTCTGTCCTGGTCAGCGAAATTCTCCACTTTAAACCCGTTTCTTCCGCACTCGTCAACCTTTACACTCAACCTCTATACCAACTACCATCATGCGTCCTAATTTTTTAACCCACACCGGCCCCTCTTTCTCTCTCGCATTCTCTCCTCTCCTCCCGAATCTTCACCTCTCTTCCTCCTCTGCTCTCTCTGCCTCCCCTTCTTCTCCTCGTCATCGATCTACGCGAGGCGAGCGGCGGCCGGTCACGCTCCTCCTCGCGCCCGGCGGCCAGGCTGACTGCGCCTCCTCTTCGAGCCCCAACGGCGGAGGAGCAAGGAGGAGGTGGGCCGCGCCGGCGCGTGCCGCGGCGGAGGGAAGGGGAGGACCACCCGGATCGAGGCGGTGGGCATCCGCGTGGTGGCGGGCCCGGCGGCGGCGCGGGGAAGCCGTAGCGGGGCTCGCGGGGTGGCACGTGGCCTCGGAGAGCGCGGCGGCGGGACGAATCGACGGCGGGCCCCTTCTTCCTCGGCGCCACCCTCTCCCTGGCAAGCTCCTCCTCTCCTGCGCGTGCGGAGCTCCGCGGCAGCGGGTCGACGTAGAGGAGGCGAAATCGCTGCAGCAGCGGCGAGGTAGCTCCAGCCGGCGGCGGATCGACGCGCTGCGAGCAGGGGCTGCTCGCCCTGCTCCTCCTCCTCCGCCGCGTCCATGGCTGGAGCAGGCTCGGGTCCGCGTTGCTCCGGCGCGGCGCAGGGGCGAATCCCGGCGGCGGAGCGGCTCCAACTCCGGCGCCCCTCCTCCCCGCGCCGGCCGCGTCCAAGCTCCTCCACGCGCGGCTGCCGGAAGGGGAGCAGATCCAGGCGGAGGCCTGCGCGGGCTGCCGGCCTCCTCCTCCGGCGACGGCGCTGCTCCCCGCGCACCTTCGGCGACGGCCTTGAGCTGCTCGCGTCCACCTCCACTCCGCTCCGCCCCTCTCCTCTTTCCCCCTCTCTCCCTGGTCGTTGCGCTCGCGCGCGGTGGGCAGGCCCCGCGCCGACGTGGCCTCTTCCAGGTCCTCTTTCTCTCACTCTCTCTGTCCCGTGCGGGCGCTCAACCTGGGAGGTCCAGTTCGGCTCCCAGGTCCCCGCTGCAGCGACATTTACGGTAAGCGGCACGGTAAAAGGACCATACCGATTCTTTTACCGTGCCCGGTGCAGACAGCCTGAGGCTGTTGTCGAAGGCGTCGAGGTGTGTAAGGCTTGAGAAGCCGCCAATGGCATCCGGGATGGGCCCCACAGCTTTGATGCTTTCCAGGAAGAGGCTGGTGACGTGCCCAGTAGAGTCGCACCTCACCTAAGGCCAGCGACAGTGCGCGCCCGCGGCCAAGGAGGCGACGGTCCATGCCCCCGGATTTACTATATACCGCACATGCGGCGTAAAACAGTCCGCCGCGCAGGCACTCAGGCGCATGAGTTGATGGGACCAGGTGCGCAGTGCGCACTGCGCAGGCTTGCATGCAGCTGGTGGGCATGTGCGCCTAAGTTGGTGGTCCCGGAACATGCATGCAAGGCGCGCAGCACCTGTAGGCATGCAGGATCTCCTCTGTTTTTTTCTGTTCTTTCCTCGTTCTCTTTCCTACGTTAATATTTATGTTTCATCTATATGGTATTTTTGTTCCTCCTGTATAATATTTTGTTACTTCGGTTTTATTGGTTTAGATGATTTTGTTCCACATGTTAATTTTTATGTTCCATCTATATGATATTTTTGTTCCTCTTGTATAATATTTTGTTACTTTTGTTTCATTAGTTTAGATATTTGTTCCACACGTTAAAATTTATGTTCCTCCTATACGATTTTTTTGTTCCGTACGGTCACATGATTTTTTCTGTTTGTTCTTTTAAAAAAATGTTTCATATTTTTTCAATCTAAACGTAGGCAAGTGTGGTCTAGTTTTGAAGATTTTGTCAAAACAAATACAATGGTGTAATCAGAATTTGATTTGGATACTCTATTCATCCGATATGAATTGTTTTAACCATTGTTCTATGTGGGACCCGTGCATAGGAAAAGGCTAGGGGCTACTGGGAAGGCCGTTTGTGGGAAGCTAGCGGGTTAAGTGGGCATCCTCGGGGGTGTGCGGGGTTGTCCGTAGCGCCGCAGATGCGGACGCTAGTCACCCCCCATGCCCCTAGCACGGGCGGGTTGCCCCACGCGCGCTTGATCTTGAGGAGCAGCTCCGCCTCCGCCTCGCCCACTGGTGGGGATTGAGCTGTAGCGCGGTGGTGCATGAGACAGGCTACTAGCAAAAGCACGAGGCAATAAAAGGACGCACGGCAAGGTGTTGCCATATGTCTGGCCGCTACTGCGGTGGGAAGCAGGGGGTGTGGGTGGGGGGCGTTCGGCACTGGTACTTGAATCGGTGAGCACGGAGAAATCTTTGTTCCTGAATCCGTCTGGGATAGAAATTTGGGCTTGTGGTTTACTTTCGGGCCATACGTGATGAATTTTCCAACTATTGCCGCCAGGCATTGAGACACAATGATTGCTCCGGTCAAACAAACACGGCGATTTTGACGGAGCCTCGCTGTTCCGATCTCGTATTTCCACCCATATTCCCGCGACGTCGCACGCTCACTGACTGCTCACTTGCGATGGAGCTCGAATTGTTCAATCTGGACCTATTTTCCATGGCCCAGAGTCATGTGTACACATTCACATTCCGGTTCCCCACCCTGTTCCTGCTATGTGGCAATTTGCTGTTGCCAGTTGGATACCCAAAGCCGTCATCACAAAAGTTAACACTCTGGTTTTTTTTGAGTCCCAAGTTAACACTCTGGTTTTCGCCACCTGCTTTAAATCCCGTTTAATCCTCCAAAATATTTTGTTAGTGAAAAAATCTAATTAACTTTTTTTATTTTTTATGTTTCGTGGCTTTTCTTCACCGATCATCACGTTCTTCCCCTTGGTTGAGTCAGCTTGATGTGACCGGACTAACACTTTGGGCTGTTGCAGATCCATGGCGTTGACAGGGAAATGTGATTTGTCAACTTGCATCTTATCTAAAGCCAGTCGTCCTTCATTAATGGCCGACTGAATCTGCCGACGGAAAACACTACAATCGTTAGTAGCATGTGTAAAAGAATTATGAAACTTACAATAGGCACACTTCCTCATCTCTTCCATTGGTCGCATGTTATGAGAAATCTTGAATATTCCAATCTTGAGTAATTCATCAAATATACGATCACACTTGAAAACATCAAAAGTAAATTTTACTTCTTCTTGCCGACCCTTATGAACCGGCTTACGAGATGAACATGAGTACACTTTAGACTTGGAAGGCCAAACAAATTCAGCAGCATAAACTTCATTATCATCATCGATCGAATCATCGGAATCATACTCAATAGCATGCATATTAGACCGACGAGATTTAACGTTTTCTTTTTCTCTGTTTAACCTCAATTCTATAGTTGCAGCTCTAATCAAAACCGTAGTAAGTGAATAAAAATCTGTACCTTCTATCTTTTCCTTAACAGACAATTTTAATCCCTTAGTAGCAAGATCAGCCAAATCAGTATCAGATAAAGACAAGTTAAAGCAACGGTTTTTAACTTTCTTAAAGCGTTTTATGTAGTCCGATACCGACTCTTCTTTCTTTTGCTTAACCGATGTCAAATCTGTCAATTTTAATTCATAGCCCCCATTAAAGAAGTGATCATGAAATTTCTTTTCTAATTGATCCCAAGAATCAATAGAACCTAGAGCTCATGAAGAAAACCAAGTAAAAATAGTTCCAGTCAAAGATAAAGAAAACAAACGCACTCTCAAAGACTTAAAGGAACTTGCTTCTCCTAGTTGAGCAATATATTGACTTATATGTTTCCAAATTGTACGACTATCTTCCCCACTAAATTTAACAAAATCAGGCACACGCCAGCCTTGGGGATAGGGAACATTATCAAACTCAGTTTTATAAGGTTTTTGATATAATCTAGTACTACCCATATCGACACCGAGTTTATTTTTCATAATATTAGCCAACTCTTCTGTAAGTAAAGCAAATTCACTTTTAGCAGCTGATTGTGGTTGCATTGTAGCTAAAGTATTTACACCATTCACATAAGATGCACCAGAATTTTGCAAACGATGCAAACATCAAACACATCATTAGGCACACCATAGGATGAAACATTAGCTTGTGGAATAGGTGGCAATGTGTGAGTTTTTGTACTGAATGCAGGAGCTGTAGCACTAAACTGATTTTGACTAGATGAATTAGGTATAACAGCAAGTGGTGGAGGTTGTTCAGAGACGGTAACAATCTGACCGGCCTAACTGCTCATGCCAGTCAGACCGGCCGGCAATACCGGTTTAACCGGTATTACACTGGGCTTTGGTGCCGACCCTGGTGGAGGTGTTTACCCTGAATAAAAATTAGCTGGCATGCCATACAAAGGATCTGACTTAGAAGCACTTGGTACAGCCGACAAATCTTTTTGGCTAATCCCATGTGAATCAGTTTGAGTAATAGTGTTATCATCTAAAATAGTATCAACCCATTTACCCTTTTCAAATGCATCTAAACGAGCTTCAAAAACATCATACGTATCTTGCTGATTTTTAATTACGCTATCAAGTTTAGAATTCAGAGCAGCTATGCCAGGGGGTAAATCATTTACAGTGTTGACTACCTCAACTTTGTCGTCGTTCAATTTGATCGTCGGCATCTCAAATTCTTGCTCTCTTGTAATCTTGCCATGACGATCTTTCTTGACGCCTGTGAGGAATTGCTGCTTGATGTACTCTTGGATTGCCGCATACTTCCTCTGCTCCTCCTCACTAAGCTCTTCAATGGACACCATCACGATGTTGTTTTTGTCTAGATCCGTCCAAGAACCGGGCATACAAGGGCTAAATCGACCAGTTTTTAATTCAATCAGACCTTCTGATTCCCAGTGGAGTCACCAAAAATGTGTTGACGCAAATCTAGTCAACACACCGAATTGCGCTAGTTCGCGCATGAAACAATCACCTTGCAGCACACCTCGGGCAGGGCGGTTTAACCGGCCTTGAAGGGCAGTTAGACCAGGATGCGGAGAGCTGCTGTGAAAACCTAAGAACGCCGTCTCGGGAGGGACCCCGTTGGAGCTAGCACACGTAGGGTTGTTCTGAGATCGGCAGGCCACTCAAAACAGCTTCAACCACCGTAGAGATGAAGGAAGAACAGCACAAGATTGGAAAAGCTAGGGTTTGGAGATAAGAAGTAAAAGTGTTTTTGTTCAATTGGTTGGATAACATCTCAATCGGCCACGACCCTTTATATTTATAGGGTGGGGAGGTCTTGCCCCGCAAGGAAAATCCCGAAACAACTCGTGATCTACATGGATTCCCTAAACCTACTTGGACTGGGCACACAAGGCCGGTCTAACCGCCCCTCAATAGTGGTTAGACCGCCCCTACCTTGTCGGGTCGGCTATAGAGCCATACCGGCCTAACAGCTCCTGATAAAGGTTAGACCGGTATGCCCAACCAGACTTGACAAGTGCCAATTTTGACGTTCAACAAAGGGCTTAAACGCCACACACACAGACCGACCACTCAACGCAACACTAGCACGGCCAACTGGCCCAATTTGCCAACTCACCTCGATATCACTGTCCCTTGACCATTTTGCACAAAGTTGTCTGGTTCAGTTCCTGCAGATGAACTTAACGTATCCTTTCAGAAAGTTTGTTATCTGCCAGGTTCAGTGTCTGTAGCAGTGGCTTGTCATAACCTAAATTCCTCAGTATATCTCACCGGTGAGTTGGTTACTATGTAGGTACAGAGATTGCAAAGTATGACAGCGGGTAAGGCCTACCGGGATGGAGCCGTTCAAGTGGTTGCTCGAGGCGTCGAGGTGTTCTAACCAGCCTCCAGCACACAGCCCCTCTGGGATTCGGCCAGTGATCTCGTTGTTATCAACATGAATCTCCTGTAATCCCAGTGAGTGCTTCCCGAGTTCTAATGGCAGCGTACCCGTAAGTCTGTTACTAGACAAAGACAATATCTCCAGTGATGGCAGCCGAGCAATGCTCACTGGTATCTCACCGGAGAAGTAGTTATCGGAAAGAAGCAACCATGTAAGGTTCTTCAAGCGCCCAAAGACCTCTGGGATCATTCCAGTAAGCTTGTTCTTCGTGAGTTCGATTATAACCAAGCTCATCGCAGCAAACCCATCAACCACCACATCACGGTGAGGTTGTTGCTAGACACATCCAACCATTTCAGCTTCTTGAGGCCCCAAATTCTTGGAGGTATGGTTCCTGTAAATGAGTTGTACGCGAGGTTCAATACCTCTAACTCCGGCATCTTCACCAGGTATCTCGGGAAATCACCGACGAGGCTACAATTTTCCAGCACGAGCAAGACTAGGTTTGTCAGGTTCTCGAACGATGCCGGCAACTCACCTGCATCGAACGGGCTGTTCTTCGTCAGCCCTAGCTCCTGAAGGCTCGTCAGTTTGCCAAGCTCCGCTGGGATAGTGCCAGCAAGGCTGTTCTCTTGTAGCATGAGAGACCGCAGGTTCTGGAGCTTGGACATAGATTTTGGGATACTCCCTGAGAGGTGGTTCCAGCCCAGCGCGAGATGCTGAAGGTCCCGAAGCCTGGACAGAGATGCTGGTATGGTGCCGTTGAAATTGTTGAAGGTGAGGTCTAGAGTACTCATGTTCGCACCGAGGCCATTCCCGATGTCACCGGGGAGCTCCCCGCCGATGTAGTTTTTGGACAAATTCAAGTACCTGAGCGAGCGGCAGCGGTAGAGCGCCGTCGGGAACACGCCAGTGATGCTGTTGTTGGAGACGTCAAGGTGTGTAAGGCTGGAGAGGCCGCCAATGACGTCAGGGATGGCACCGATGATGTTGGTGCTGTCAAGCGCGAGCTTGATGACACGCCCAGCCGAGTCGCAACCGACGTACGGCCAGCGGCAGTGCGCGCCGGCGGCCGAGGCGGCGGCACTCCATGCCGCGAGCGCAGGCGGGTCGCTCCACGCGCGCTCGATCTCGAGGAGCAGCTCTGCCTCACCGGCCGGTCGGGACTCCGCGGCCGCGCGGTGGTCCTGGAGGCAGGCCACTAGTACGAGCAGGAGGCAAAGGCAATAGCGATTCGCGAGGTGAGGTGTTCCCATGGCTTGGCCGCGCTGCTGCTGCGGTGGACGCGGTGGAAGGCGTACCTTTGTGTTCTCATTATATATTATTGCTTGAATCGGTGAGCAGAGGAAAAATCTTTGTCCCTGATTGAGTCCGCTCGATGCTTTTTCCACGCTGCCAGCCGAAATTTGGACTTCGAGTTACTTTCAGGCGTGATGCTTTTTCCACGTAGCAGTCAGCCTGTGACTGGAGACTTAAACACAGTAATCGCTCCAGTCAAACACGGCAATTCCGACGGAGCCTCCCTGTTCCGTTTTCCGCGGCGTGTCACGGTTCCTGGCCGCTAGGACTAGTATAGTATGACTGCGATGGAGCTCAATTTAGCCTTGTTAGATTCTACAGATCGTTAGGAGTAGATCGAGCGGGGAAACTTTATGTGAACGACGTACCTTTGCCGTTTCTACTAGAACTGGTTCTGTCGGTGAAGGTCTGCACTCGGCAGCGACGGTTGGTGAAGAGGTGATGCCGGTGTCGGGGACGGGGACGGCGACTGCTGGTGGAGTTTCCCGCCGCTCTCAGCGTCTCCCTCTCAGATTGGACAAGGGTTGGAGGTGGGACAGTAATTGTAGCAATGAACCTGTGTCATGTGTCTGCCCCCACCACTCTATTTATGGCGCTGCGCAACGGTGGCCCACCAGCCCTCCATAGGCTGAGCGCTCCCGATCAGGGCGCGAGACTGGGTTCGGTACAGCCGTTGGGCTGGCCCGATGGAGATCAACCTAATAACTTGTTTTTTGACACATTGATTTGATGTTCTCCTATATATTATGCCAGCCATCTCCACAACTGTTTTGAACTTTTGATAACATGCTATTTTATTAGATTGTTCATGGCCCCGATTCGATCGACGTTGTTGGCCCCTGATTTGAGCTGCAGCTGACAAGGTGGATGCACGCCTCCCATTAGTTATGATCGACAATGTTAGAGGCTCTCATCAGCACAATAATTTCTGCAGGTGCTAACATGTTGTTCTTGTCACATAGATCAAACTAGGTACGCAAAACGCAGAGTGAGTTTGTGTGGCAGGTTTACATCAACACGGCCAAGAAGCAAAAGAATCTTGGCATGTGAATTGAATTGAACGTGGTTTGCTTGATAACCTGCACTGCACTGCAGTACAATGATTTTTTGTTTTTGGCCCTTCACCATTTGCTGTAGTGAACATCAATGCACAGGGTAACGTCATACAGACGTCATACAGTGAAATTTAATTACAATCTACTTAGAGTTACAGATTTCGAGGTGTGAGAGAGTAGTCGTTATGAATGATGATAACGATTGGGCTTATAATCGCCCGCTTTTGTTTTGACCGGACCCTGCGGCCCAACTATGCACCGCTGGAGTCACCATCTTTTGGGCCGTCACTGCCGCCGTTCGTGAATTTTTTTATTTTTATATTTTTTTTACGATTTATCAAAAATAAATACTTGGGTAAAAATTTGGCAGATCTGGTCTTATGTCGCCGTTCGAAGCGGCTATCGCCGTTTGATTCGGCGAAAAGGGCCTCCCCTGGCGATGGTGGGCCCTTTCGCCGTTTCATACGGCTATAGCCGTTTGAAACGGCGAAAGGTCCCACCCGCCGTGGGAACGGCTTTCGCCGGTGGGGCGGGCGGCCGTTTCAACTGGCTATATTTGTTTAATTGTTTTTATTTTATGCCAAAAAGGTGAATAATTTAATTTATGTTGATTAATAGTTGATATATTTTTTCTGCTCGATTTGGTTCCATAATATGAATTGACGTAGTTTTTGACACATAAATTTTTTTCGGTTATATTTGCTACCGTTTAAATTTTCTACCGTTTAATGTCGTAGATTTGTTTATGATACTTTCTACGTTTCCGGTTAACCATTTTTACCGAAATGCAATAGTTAAATTTTGAGTTTTATGTATGGAATTTTTTTATATGTAAAGAAAATGACTTAACATTGCTACATGTACCGTAGCGTATGCAACATTGCTACATAGTACGAGCAAGACATAAAACACATAGTCTGAGCACAACATAAAACACATACATAGATAAGAAGGTACTAAATGCGCCCTCGCTTGTGACGCTGTGCACCCCTCGCACGACGCTCTGCCGCCTGCGCCGCTCGGGTGTGGTGCTGTGAATACGTGAGCGGGTCTGGTGCTGCAACCTGGCGTGTGGGACGTCGCGCCTCATCTGCAACCGGTGTCTGGACGTCCTCCTGTGAGCCCTGTGTGGGAAACAGCGGCGCACCACCAAGCTGCGAAGTGCCGATCTCGTCCGGGTAAGGGTTCGTGCTGAAAAGGGATCCTACCTACGGTCCATCTGGCTGACTGCCATCTTCCCCAGTCTGTACGTCTTCCTCGATCCCTCCGTACCCTGTGTATCCTAAACAATAATAAGGTAATAGACAATTAGTTGTATGCAAGTAATAAAATTGCATGAATAAATTTTTTGAATACGTACCGAAGTCGTGAAACAGCGGACCACCAGAAGAGGGCCCTGTAGCAGCAGGGTTGGGTGGGGCGAACCGTGGTACTATGTTGCAAAAATAAAAATAATTCAATATGAAACCATTTCATACATTTAGAAGTAAATTAACAAAACGTTAGTGTGCATACCAGCCGACCGTGGAGTGTAGCTGGGAGGGCGTGCTGGTGTAGCAGAAGACGACCCGGGGTACTCCGGTCGTGCAGGTGTACCAGAAGACGACCCGGGGTACTGTGGTCGTGCAACTGTACCAGAAGACGACCCGGGGTACTGTGGCCGTGTGGGTAAACCAGAAGAGGACCCGGGGTACTGTGCCCGTGTGGGTAAAGCAGAAGACGAACCAGGGTGCTGTGGCCGTGGTGGGAGGTAGACGTCTGCGTGTCCACCTCGACAAGTGATGGCCCGTCTGAACCTGACACAGTACTCCTTGATCTTCTTATATGCATCCCCGTGGTCCTGCGGCGCCATGTACATGTACCTCTGCAAGTCCTGGTCCACCTCGGCTCGACCAACGCTAGAGCCTCGGTCTACCAAAAACATAGTTATCAAGGTTATGATTTAATATAAAATCATATGAAATGAATGATACCATGATTAAATTTGACAAACATACCGCGATGGCGAAGTTCTGGTCCCTCGAAACAGGGTACGTGTCAGTAACTTGGGCTGGCGCTCTGTGAGGGTCCTGTGGAACAACGACCACCCGTGACCGTGTCCTGGGTAAGTACCACGCCAAATAGACCGCGAAAGCCTCATCCGAGTGTGGCCGCTCCTCGACCACCACGTCGTCAAGGGCCTGGGCCCACTGCTGAGCAAAGGGTAGTACCCTTGGAGCCCACAGCATGGCTGCAGATTGACCCTGACGGGTCCAGCTGAAGAAATCATATTGCATTAGAATTTGGAAGTTAGTTATGGAAAAAAATTAACGCATCGGTAGATGTCAAGTACCTGTGCACGCTCTGGGGCACGGTGTGAGTAACTGGACGCGGGGACTCCTGGTACCTGTTGAACTGTCGAAGTACTCTGTGGACCGCGTACTCCTCGACGTGGATGTCGTACACCAGTGGCTTCCTCGTCATCCAAAAGGCCTGGTCGCGAAAGCACAAAGACGACAGCCCTTGAGGGGCTCGATCACTGATGTCTGCAGCGCTGTTGTGACACCCCGAGTCACTTTTGAAAATTTTATCATGCACATCTACTTATGGTATAAAGTTTGTGGTGCTCATCATGTTTTTGAACTGAGTATCATGTTTGAATGGACTCCCAAAAGTCAAATTTCGTTTTTAAACTCCTTTGAATTCAAATTTGGTTAAGTCAAACTTTTTCCTTTTAACCCTTTTGGGGGCTTGTTTAAAATTAGAAATGTTTAAACAAGTGGCTTTTGGCCAATTTGAAAATTCATTAGTGAACTATCTACTTTCAGCTAGGAGCTTTTGTTTTGGGCAAAAACATCTTTTACTTGCTCAAACTCTTGGTCAAATATTGGTCAAACTGCTGATTTCAGCACTTCTGAAATTGGCTAAGTCCAATTCCTGACAGCAGCCATTAGCCAACTTTGGGACTCTATATCTTTATTTTTCAATCTATTCAAACGAAATCTAGTCCATGGTTTGAAAGCTGGTAGTTTGAACTCTTCAAAAACCATGAACAACTCCAGGATTTCAAATTCTATCTATTTCTTTTCCATGCTCAAAGTCAGCTAAATTCAATTCAGTTCTGGGACTAGAAATTTTCTGAGTTCGAGATTTTGGCCGAATTTTGATCCAGTTTATCTCTCAAACCAAATCTTTTTGAACCATATGCCTTTAACAAAAGTTGTTCCCCTTGGTACCATCTACAACTTTTGTATTGGAGTTTTGGAAAGTTTCTACACAGAATTTCGAGTTTGGATCAATTTTTGAGGGGGGAGGGTTTGCGGGTTACTGTAGCTTCTGAATCGAGTCGATCGATTCAGACTTCAGGCAGAGCGAGCTCGCTTGAGCTCTGCGCTGGCGTCGCCCTTGCCACGCGCCGTGCTCAGCTGGTCCTTGCCACGCGCCATTGCTTTGCGTCGCCAAGTCGCGCCCCACGCCATGCGAACTGCCCCGGTGGCGAGCTCGGCCGGCAACACCGCTTCAGCGGCGAATTTTGACCGCGCTGTAAGCCGCCCGTGAAGGACACGCGGATTCACCGCGGTTAAGCCGTCATTGTCCAATTCACCGCGCCAGTAAACTCTCCTCGTTGCCCTCGTCGTCCTCGTCCACTCTGCTCCACCGCACTCCGCCTCCAGAGCCGTCGCCGGCCAAAATTACGGCCGCCATTGCCGCCACCCCACCTCACCGTAGAACTTTGCTTTCCCATCCTCCTCCGTCTCCTCTAAGCGCCCAAATGGATACTCCTTGACTCCCTGAAGCCGTATGCCGTCTCCTCGTGAACTCCGAAGCTCCGGTGAGCCTTAGCAACGGCCGTCTTCTCGGTCGTCCGCCGCCGGCCGTGGACAAGTGCCATCCCGCTTCTAATCCTTGGGTTTTTCATGCCTAGGTGGTGCGGCTTGGAGTCCTGAGGTCGTGGGTCATCTCCGGCGCGTCTCTGACCTCTTCTCCGGCGAGTTCACGCCGGTCAAACACGCGGCGGCGCGCTGTGCGCGGCGAAGTTCGGCCAGGGGTGTTCAATTAGAAGGACGAATCTTTCCAGGGGGTTATGTGAAAAAGTGCGGGGTTAAGTGTTTAAGTGGAATCTTTCGAGGGGGTTATCTGGTAAATCTAGGGGTTGATCTGTGAAGAAAGGACTGGTTGGGGGCCTAAGCGCAAAAGTGTTTTCGGGTTTTCTTTTGTTTTTAATTTCAGCATGCATGTATTTCTTGTTTAATGCACAAAAAATCATAGGAAAGTGGAAAAATTGTGAAATCAATTTTGTTGAGCTTGTTGCATCTTTGGTTACAGTAGAAAAATATAAAATCATGTTGTTAAGTTGTTGTTTTCTGTGTAGAAGTTTTGTTTAGTTTATTATCTTTATGTCAAAATAAATAGTTCTGCATGTCCAAACATTTTGAGAAAATCACAGTAGCTCTAAAATGTGTTTTTGTGAGCACAGTAAATTGTTGGGATGCATGCTGTCTGTGTAGTTTAAGTTAAGCTTTTTCCCCATATTTAGCTTGTTTATGCTGTTAAAAATGCTTGTGAAAATGTTTTTGAGCTCATTAAATCATGATAAATCTGTGTTAGTGTCTAGTTAGAGTTTCTGTGAAGTTTTGCATTTTTGTGCATAACCTTATTGCTGTTTGTTGTTTTGGTATATTTCTAGCCTTTTTTTCTTTTTCAAAATAATTAGTTTCTGTTAGAATAAAATATTGGAAAAATTTCAGTAGTAATCTTGAGTTAAAAGCTTCTCAGAGAAGTTTTTGTGCTGTTAGATAACCTGTGTAGGCTTGTTTGTTTTATTAGTTGCTAAATAACCCTTTTCTTTATGTGTTTAAATGGTTTTATATATATCTTTATGCTATTAAAGTGTTTCCTAAATAGTTTTGGTGATCTCAATTAAGTTTGTATATGTTGTTATCTTTCTTTCTTAGTGATGAGTTAATCTTGCTTAAAGAGTTATGCACTTACTCTATATAATGCTAAAAATGGTTTAAGCAACATTTCATGTGATTTCATGTGCACATCTGTGTTTGCTTAAGCTGTATAATTGAATTGCTGCATTTAAGTTTTTGTTTCTTTTCCAACTGTTGTTCTAAGCTCACACATGTGCATCTTCATGTAGAGAACGTGCTAGCTGACGGGGTTTATAACCTGGTGCCTGAGTCCGAAGCCGAGCAGCCAGAGCCCGAGGTCGTGGTTGTTGAATCTGAACAAGACCCGAGCCAAGACTCAGAAGGGCCCAAGGCCAGCGAAGGCAAGCACCGGAGTGCATCCAACCTTTTTATCGCAGCCGCAATTTAAATTATTTACTTTACAAAGTCTTTACCCTATGCATTTAAGTTTTCATAGGAGTTGACTGAAAACCTAGTTGCATGGTCCTCAGGAAACCCAGAGTTTTTACTAGTATGTGTAGGTCGATAGAATTGCTAGGCTGGTTAAACGGTAGAAGTCGAGTAATTGTCTGTTACTCGCGAGAAGCTAAGTTGGTTATTTTCAGCAAGTTTTGTTCAAACATGTCAGTTAGACTAGAAAAAGTTTAGACCGGGCGGAGAGTGTTGGTAGGGAAAAGAATGGAATGGTGTAGCTCCGCCTGTGTCAGTTAAGGCACGTTCGTTGTTGGCTTTGGGATCAAGATTGAACTGGTCTACCTCACATGCTGGGAGTAAGAGGTAGTTGAAACCGGTAACTTATGTACTTTAGCTCGCACTGGTATGTTGAACTACGCCTGACTTCCTATTCATGTACCGGTTAGAGTAACTCACGGCTGACCCGTCGTTGGTATCGGTGGGGACTGGTACTTGAGAGTCGCAGGGTAGGTCAAGTATTTAGTGTTGGCTGAAGGAACGGCTGGCATGAGCAGCTCGACGGGGCTCGTTTGTGCCGTGTGGGTAGGTTAACCTTGCAAGGTATAAAACCGAATCGATTCGCCGTACTCACGGTATTGAGCTCTTGATCACTGGGCAGCATCGCTAGTTAAGAACTTGAATATGGTTGATGGTAATATGCTGTATGAATTTTAATCAAGTTCTTGCTCTCTTTGTAATAGTTTTAGTTGCTCTTTTTGGTAATATGATGGTAATATGCTAACTTAGATCAAATAGATCAACTAAAATTTAGATGCTAAAATTTGAAAGTAAGGATCTATTTAGTTGCTCTTTTTGGTAAAACAAAAACCCAGCCAAAAGCCTGGCATACTAGGGGTCTTAGTAAACTTAAAGTTGGTTAAGTCTTGCTGAGTATTAAATTACTCAATCTGCTTGTGTTTCCCTTTTTCAGAGTCTGAGTCTAGCATAGCAGAGCAGGTCGCTGAAGCCTTCCCGTTTGGTGTTCCTGAAGGTTTTCAGTTGCAGTTTGTTCCGGCTTCGCAGGGTGTGGAGCCGAGGGAGTGATAATGCCAGCTGGGCTACCTGTGCATTATTATGTTATGTTATCGTCGTAGACTCGAGATGTTTTAAACTTCCGCTGTGCTTTAAAAAAACTCTGTGTTGTAATAATTTTTTATAATGTCCTGTTTTGTAAATTAAATCCACATGTACTGTGTTGTAAATTTGGTGACTCGTTAATCATCTGTGCTCATCGTGGAGTGAGACTTGCCTCGTATTGGTTCCGACAATGGGATCAGTGGTGTAATCGGGAGTTACCCGACAGCAACTACACGGTTATGACAGTTGAAGTGCGAGTGTGCTGTACTGCTTGCATTAGCTAAGGGACAATGCACTTGAGCTGACATAATTTGAGGTGGTTCTGCCACAGCTGGTACCAGAGCCGAAAATACTTGGCGGATGATTTAACTTGTCTTAAAAATGTGTTTTCAGAAATAAAAGTTAATCTGGTTTGCGAAAATGCGTTGGTCACGTTAAGGAATTAATTTTTTTTAGAACGTAAGCCCTAGGGAATTGTGGGTATGTGAATCAGGTGGCTATCTAACTTTGCAGCTAACTCCCAGCACATTACTTTCTGTCAAAACTTACTTTATTGCACAATCAACCTTTATTTATGCATCGACAGAGGGTGAGGATCTCCGGTCAATGGGGACACCTTGACACCTCGGTCGGTACGGTGAAATCCGAACGTCGTGCTCAAGCGGTGGCCTCCTTGAGCTGCAGCCAATATAACCATGCACTGTTGTGGATTATATTGGGTGTAAAGTTGCCTCTATGTGTTGTCCATACGGCACGGGATGTATGGATACCGTTACTATAGAGAACGGTAATGTATGGGGACGCTTTCATGAGTGCTGGCATGAAAGGTTCAATTTATACACTGTGTTTTCTGCAGGTACACTAACATGCGTTACGTAAGTTAAGACGTATACAATCCGATTAGTTATTATAGTGAGAGCCGTATGGTTTTGCCACCGAACCTAACAACGTAAGACCAAGAATACTTGGCAATTATTTTTCTTTGTGAGGGCGGTTAGGACGAGCATGCATCATGAGTTTTAAAATCTGTTGAAAATCCTTAAAATTTTGTTAGGGTACCCTGGGATCTACACCACCATCCACTTTGCATTGCACCTAAGGTTGATCTAGTTGGGGTTTTTGGACGTCTGCTGCTGGTCGAAATTTTCTTGGCTAGCAAATGATGTTTTCTGCAGGAAAGAGCGGCAATGCAGGGACAGGTAGACCAACACATGGCTGTGATTGGAAGCTTGGAGGAACGTGTGTATGATTTAGAAGTGGAAAATGACAACCTTATGCAAGAGCAGGAGGGAGTCTGGGCTGAAGGGCCCCAAGCTAACCATCCACCAGAAGAGTTGCCTGATCAAGGTGATTCTGGTTTGGATGACTCACCTGGACCACCCGTAGAACCGCAGCTATCCGATCAGGAAGAGCCAGTTGCTCCAGTCCCACAACCACAAGTCCCTAGTCCTGCGTATGGGTGGATCAGTGAGGAAGAGGATACGGAAGAAGAGCTAGATGAAATGAATGGGGAGGAAGAAATAGGTGATGAAGAGGAAACTGAAGAAGAAGAGGAGGAACCGGAAGAACGCATCTTTTTCACTGATAACGAGGAATCCGATTGATTTATGTTTACCTTCGGAAAATTCCCGTTATCGTGTGTTGTATCTTACTTTCCAACTTGTAATAAGTTGTATGGTGGAGTACTTCTTAGTTGAACTATTTTCCTTGGTGATGTAATAATTATGATGTATGGATGTAAAGTGGAACCTAATTTCCTTTTTCAATGCAGCACTTTGGTTGTTCTGAAATTTTCGCAGCAGATTTGTATTGGAATTTTTACGCCTTGATAACTATTTTTCTAGGTAGATTGATTAATACCAAAGTTGTTGAAAATTTCATGAGGAAGCTTCGGGTAAAATTTCAAGTCCGTTGGATCAGTAGTTTGGGAGAAACAGAAGAAACAATACGACTGTCTGCTGAAAAACAGATTTGACAGAGAGGCAAAGGACGAATTTTTTACCCCTGTTAACGTGAGATTTAGTTCGGGAGTTGAATACGAAAGTTGTGGACTATCAAATTCAGAATCTACTGGAAAACTTTGAGCATTTTTGGTTTAGTAGTTTGCGAGATACGAATTTTACGCTAAACCCGTGCGATCTGTCCACAGCTGAGAAGTGGAAATGTGATGGTATCACGTTCGAAGGACGATTGGATCTAACTTCCGAGACTAACTCTATATTGGATTTTCATGTCATGCACTATGCTATAATATTTTCATTTCTGAGTATTGATTTTATTCATCATCGCTCACTGAGAAATTATTGCAAAGTTGTATGACTAATCTGCACTTGGTGGCTTATGCAGAATGCCTGACGCTCCGGATGGTGCCGGGGGTGCGGATGAAGGAAATCTGCCGGGACCTCCTGATCTCAGGGAGTTTATGGCCCATCAGATGGCTCAGCACACCGAGCTTATGCGAGTGATTGTCCAAATGCAATAGAATCAGCCACGCCAGGAGCCACAACATGAGATGCCGCGTGAAGCTTCTTACCCGGATTTCTTTGGCACTCAACCACTGCAGTTCTTCAAGGCGAAGGAGCCTCTTGATGCTGATGTCTGGCTCAACATCATTGATTCAAAATTTGCATTATTGATATATCCATGTTCAGAGGCCAATAAAGCTCGATTTGCAGCTCAGCAGCTCAGAGATGATGCCCGCATGTGGTGGGATAATTATCGTGCTACACTTCCTGCTGATCATATTGTATCTTGGAATGAATTCAAAACTGCTTTTCGCTCACACCATATTCCTGATGGTCTCTTGGAGAGAAAACTTAATGAGTTCTTGGCACCTACTCAGGGTAATCAGGGTGTGGTGCAGTATTCATAGGCGTTTAATCATTTATCGCAGTATGCTGGTCATCATGTGGATACGGATGCTAAAAAGCAAGATCGTTTTCGTCGCGGGCTTAACACTAAATTGAAGAAAAGTTTGGTTCTTATTAAGCCTGCCAGTTTTAATGAATTGGTGAACATAGCCATCACTCAGGAGGATAGTAATCTGGCTCATCAGGCTGACAAGAAAAGGAAAGCCCCAGCTGCATCATCTAGTGCTTCCGGACAGAGATTTCGAGTGGAGCAAAAGACCCCACAAAAGGCTCCTCAAAATGCTCAGCAGAGGCAAGGGCAGCAAGGTTACTGGGTTCTTCGCCCAAATCAAGCTCAGGGACAGTCCCAAGGACAATGATCGCGTTCGCCTCCTCCTCAACAGCAGGGGCGTACCCATAATTTTCCGTGCTACAATTGCGGGAAGCCGGGACACTTTGCTAAGGAATGCAGAGCACCACCCAAAAGGTGGAAATAATGTACCCAGGCAGCAGCCTAATAATCGCCAGAACAAGAAGCAAATGGTGGTTAAGCAAGGCCCTGTGAATTTCACTACCATTGATGCTATTCTAGAGGGTACTCCAGTCATGGCGGGTACGTTTCAAGTTCAAAATCAACCTGTTGTTGTTTTATTTGATTCTGGAGCATCACATAGTTTTGTCAGTATGGCATGCATAGAAAAATGTGGGTTTCAAATGGCACAGTTAAATTGTAAGTATATGATATCCAGTCCTGGTGGGAAAATATCTACCAACCGGGTGACTAAACCAATTCCTCTCCAGATTGGAAGTAAAGTGTTTGACACTGAGCTTATCTGTCTGGATAACCAGGGGATAAATATTATTTTGGGTATGAACTGGATGCAAAAGCACGGAGTTGTCTTAGATTTATCAACTCGGGGTGTTGAAATAAATTCCCCTAGTCATGGTGTTTCCACACTTTATTTGCCATCCACACCTTCTCCAGATAATTGCACCTTTGCTATGATCCAAGTTGCATTAGAAGATATTCCGTTTGTAAATGAATTTCCAGATGTTTTTCCTGATGATCTTCCGGGAATGCCACCCGATCGGGATATTGAATTTGTAATTGAGTTGCAGCCCGGTACCGCACCAATTTCAAAAAGGTCGTACCGTATGCCGCCCAATGAACTAGCAGAGCTGAAGATCCAACTACAGGAACTTCTTGACAAGGGCTATATCAGGCCAAGTTTTTCTCCCTGGGGTTGTCCTGCACTCTTTGTGAAAAAGAAGGATCATACTTTGAGATTGTGCGTGGACTACCGACCCCTTAATGCAGTTACCATCAAGAATAAATACCCTCTTCCACGTATCGACCTTCTCTTTGATCAATTGGCTGGAGCAATAGTGTTCTCAAAAATTGACCTTCGGTCGGGTTATCACCAGATCAAGATTCGACCCTGTGATATTTCCAAGACAGCTTTTTCCACTCGATATGACTTATATGAATATTTAGTCATGTCTTTTGGACTCACCAATGCTCCTGCCTATTTTATGTATCTCATGAACTCAGTTTTTATGCCGGAGCTGGACAAGTTTGTTATGGTATTTATTGATGACATTCTTATTTATTCCAAGGATGAGGAAGAGCATGCTGAACATCTCAGAATTGTTCTTCAGCGATTAAGGGATCATAAGCTCTATGCTAAGTTCAGCAAATGCGAGTTTTGGTTGAAGAGTGTGAAATTTTTGGGTCACACCGTATCCGGTGATGGTATTGCCGTTGACCCGGTAAATGTGCAAAAAGTTCTAGATTGGGAACCTCCTAAGTTTGTTCATCAAATCAGAAGTTTTCTTGGAATGGCGGGGTATTACCGTCGCTTTATTCCAGATTTTTCCAAGATTGCCAAACCTATCACTGAGCTTATGAAGAAGGGGGAGAAATTTAAATGGAGTGACAAGTGTGATGAAGCATTCCATACTTTGAAAAGACTCCTGACATCTGCCCCAGTTCTTGATCAACCTGACACTTCCAAGGCTTTCGATGTGTATTGTGATGCATCAGGCATAGGACTTAGTTGTGTTCTTATGCAGGATAATCGAGTTATCGCTTATGCTTTTCGAGCTCTTTGACCTCATGAGAAGAATTATCCGACACATGATCTTGAACTTGCTGCAGTGGTACATGCCTTAAAAATTTGGAGGCACCATCTTATGGGTACTCATTGCAATATCTATACAGATCACAAGAGCCTCAAGTATATTTTTACCCAAGCTGATCTCAATATGAGGCAAAGAAGATGGTTGGAGTTGATTAAAGATTATGAAATTGAAGTTCATTATCATCCAGGAAAAGCAAATGTAGTTGCAGATGCACTCAGCCGCAGGGGTAATTGCCAGTTCATATCTTTGAGACCCCAAAATGCCACTCTTGCTAAAGAGATGGACAAATTGAATTTGGAAATTATTCCACAGGGTACTTTGAATCACCTTTTGATTCAACCTACTTTGCAAGATCAGATTGTCACGGCTCAGTCTAAATCTAAAGGAGCACAGATCATTAAGCAAAAGCTAGCTGAAAATGATGGAAAGTATAAATGCTTTCGTCAAGATGATGATGGAGTTCTAAGGTTCAATAATCAGCTAGTAGTTCCTAAAGATCATGAGCTTAGGAAGAAAATTCTTGATGAGGCACATCTTTCTAAATTCTCTATTCATCCTGGGAGTAGTAAAATGTATCAAGATTTGAGAGAAAATTTTTGGTGGACCCGAATGAAAAGGGAGATTGCTAAATATGTAGCAGAGTGTGATACTTGTCAAATGGTGAAGGCTAGTCACTTAAAAGCCAGTGGAACTTTGCAACCATTGCCCATACCTTCATGGAAATGGGAAGACATAAGTATGGATTTTATTGTGGGTTTGCCATTGACTCCTCAGAAACATGACTCTATATGGGTTATTGTTGATAGACTCACCAAGTCAGCACATTTTATTCCTATCAACAATGCTTTTTCAGCAACTCAATATGCTGAGATCTATTTAGATCAGATTGTGCGTTTGCATGGAGTTCCAAAGACTATCATTTCAGATAGAGGTTCACCATTTATAGCTCGCTTTTGGAAACAATTGCAAGAGCTGTTAGGCACTAAACTAATTCGAAGTTCAACTTATCATCCTCAGACCGATGGACAAACCGAAAGAGTGAATCAAATTTTGGAAGACATGCTCAGAGCTTGTGTCATCCATTACAACAAGAATTGGGATAAAAGTTTATCTTTAGCTGAGTTTTCTTACAATAACAGTTACCAATCCAGTTTGAAAATGGCACCATTTGAAGCTCTTTATGGTCGAAGGTGTCGAACACCGTTAAATTGGTCGAGAACTGGCGAGAGAAAAATCTTCGGTCCAGACTTGGTTAAGGAGGCCGAGGATAAAGTCAAAATTATTCAGCAAAATCTTAAGACCGCTCAGTCGCGGCAAAAGAGTTATTCTGACAAAAGAAGAAGACCTTTAGTTTTCAAGGTTGGGGATCATGTTTATCTTCGAGTATCGCCAACTAAAGGTGTTCAGAGATTTGGAGTCAAAGGAAAATTAGCTCCTCGCTTTATTGGACCTTTTGAAATCATTAGGCAATGTGGTCCAGTTGCTTATGAGATACAACTGCCATCCAAGCTTGCAGCTATTCATAATATCTTTCATATATCTCAACTCAAGAAATGTCTCAGGGTTCCTATTGAAGGGATTGCTCATGAAGAAATTGAGTTTGAACCCGACTTATCTTATGAGGAACAACCTTTCAAGATTCTGGATATTACTGAAAGAGTTACTCGGAGTCGGTCCATTAAATTTTATAAAGTTCAGTGGACTCATCACTCGGACAAAGAAGCAACATGGGAACAAGAATCTTATCTCAAATCCAAGTATCTAGAGTTCTTAGATGCTGCATTAAGGTATCTAAATTCTACACTCTCTCTTTACACCGGAATCTCGGGACGAGATTCTTTTAAGGGGGGAGGGCTGTGACACCCCGAGTCACTTTTGAAAATTTTATCATGCACATCTACTTATGGTATAAAGTTTGTGGTGCTCATCATGTTTTTGAACTGAGTATCATGTTTGAATGGACTCCCAAAAGTCAAATTTTGTTTTTAAACTCCTTTGAATTCAAATTTGGTTAAGTCAAACTTTTCCTTTTAACCCTTTTGGGGGCTTGTTTAAAATTAGAAATGTTTAAACAAGTGGCTTTTGGCCAATTTGAAAATTCATTAGTGAACTATCTACTTTCAGCTAGGAGCTTTTGTTTTGGGCAAAAACATCTTTTACTTGCTCAAACTCTTGGTCAAATATTGGTCAAACTGCTGATTAGCCAACTTTGGGACTCTATATCTTTTATTTTTCAATCTATTCAAACCAAATCTAGTCCATGGTTTGAAAGCTGGTAGTTTGAACTCTTCAAAAACCATGAACAACTCCAGGATTTCAAACTCTATCTATTTCTTTTCCATGCTCAAAGTCAGCTAAATTCAATTCAGTTCTGGGACTTAGAAATTTTCTGAGTTCGAGATTTTGGCCGAATTTTGATCCAGTTTATCTCCCAAACCAAATCTTTTTGAACTATATGCCTTTAACAAAAGTTGTTCCCCTTGGTACCATCTACAACTTTTGTATTGGAGTTTTGGAAAGTTTCTACACAGAATTTCGAGTTTGGATCAATTTTTGAGAGGGGGGGTTTGCGGGTTACTGTAGCTTCTGAATCGAGTCGATCGATTCAGACTTCAGGCAGAGCGAGCTCGCTTGAGCTCTGCACTGGCGTCGCCCTTGCCACGCGCCGTGCTCAGCTGGTCCTTGCCACGCGCCATTGCTTTGCATCGCCAAGTCACGCCCCACGCCATGCGAACTGCCCCGGTGGCGAGCTCGGCCGGCAACACCGCTTCAGCGGCGAATTTTGACCGCGCTGTAAGCCGCCCGTGAAGGACACGCGGATTCACCGCGGTTAAGCCGTCATTATCCAATTCACCGCGCCAGTAAACTCTCCTCGTTGCCCTCGTCGTCCTCGTCCACTCTGCTCCACCGCACTCCGCCTCCAGAGCCGTCGCCGGCCAAAATTACGGCCGCCATTGCCGCCACCCCACCTCACCGTAGAACTTTGCTTTCCCATCCTCCTCCGTCTCCTCTAAGCGCCCAAATGGATACTCCTTGACTCCCTGAAGCCGTACGCCGTCTCCTCGTGAACTCCGAAGCTCCGGTGAGCCTTAGCGCCGGCCGTCTTCTCGGTCGTCCGCCGCCGGCCGTGGACAAGTGCTATCCCGCTTCTAATCCTTGGGTTTTTCATGCCTAGGTGGTGCGGCTTGGAGTCCTGAGGTCGTGGGTCATCTCCGGCGCGTCTCTGACCTCTTCTCCGGCGAGTTCACGCCGGTCAAACACGCGGCGGCGCGCTGTGCGCGGCGAAGTTCGGCCAGGGGTGTTCAATTAGAAGGACAAATCTTTCCAGGGGGTTATGTGAAAAAGTGTGGGGGTTAAGTGTTTAAGTGGAATCTTTCGAGGGGGTTATCTGGTAAATCTAGGGGCTGATCTGTGAAGAAAGGACTGATTGGTAATAGATCTTTTAGATCCAGGGGCCTAAGCACAAAAGTGTTTTCGGGTTTTCTTTTGTTTTTAATTTCAGCATGCATGTATTTATTGTTTAATGCACAGAAAATCATAGGAAAGTGGGAAAATTGTGAAATCAATTTTGTTGAGCTTGTTGCATCTTTGGTTACAGCAGAAAAGTATAAAATCATGTTGTTAAGTTGTTGTTTTCTGTGTAGAAGTTTTGTTTAGTTTACTAGCTTTATGTCAAAATAAATAGTTCTACATGTCCAAAAATTTTGAGAAAATCACAGTAGCTCTAAAATGTGTTTTTGTGAGCACAGTAAATTTTTGGGATGCATGCTGTCTGTGTAGTTTAAGTTAAGCTTTTTCCCCATATTTAGCTTGTTTATGCTGTTAAAAATGCTTGTGAAAATGTTTTTGAGCTCATTAAATCATGATAAATCTGTGTTATTGTCTAGTTAGAGTTTCTGTGAAGTTTTGCATTTTTGTGCATAATCTTATTGCTGTTTGTTGTTTTGGTATATTTCTAGCCTTTTTGTCTTTTTCAAAATAATTAGTTTCTGTTAGAATAAAATGTTGGAAAAATTTCAGTAGTAATCTTGAGTTAAAAGCTTCTCAGAGAAGTTTTTGTGCTGTTAGATAACCTGTGTAGGCTTGTTTGTTTTATTAGTTGCTAACTAACCCTTTTCTTTATGTGTTTAAATGGTTTTATATATATCTTTATGCTATTAAAGTGTTTCCTAAATAGTTTTGGTGATCTCAGTTAAGTTTGTATATGTTGTTATCTTTCTTTCTTAGTGATGAGTTAATCTTGCTTAAAGAGATATGCACTTACTCTATATAATGCTAAAAATGGTTTTAGCAACATTTCATGTGATTTCATGTGCACATATGTGTTTGCTTAAGCTGTATAATTGAATTGCTGCATTTAAGTTTTTGTTTCTTTTCCAACTGTTGTTCTAAGCTCACACATGTGCATCTTCATGTAGAGAACGTGCTAGCTGACGGGGTTTATAACCTGGTGCCTGAGTCCGAAGCCGAGCAGCCAGAGCCCGAGGTCGTGGTTGTTGAATCTGAACAAGACCCGAGCCAAGACTCGGAAGGGCCCAAGGCCAGCGAAGGCAAGCACCGGAGTGCATCCAACCTTTTTATCGCAGCCGCAATTTAAATTATTTACTTTACAAAGTCTTTACCTTATGCATTTAAGTTTTCATAGGAGTTGACTGAAAACCTAGTTGCATGATCCTCAGGAAACCCAGAGTTTTTACTAGTATGTGTAGGTCGATAGAATTGCTAGGCTGGTTAAACGGTAGAAGTCGAGTAATTGTCTGTTACTCGCGAGAAGCTAAGTTGGTTATTTTCAGCAAGTTTTGTTCAAACATGTCAGTTAGACTGGAAAAAGTTTAGACCGGGCGGAGAGTGTTGGTAGGGAAAAGAATGGAATGGTGTAGCTCCGCCTGTGTCAGTTAAGGCCCGTTCGTTGTTGGCTCTGGGATCAAGATTGAACTGTACTACCTCACATGCTGGGAGTAAGAGGTAGTTGAAACTGGTAACTTATGTACTTTAGCTCGCACTGGTATGTTGAACATACTACGCCTGACTTCCTATTCATGTACCGGTTAGAGTAACTCACGGCTAACCCGTCGTTGGTATCGGTGGGGACTGGTACTTGAGGGTCGTAGGGTAGGTCAAGTATTTAGTGTTGGCTGAAGGAACGGCTGGCATGAGCAGCTCGACGGGGCTCGTTTGTGCCGTGTGGGTAGGTTAACCTTGCAAGGTATAAAACCGAATCGATTCGCCGTACTCACAGTATTGAGCTCTTGATCACTGGGCAGCATCGCTAGTTAAGAACTTGAATATGGTTGATGGTAATATGCTGTATGAATTTTAATCAAGTTCTTGCTCTCTTTGTAAAAGTTTTATAAATGCTAACTTAGATCAAATAGATCAACTAAAATTTAGATGCTAAAATTTGAAAGTAAGGATCTATTTAGTTGCTCTTTTTGGCAAAACAAAAACCCAGCCAAAAGCCTGGCATACTAGGGGTCTTAGTAAACTTAAAGTCGGTTAAGTCTTGCTGAGTATTAAATTACTCAACCTGCTTGTGTTTCCCTTTTTCAGAGTCTGAGTCTAGCATAGCAGAGCATGTCGCTGAAGCCTTCCCGTTTGGTGTTCCTGAAGGTTTTCAGTTGCAGTTTGTTCCGGCTTCGCAGGGTGTGGAGCCGAGGGAGTGATAATGCCAGTTGGGCTACCTGTGCATTATTATGTTATGTTATCGTCGTAGACTCGAGATATTTTAAACTTCCGCTGTGCTTTAAAAAAACTCTGTGTTGTAATAATTTTTTATAATGTCCTGTTTTGTAAATTAAATCAACATGTACTGTGTTGTAAATTTGGTGACTCGTTAATCATCTGTGCTCATCGTGGAGTGAGACTTGCCTCGTATTGGTTCCGACAATGGGATCAGTGGTGTAATCGGGAGTTACCCGACAGCAACTACACGGTTATGTCAGTTGAAGTGCGAGTGTGCTGTACTGCTTGCATTAGCTAAGGGACAATGCACTTGAGCTGACATAATTTGAGGTGGTTCTGCCACAGCTGTAAGGGGTCCACCTCACGTCAGCGTCAACAAGAGCGTCAAACATGCCGACAAAGTCTGGGTACGACTTCTTCGTCTGAACTCCCACCCACGAAGGCTGAAAATAATATTCAAATTCGTAAATAATTAAAACCTTCAAAATAATGCAGCAACATATTCGTGTGTTGTCTTACCTTTCTGAGGCACCACATGGACCCCATGGTCGGCCTGTCTCTGTGGTCGTGCTCCGGAGGAAGGGGCTCGTAGGGGCCCATGTCAATGCGTGGACGACCGATCGAGAAGCGCTCGTACGACCAAAGCTGAACAAGCAACGGGCAGCCAAGAAAGATGGGCTCCAAGGAGGCCACCTTATAGCAACCCGCGCAAAGACCCCTGTACGTGGCCGCCAGCACAGCACTACCCCAGCTAAACTGGTGTACGTCCTCTAGTGGAGCCTCCGCGATCGCTCTGGCGTAGGGTATGAGTGTCTTCGGCGCCGAGGTCCCGTGGGACGAGCAGAACAAGACCCAGCCGAATAACCACAGCAGGTAGGCCTCCAGGTGCCTAGCAACTGTAGCCTCGTCTGCATCAGCTCTCAAGTAATCCGCCTGCACAATGAAAAGAGTTATTATAGATATGCATCAATTATTCTGTCAATGCAAATGAAACATAGAAAACGCAACACTCACACTAAATTGCATGAGCCACTTCTTTGTGGGCCCATGTGTGTTGCTGAAGGTGCGGTACGGAGGCGCGTGATCGATCCGGTGAACGTCGGCAAAGCGGCCCAACAACTCGTCCCGCCACCCTGGTCCGACGTCCAGGGCGGCGACGGGGTCGCCATCACAAGGCAGACCCAAAAGGAGGGAAACGTCCTGTAGTGTAGGTGTCATCTCACCGACTGGTAGGTGGAACGTGTGAGTCTCTGGGCGCCACCGGTCCAGCAAAGCTGCTAGGAGGGACATGTCGAAGTGGAAACGTGTCGCCTTGTCCGCTCCCCTGACCTCTGCATCCATCATGTCACCCTCGACCAACCTCGTGATGGGTAAAAGGCCGGCAGCTCTTAACCTGCAAATGAAGATGCAAAAATAGATACAAATTTAGATTAGTGCTACAAAAGGAGATACAAAATCGATATTAATTCTAAATAAGATTATATCGTTACAACATTAACCATACATACGTACCTCGGAAGCCAACGGTCGTCAAGGGGCATCGTCGACAACGGCACTCGTGCGCGAAACGTGTGCTGGGGCAAACCACGCACGGCAGACATGAATGACCGGTGCTTCGCGTCAATCACCCTGTCCAGCAACTCCGGAGTCTCGTAGGGCTGCGGAGGCCCTTCGGCCATAGCTATACCAAAATTTTAACACATTTAGAAAATATACACCGAGAAAACATCTACATATAGATATATCAAAATTACCACCTACCATCAATATCTGGGTATCTAAAGAATTTTATAAAACAAAACTACACATTACTAATTAATAGTTTTGTATGACAACGGCTACCTAGCTATCGACAAAATACTAACTATCGTATACATATACCTAGTATCTACGTGTACACAGTCTAACTAGCTATCTACAGAATACTAACTACCATCTACATATACCTATAAAACATTACACCAAAAATTTATAAAGCGGTCTAGATGTACTAACTATTTTTTTTCTATGTCCTAGTTCATATAAAATAACTAAACTTAAAACTAAAATCTATGTGTGCACAACTAAATCTAAAACCTAGCATCTAAAATTACACCTAACATTTATAAAGCAGTCTAGATCTACAAACTAATTTTTTTCTATGTCCTAGTTCATATCTAAAAAAACTCAATTTAAAACTAAAATCTACGTGTGCACAGGCTGGCTAACTATATCTAAAAGCTAGCATCTACAAATAGCTATCTAAAAACTTAAATGAAATTGACTGCAAGGTAAATTTTTTTTACCTGATGCAAACTGTAGACCTGGCAGAGCTTCGCTGCCCTCTCCTTCCCTCCCCTCCCCTCCCCTTCCCTCTCCTCTCCTCTTCCTTCTCGGCGCGGCGCGCTGGTGAAAATGGCTGCTGAGAGCCGAGCGCTCAGCCGCGCGTCGGGTTTTATGGGCGCGGGAGCCTTTCGCCGGGGCAAACGGCGAGGCCTCGAGCCTTTCGCCGTCCGTTACGGCGATAAGAGCTTTCGCCGGATGGGGCGGCGAAAGGCTTCGTGGGCCCGTGGCGCCGACAGCCTTTCGCCGGATGGGCCGGCGATTTTTTTTTTGACCTCGGTAACTCACCTTTGACCGCGCCGACAGCTGACGTGGCCCCACCTTTTTCCTTTTTGCCGGATGGGGCGGCGAAAGGCTGCGATTTTTAAATTTTTCGCCGTTTGGGCCGGCGATAGCCGTTTCAACCGGCGACATAAGACTAGTTCTGCTAAATTTTTGCCCAAGTATTTATTTTTGAAAAATCGTAAAAAAATGTAAAAATAAAAAAAATTCGCCGTTCGTCGGCCGTTGCGTCCGGCGGCTTGCCTTGCAACTAAGGGTGTGATTGGTAGGCTGCATAAGGCCTAACCAGGCTTGTGTAATGCAGCCTCCTAGTGTTTGGTAGCCTGTATAGGCCCCTTAGCCAGGCTTCCAATATGCAAAAGCCCATGTATGACCTGCATAGGGGGAAACGAATCCCACTTCCGTTTCCGCTTGTGTAGGATTGCACAAGCCGTCGGTGGGGGAAAGACACAAATCGCCTCACCTCCCTCCTTTGCCTGCCGCACTTTCACCCGAGGCAAACTCACCGGCGTTAACCGATAGCGAGCCGTGCTGGAGGTCGTCGAAGGGAGCCGCGCTGGAGCTCGCTCGCAAGGCCGGCGAACCGCGGCGGCACTCACTAGCCTAGAGGCCACGGCACAAGCCGCCCGCCCAGCCATCAAAGGCGGCTGCGGTGGAGCTCGCTCCCATGGCCGGCGGCGGATCTCGGCTGCCCGGTTGCGCGGCGGATCTTGCCCGCCCTCCAGCCAAAGGAGGGGCTGGCGGCGGCGCTCGGCCACCCGATCGCGCGGCGGATCTCGGCCGCCCGGTTGCGTGGCGGATCTCGCTCGCCCTCTAGCCAGCGAAGGGGCCGGCGTCGGAGCTCTCGTGCTGGGCAGCGGAGGGGCCAGCGGCGTCGCTCTCCCAGCCACCAGAGGTGGCCGCGCCAGAGGCCACCCCGCCGGTGAGAAGAGAGAAGAGCGGTGAGAGGAGAGAGATGAGGAGAAATGGTCTGGTAACTTCACCTGGGCCTGTGCAAGGTTATCCTATTATTCCTGTGTGCAGCCTACCAATCACAATCTTGTGCGGGCCGAATTTCTTTATACAGCCCTAAAATGGTAGAAGGAGCCTCGCTTGCGCTGGCCATGGGCTAATCCTAGCCAGGCTAACTCCTATGCACCCTACCAATCACACCCTAAGCTCTCTTGTCGCCGCTCTGCTTGTCCATTGCAACCACCATTATTAAGGTATTTGTACTGTGTTCGTCTTCTCTTTCTAAACATGAGTTTTCTGTTAAGGGGGTTAGTTCTATCACACCTTGAAATTGTTGGATTTCAGGATATGATTAGAAAGAAAAATTAAACAACAATTTCTTATAATTTTAAAACTTTTTGCAACCACCATTATTAAGGGGGTAGTTCTGTAACACCCTGAAATTTGTTGACATCTTAATGCTGCTGATCTCCCATCTTTTTACCCCTTTGTTTCCCCTCCTTGCTACTATAAATCTTTGACATCCTTGCTTCTTTCTCCTCCATTGTTTCATCTCCATCCTAACCATGATGAAGTCACCAGAGGAGCTCACCCTTACCAAGCTCAATTTGAACCCTGGAAAGAACTTGTTAAGAGGGGTAGATCCGATGTGGATAAGGAGGTGAAGCGCGAAGAAGATGGTAGTGAAGACAACGGAAGAAAGGATCAACATCGGACAAGCCAGTAAAGCCTAAAAGAGTAATGGGACAATCAATCCAGCTCTACTCAAATCACTTTAAAGAAGGAAGTGTATGAACATCCCTGGACTCACATGAATGAATCCATGAAGAAAAAAGGAAGACGATGGCATGAAGTAAGAGGAAGCATGATGGAGAAACTACAACAAACTTATGCTAAGATTCTCTACAGGGATCGTCACATGGTGGTACGTTCGAGGATGGCACCATGGATTACCTAACGATGGCTTAACAACAAGGGATTCAAGAACCACCAACACGCGTCATATGGAGGTACGAGGAGCAAGACAAGAATATGTGAAGCAATTAAACCCATGAACCTTTCTTTTCTTGCTAGCCTTTCTCCTGAATCTCGGGACGAGATTCCTGTTAAGGGGGTAGTTCTGTCACACCTTGAAATTGTTGGATCTCAGGATGTGATTAGAAAGAAAAATTAAACAACAATTTCTCATAATTTTAAAACTTTTTGCAACATTTATTTGTTTTATAGGGTATTTAGTGTAGGAAAAGCAATTGATTGTCCTTTCGAAATTAAATAAGTTTGTTGTGTGTGTTGCATTCATGCCGATGCATTTTGGTGTTTCATGAGTGCTCAGGTTTTAAAATGCATTTATGTGGCGTTTAGGTTCTTCTGAGAATTTTCTGGACTTTTCCAGAATTTAATTCTCATTTTCCTAGAGCTCTTTCTATTTATTAGAAGGCTCTATAATCCTTTTTATGAGCTCCTGATATTTTATTTGGTTTCATCATGCCCCAATCTACCTCTGGGAATTTTCCTAGAATTTTTGGGATTTTCTGGATATTTTTCGTGCTTTAAAAATATTTCCTGGAGTTTTTTGGATTTGTTTTTGCATTGAAAATATTTTCCCGGAAAATAAAAAAAAAGGAAAAAACTTAACCCTAACGGATCGGGCCGAGCCACCCCAGCCTGACCCGACCCAGCCTGCCAGCCCGGCCCGCTAAGGCCCAGCGCGCCGCCTCTGAAGCCCCGCCGCCGGAGGGCCGCCGCCGCAGCCTCACCCGAACCGGCCGACGAGCACCCTCCACCGGCCGCCGCCCCTCCGATTCCCGCTGTCTCCGTCCTCCTCCGCCGATGGTGAGCACACCCCCGTGACGAGGACCGGCGGCGGGGCTTCGGCTCGGCACGGCGGAGCTCCTAGCGGGGCGGCTTGGCCCGGCGGCGCCTCATCGCGGCGAATCGGGCGCGACGGCCGGCGGCTGCTGCCTCCTTATGTTGGGCTATGTGGTTAAATAGAAATGACATGATCTTTAACAACACGAAAGCTCCTACTCCTATGCAGGTTATATACAGAGGGACGCACTGGATCCGCTTCTGGTCTTTGTTGCTGAAGGAGGAAGAGCGGCCCCAAGTTACTACGGGGTGTCGTGTGCTTGAGACCACCGTCATGGAAATTTTCGCCTCAAATGGATGGTGTTTTAGTAATAGAATTGGTTCCACATAATTTTGTTTTGCTAATAGAACAGCTGGGCGGCAAGAATTTCATCGCCTTCTGGTGTCTCTTTGTAATAATGAACAGCTATATGCATTGGTCGATGCAGCGGCTGGAATATTGAATATATTCCCGTTTCTAAACAAACTGAAGATATATGTGTTCGTAAATTTGCAAAATAAATCACTTGTATTTTTTAAAGTAAATCACTTGTATTCCTGATGAATTGATTGTTTAATACACATTCAAATAGGGATAGCTTTCGATCTGTGTTTCCGACGACGATCAATGTGCATAGTACCTTAACCTATCTTGCCAGAGAGTTTGTTATTGGCCAGGTTGAGTCGTTGTAGTAGCGGCATGCCGTAGGCCAGATTGGCGGGTATCTCACCAGAAAATGTGTTATTTTCTGCAATGAAGTGCAAGAGCGCAACGGCTACCATCGGAATTCTACCCACAAACTGATTGTTCCCTATGTATAGCCTGACAAGGCTGCTGGGCATTCTGGCAGGAAGACTCCCAGTAAGGCGGTTGTTGTCTAGGATCACCCATTCAATCTGTCCAAGAGTCCACAACGCCTTTGGTACCTCGCCAGAGAGCTGGTTACTGGCAAGGTTCAGATCCACTAGAGTGTCACATTTGGCAAGGCTTGCCGGGATGGAACCGTTGAAGTGGTTTCTTGAGGCGGAGAAAAACCATAACTGTCCTCGGGCGCACATCCCTTCGGGGATTGGCCCGATCAGATCATTCTCATCTACCATAACAGCAGATAAAGTGGACGAGTGCTTCCCGAGTTCTGACGGGAGCGTGCCATTAAGCCTATTAATGTCCAGCAACAATATGTTAAGTGACGGCAAGTGGCCGATGCTAACCGGTATCTCGCCAGTAAAGTTGTTCTGGAAGAGGGATAGATGTGTGAGGTTCTCCAGGCGGCCGAAGACTTGGGGATCCTTCCAGCAAGGTTGTTTTCCGAGAGGTAGATTACTTGCAAGCTCATTGCAGCAAAGCCATCAACCGCCAAATCACCCGTAAGGTTGTTCATATGCACAAGAAATCTTTGCAGCTTCTTGAGACCCCAAATCCCCGGAGGTATGGTTCCAGTCAATGAGTTATTGTTGAGGTACAAATGCTCCAACTCTGGCATCTTCACCAGGTAGCTAGGGAAGTCACCGGTAAGGCTGCAATTAGCCGCCCAGAGTTTGGTTAGATTGGTCAGACTCTTAAATGATGCCGGTAGCTCACCTGCATGGAACGGGTTGTTCGCCAGCCACAACGTCTCAAGGTTCGTCAGCTCCCCAAGCTCCGCAGGAATAGCTCCAGTTAGGCGGTTGCTGTCCAGCACAAGATAGCGAAGATTCTGAAGCATGGACACGGACACTGGGATGGTGCCATTGAACTCGTTGACACCAAGGTCTAGCGTACTCAGATTCGGTCCAAGGCCATGGCCGATGTCATCAGGGAGCTCCCCTCCAATGTAGTTATGGGAGAGGTTGAGGTACAAGAGCGAGCGGCAGCGGTAGAGCACCGTCGGAAACGTGCCGTCAATGTAGTTGTCGGAAACGTCGAGGTGTGCGAGGCTTGAGAGGCCGCCGACCAGTGAGGCTGATGCCAACCAGGGAGGGCCGCGAGGCTGGTGACGAGCCTGGCCGAGTCACACCCGACGTAGGGCCAGCGGCAGTGCGCGCCGGCGGCCGCGCTCCATGCCCCGAGCGCTGGCGGGTTGCCCCATGCGCGCTTAATCTTTAGGAGCTGCGCTGCCTCCATCTCACCCACCAGTGCAGGCTGCGCCGCTGCGCGGTGGCACAGGATAGTGGCTACTATCACAATGGCGAGGCAATAAGCGCGCTGGCGGCGAGGTGTCTCCATCTTTGAACACTCACTGATCGATGTTGGCGTGCTGGTTCCCGGAGGTGTGGCTAAAAAACGGAGGAAGAGCCTTTCTACTGGCCGTGATAATTTAATTTAGATTTGGGAGACTGACGGCCGGTCGTTTCCGGAGACTGCCGGTCTCAGTCGTCGGAGACACTTTCTTTTCTGGCGGCCTTAGAGGTTGAAAAAACACGGCTTGAGATATGGTCATCTCTTGGCCGCCACTGCAGTGGACGCTGGTGAAATTTGTCTTTGGCCCCACGTCTCGCTCGGCTGCTGGTTGGAGGAGGAAATTTGGGCAGACCGCAGACAGACTTACATTTTGGGCTGTGTCAAATTCTCAAACGGTCTCCGGAGACTGAAACACACAATAATTGCTCCGCTCAAACACGGCGGATTAGAATTATGGCCAATTAATGGCCCTGTGGCCTGACTGAGCGTCTGGGACACGACTGTACAGTGTAGTCTTGGTGTGCAGCGGCCTCGGTGCCCGGTGGAGACGGTGCATGTCATGGAAACTAGTTATTCCGTTCAGATTACACATGTCCTTTCACTGTTGCGCTTAAGAAATTCTTAAGAAAGCATATCAAATAATATTGTATTGTCCTTTACTTATACATATTGAAACAAATGTGTCATTTATTTATGAATGCAATCTAAAAATTACTACACATGCGGTGCTGGAACAATCATATCTCTTGCTAAAAGAGAAGCCTATATATATACCTCCTCTTGCAGGTGCACGTTTCACTATTTCTCATTTCTTCCATGACTGGATGTCAAGCAGAGCAAGCACCACTCGCTGATTTGCAAATTCCATTCAGTTTCTTCCATGAGTAGAGGCAGAGCACCACTTGCTGATGTCCCGTGCTCCCTCACAAGCTTTTTGTGCAAAGAGTGACAGCTCTGGCAATTTTGCTATGCAAGTACAGAAACAAACTTGGGATGAAATGTGTGACCAACTATTTGTTTTTGGCAGCCCGTCCATCATGTCTAGATCACTTGTCTGCGGCTCAACATTTCACCAACGCTGCATCTCGAATTTCCACCCTAGCTAAGCTCTGCTCTGCGATGAATCCTTCTGGATTAGAGATTGATGGGCTTGTAAATTCGTTAAATCAAACACTTGAACTCGTGGCGAATTGACTGCTTAAAGACAGACGCAAACAAGGGATCGGCTGTTTTAGCTTCGAATCTGTTTCCATCGATGTGATCCCATACTGACATGGGCATTCTCTGTAGCTTGTCTATTGTGCACGTCATATGGATAAAACAGAGCATATCACAAATGGCAGCTGGAACTTTTAAACAGTCCTGAGCGCGAGCCGCCTCCGCCTCTCCCTCCGAGCAGCGCCGCCGCCGCCGCTTGATCTACCGCCTCCGAGATCCCCCGCGGCCGCCGAGCACAGCCGCGGACTCCCCTGCTCACGGGCTCCCCTCTCATCCCATCGGCAGCTCCGCTGGTTGCTTGTGCGGGGAGATCGGGGCTCGTCGCCGCCGCCGCCCTTCCGGCGCGCCACCACCGTCTCCTCGTTCGCAATCTCCCCTTCCTTCCCGCCCCTCCTCCAGCCCCCTTCCTGCAGCACCATGGGCTAGGCCCGTGGGTGGCCACCACCCACCGCCGGTGACCACCCCGGTCCCGGCGGCCACAGCCCACGCCGGCAGCCACTAGGTCGTCATACTCCAGATCAGCAAGCCGGGACAACAGCAACGGTATTTCTCCCAGATCTCGCACAAGAGATTCAGCTGCAGGAAAGCTTCAATGTGAAGTGTAGAGGCTCGGGGCTCGATGGAAATCACACAGAGGAGGGAGAGGATCCCTTGACTCTCGACCTTATTCAGAGGTGCATCAACCATGAGATACTGCAATATCCACCAATGGGAGGAAACTTCATGGTGACCTCAATTCAAGGAGCAGCAGTAATTGAGAAAGAGAGGAGGAGATTTACTTCGGCAGAGAAAGAGAAGAGAGTTGAATCGGAAGCAACGCCAGGACACCAGACAACTCAATTCAGGACAACAACAGTGAGCAGCAGAACGGCACATCGCAAGCTCCAACATGGTGAATGCTCCACGACAAGGGAGGAGGGGGGACTTCCATCCCCATCGTTTCAGTATCACTCTGCTCCTTGGAGGGATGAGCAGAGATTTCAGCATGTCAAACCAAATTATTGGTGGCGACATTCAAGAGACAAATTACAACCTCAACAACTAATGGTGGATGAGCAAAGAAGACGGCGTTACTTGGCGCATGTCAAAGGAAAATGCCTCAACTGCTTCTCCACTGAACATAGGGTTGCTCACTGCAGAAACAACACCAAATGGTGGAAGTGCTTAAATTCTAGCCACAAAGCTTTCTTTCGTCGTTCTTGGGGGAGCCGATTTAAACACCCACCTAATAGGAAGCCACGCCGGGAGTCCCTGTGGAACTATGGAGATTCATACTCTCTAGGCGAGAAGCGTAGCAGCCAAGAGGATGTCATACATCACAACGACAGAGACTTCAGCCCTCACCGTGATGATCATGATGATGGCCATTGTAGAACCATTAATTTATTGACTATTGCAAAATAATACTTTTTGGCATTATTCATTTTTTGACGGTTGGCCACTAAAGAAATGTGGTTCTGACATGCCATGAAAACATATTACCTTGGCTGTGGGTAGAGTTTGAGAGCTGCCAAGAAAAACATTTTACTTGGCGGTCTAAGGCCGCCAAGGAAAACATTTTACTTGGCGGTTGAAGCCCGCCGAGGAAAGGAGTTTATTTGGCGGTCAAAGGCTGCCAAGGAAAAAAGTTTACTTGACGGATGTATTAAACAGCCAAGAAAACAATCCTTGGCAGTCCGCTGCCAAGTATATCGATTTTCCTTGGCTCTCTATACTTGGCGGTCGACCGCCAAAGACTATTACCTTGGCGGTTTTCCTATATTCCTTGGCGGTTTTAGGCCGTCAAGGCAATTCCAGTTTGGTGTAGTGCTTGTTGTGGTTAAGTAAAACCAGAATGTTTTTACTTAAGCTACCAATTGCATTATTGTTAGTACTTGTTTCACGCATCATGACAGTAATCGGTGCGAGGAGCACGTGCACATGCCTCGATGAGGCGACAGACTTATCATAATAGATAGTAGGAGGCTAGTCGATCACACCTTAAGGGATCGTAGCACTTGACGATTTAATACAAATAACATAGTTCCATAACAACGTTCAGAGGTATATCATACCTCTTTGTTGAGTAAGCCCTATTAATAAAAGTAGCAGCAAGCCCTATAGGATGGAAGCGGAACACAACAACGTTAGTATGGTTTTGGAAAGACCTAACATTAGCTCATCTATTTATGTACACACGTATTTGTTATTTGATTAATGTTTACGCATATAGGATCGGATTTGTGATTTAAATTAACTAATGTATGATCCTTTGAGATAGATTCTTTGCATAGTTTGTTATTCAAATTAACTAACGATCTTTTGAGATATTTATATGATTCAAAAATAGGAGATAGATTAAGGAGCAAGATGTGAGCTTTCTTTTTCTTTTTATGTACGCACGTACATGGTCTGGTTTGTTACTTATATTAACTAACGATCTTTTGTGATAGATTATTTCTATAATTTAAATATAGATAGGAGAGAGAGATTAAGAAGTAAAATATTAATTCTTTAGATGTGATCGGCAAGATAGGTTGTTTTTTTTTCTCGACTGGCTTCCTCCTACGATGTCTCTTACCCTTGGGGTACTGCAGAAATTCATATATAGTTTTCTCTTACACAATCCTCTCGTGACTCCATAATTTATTTCGCTTTCACGCATTGACTAAGCTCTAGACTTTACTCTAGCAGCCTCACGAGCAGCACGTAACTATTTTTTCTTAGTGGAATGAACCGAATATGAGAGAGATGGAACATGAAAGAGAGATTAATAAAGAGGTAATTTAGACATGAATATAAAGGTACTATTTTATATTAATTATTTTTATAGAGTGTCCACATAGGATTATAGGTGATGCCTTAACGTGAAGGCTTTAAAACAACCCTCTAATATAGAGTGTCCATCAAAAGAAATATTAGTAGGTGTCCACCTACTAATATTTTCTTTCTTATTTGTTTTTTCTTCAGATGTGTTCGTGAGATACATACAGAATTAATATGAATCAACTGGTCACCATGGACCAAATTAAGTTCAACAATTGTAGTATATGTGTAATTTATCTTGTTATCTGATATTTATCATATTTACGTGGAAACACCATCTGTGAAAGAATTATTCCATTCATCCCGCCCGCAACATAGCTAGCTTTACATAAGCATCGATATCGTAAGATCATATTAGATTAACATGATTAATTATTAGGCACTATAATCACTTTCTAAACAGATTGGACTTGTCACATATCGAAATACTTAAAGAAAATGGGACCGGTCATGCATCAGATCACGTTGTGCAGCCGGTCATGTCTCTAGATTTAATTTTTCTTTAGTGGCAAATGTGGGTAATTTAGACATAAACATAAGGTGTTATTTTAGGGTAACTTTTATTATGGCATAGGTAGCTAATTTTACTATATCTTTATAGATTGTCCACCTAGGATCCTAGGTGGCTTCACGTGGAGACTTCTTTATTTTTTCTCTTTTTCTAGAGTGACCATCTAGGATCCTAGGTGGCTTTACGTGGAGGCTTCAAAAGCAGCCTCTAATTAGTAAGACTAGAACATGGTGCGCGCTCTGCGCGCCTTATCATTAGCAACAGAGAGAGACAACACACATCATCATTGATTTAACTCAAGATGGGCATAAAATATATCCAAGTATATATATTATAGGAGTGAAACATGAATGCGTGATATAACTGCACCTAAAAGAGTTCAGGCATAAAGCAAATGTAAATTAGATTGTCCCTGTTCTCCTGATCGAAGACCGTCGAGGTTGTCCGTGTAAGATTGCATTTGAGATTCACCGTCATGGCTTTTGCCTTATGCTAGACTGCAAATGAAAACCACACAGATAAACAGGTTGCCTGAAACAGATCCTAGAATCTGTTGCAGAAGGTTGAAGGTTACATTCTGAAGCTGCAAACACCAGCAGGAGAAATGCCACTCAGAGTTACAGGGAAAGAAGTGATGTGAAATCATAAATCAGACCATGAAGCATGTGAATATTCTACTAAATTCCATCCCTAAATTCAGATAGCAAAAGATGTGAACATTCTACTAAATTTCATCCCTAAATTCAAATAGCAAAAGACAGAGGAGAAAGCTGCTCTATAGCATAACAAGATGTGCCCAATTATCTAGGGTCAGTTCATGATGCAGTTAGCAAACAGAGTCCAAGGAATATGTAGCAAAGTTTGAACAATCTACTTAATACAGCGAATGGGTAATAGACAACCAGCAATTTCGTATTCAAACAGAGCCTTCCGTATTAAAAAATTGATATAAGATTTAGGCAAAATTGCATGGAAACTAACTTTTCATTTGTACCTGTATAATGGACAAAGTATATTCTTATTTGTACTCCTAAGAAATCATCCTCATCATTAGACTACAATGATCACGTAGGCAACAGAACCACTATGTCCAGCACAACCGTAAATTTATATTGTTCTTGTTTTTCCTATGACATACCACTCCTTCAAACTGCATGTGCCTATCCATTTGTATTTTTGTATACAGAAAACATAAAAAGCTTTGATAATTTATGTTATATGACTAACCATATCTTAATACAGGGTACAAATAAAAAAAGTTTTGGATCGCTGAGATCATTTGAAGGGAGCAAAAACAACAAAAAAATGACACTGAGGTGAACATAACGAAATGCTGATTGGATCGCTTGCCTGTTGGTATGGATAATAAAAAATAAGCACCTATGTACCAGCCCCTGCAAAAGTTTCTGAATACCTTCAGCGTGTTACAAAATTATGAGGATCCTATGTTGACATTCAGCTTCAGAGCTAAACCTCCTGCCTAGGTAGTCAACTACTATGCCATTGATGTTCTCTAATATAGAAGCAATTATAGTCGTTCTAGTGTAAGATCAAGCTCATTTCGTTTTTAAGAATCAAGACCATGCCACATTTAATCTTCTTTTTAGGCACAAGCGAATATATATGAAGCTGTCAGGAAAATAAAAGTTCAGAATTGACCAATGCTATAATAAAATCACTCTCAAGTTATAGATTTTGAAATGCTCTATTCCATGTTCAAGCTCGTTTCACTAACTTTGAACTTGCAGACACCCTAAAATTGTTGCCATTGATGCATAGCCCTGAAGATCAAAGCTTCAAATCTGGAGGTTAGTATATGATCAAATGTAATTGGATTGCAAGAGCATATGTGACTCAAATTGATTTGTTCATATTGAAAATCCATGTGTAATAAACTGATATATTAATGTACAGCTTCAATAAAACAAACAAATAATCCAGCAAGCTTGGAGCATGCTCATAATTTTATAATCACTGATACATCATTAATTCTGTACCAAAGGCCTGGTACCTTAAAGGGTTTTTTTCCTCCTGGTCAATGCTTGGTGTTGAAACAAAGCAAGATACTAAGAATTGGTGGAATGTCTATCTTCTCACTTGTATCCCTGGTTCTAACTCAGAGATGCTATTTTGCCAACATGTCTGTGGCAAGAGGATCAATGGACCTGCAAAAGGACACCTCCAAAATGCCAAAAACTCCATTACTGAACACTCCATCGATAACAATGGATATCAAGACTCGAGACGATAAAAGTCAGATGAATACACAATACTAAGAGGACACCTATATTACTGTGATGCATTCTACAAAAACAATTCGATTTAGACCATAGTAGTGTTCTAGGCATTTCAACAAACATCCATTGTTTGTTCGTATAAAATCCTTTCACTATAAACTTTCCCAGAACACAATAATTAGCAAAAAGAGTTACCACAGGGCACAAGCGCCAGAAAAATTCAACACTAATTAATGGATGGAGTCCCGTTGATTCAGACGCGTACCCACTTTCTAGGTCCAAGCGCAGGCATAAAGTATTTGTTCTAGTTTCATGGATATGTAAGTATAAACTGACACACTGTCCTTATTTTTGTGTTCTGGCCAGCTTCAAATTAATCAATCCATTATATTATGCAACTCTGTTAATGGAACTGACCTACTCGTAACAAAATAACTGAACTTTGTTATTCGTGCTTCTACATTCATGGTAAGATGTTGCAACACCACAGAAATCAAGTGTTTAATGATTTTCACAATGGTACTTACAGAAACCTTGTGTGTGCATGTCTGTACTGATCCCCTTACCAAATATTTTATTTTCTGATATCTTAGGAAAGATTATATTTTTTTTTGGCTTGGATAATCTTGTGTGACTCGCATTTTCCCATCTTATTGGTCTTTAGTTATGTAATCTGTACTTCCAGCTCATTTAGAAGTGTCATTTATGTTCTACACCTTATTGTGCCTCTCTTTGTCGCAGATCTGTTTACCAGAGGAATTGACATCCAAACTGTTACTGTGGTCATTAATTTTGACTTGCCTAAGACCTCTGAGGCATACTGGCACAGGGTACTTAACAGAAGCAAAGAGGAGATGGAGAAAGAGACGAACCTCTCACTATTAGTACCACAATCACATGACTTGTGCGTGAGGTGCCGCCACTGACTGTGGAAGTGCCTGGCCGGCAAGAGCAATTGATTGAATGCAGAAGCTAATTGATTGAATGCAAAGCTAGTTCGTTCATCGATTGATAAAGGAAGCGAGATCCATCTCCCCCAACCACCTGCCGGCTTGTCTCCCCAACACCTCGTAAGATTCCGCGTGCGTGATCAGATCCATTCCAGACAACACAAACACGACGAGGAGCATGGATTTCCCGGATCTAGAACCGCCGGAGCACGCAATGCATAATCCACTAATCGGACCATGGCAGCGAGCAGGGGAAGAACAAATGAAGAGAGAGGGGCCGCGTACCTTGGATCCGCTCCGTGCCCTGCGCTATGACGACGACGACGTCGGAGAAGGCGTGCCCAGGCCGGCCCGCGCCAGGCCTTACGCCGTCGCGGCCACCGTGTGCCATGCCGGGCCACGCGCCGAGGCCCCCAGAGCTAGGGTGGCATTGCAATCCCGCGGGAGCGGGCGAGGTGGCGGCAGCGGTGATTCTGGTGAAGGCAGACAGGGAGGAAGAGGGTGGGGCGGCGGCGGCGGAGAGAGGAAGGGTTAGGGTTGAGGCTGAAAAACCTTTTTGCAATTTCAATAGAAGCGAGGAGGGTTTCGCAAGATTGCCCGTGCAAGGCGCGGGAGTGAGCGCTGAAGGCCACGTGGCCCGTGAAGCGCGGGGAGAGCAGCGAGAGCGAGCTCCGTTTAAGAAACCCCGATTGGTAAGGTTCTTTGCACCAGATGAAAGGAGTCTCCCGCAGTCGTGTTCCCTATTAGGCTATTAGTCCCAACCCTTCACAGTCGTGTTCCCTAAATGAAAACTTGATAAATAAATTAAAGCTTCATGCTCCGAACTCTACAGCAAGATTGATATGTCCAAAGATGGTTTCCAGTAATAGAAAAAAAAACAAAAAAAAAAACTAACGTTCATGCTGCTGTGTCAATTGCAAAGAGAGGAAGCAGGTTCGGATGGTGCTATCGGTCGTAATGTAGAAGGTAATGTTGTACTAGCAGCCAGTCTGAGCTTCGGCTGTAAGGTGACAGCGCAGGGCTCCATCCAGTAATTACCATACTGTCTGATGTTCTCTCATCGGCATAATTACTTGCTAGTACTAAAATGTTGCTCTTGTCTGACAGATCAAACTTGGAACCTCGGAACAAAAAGGATGCACAAAACTGCCCAATCTTGTATGATACCAAAAGTTTGGGAAAATACAACTAAAGATACTGTAATTAATAACAAATCCAGCGGTTATTCACCGGCCTGAAGGTTCAGTAGTTACCCACTTACCTGCATGGCTGCATCAAAAACTTAACCGATCCTACCAGAGAGTTTGTTATTGCGCAGGTTCAGTGTTTTCAATACTGGTGTGCCGTAGCCAAAATTCGCTGGTATCTCGCCGGAGAGCTGGTTACTCTCTAGGATCAGTCCACGCAGTGAGGCACAGTCAGCGAGGCCCACAGGTATGGAGCCATTCAAGTGGTTGTTGGACGGTCCAACTTGTCTGACTTCCTCAAGCGAAGTCACCAAAACCAACAGGAAACGGAGTCTTGATGAACAGGGTGATAGATGCGTAAGGATCAACTAGTAGTAGATACTCACGGGTATAGCTTGAACAATAGGGTTAAAACATGGCTAACACATATATAACACTTAGATCTAGAACAAATACATCTAGAGGAGAAAAAGGGGATGCGCAGACCGTTGGTGGTGGCGACGGGGTCGGTAGCCATGGCGGCGGTGGCGGTCGCAGGGGCGGCCGCGGGTTGAGGAGGCGTTGGAGCGGAGGGAACGATGCGGTTGAGGTCGGGGCGGTGGCACCGTGTGCGCCGCACCCACCCGGACGTCGGCGGCGGTCGAGGTGGAGCTTCCCGTTGCTCCAGTGCTCCCTCGATCGGTAGGGTTTGTAGGTGGGGTGCTGGCGGCGCGGTCAACCTCGTGATGTGCGCCCTAGCCCCCCACCCTATCTTTATAGCACTGTGCAACGGGGGCCTACCAACCAATGCTAGGATGGGCTCCCCCGATCAGGGTGCGTGGACCGAGCCCACCACGGCCTTTGGGCCGTGGTGGTGGAGATCGACCTAACAATCTCCCCCTCGATCTCACCTTATGTTTTCTTACCTTAAGCTCTTCGCCTAACATCCACTTCATAACAAAAAAGCACATTGAGCATGAGTCATCAAAATTGACATTTCAATTAGATTAATCAGCCACAATAAACTTCTCTATTGCAAAGGATCGTACCTTGGGCCATTATCCAGTGATCATAAGGCTTTCCTTTAAACCCATACCGGTAATGTGTTCTCTAAACACACTGGGTGGTAAGCCTTTAGTGAGCGGATCCGCAAGCATATTTTTCGTACTTATATGCTCCAGACTTATAGTCTGATCCTGGATTTTATCTTTCACAACATAGAATTTTATTTCTATTGGTTTGGTAGCATTACTCGACTTGTTGTTGTGAGCGTAAAATACTGCAGGCTCATTATCGTAGTACATTTTAAGTGGTCTATTAATACAATCTACCACTTTCAAGTCGGGTATGAATTTCTTTAGCCACTTGGCCTGCAACGTTGCCTCATAGCATGCTATAAACTCTGCATACATCGTAGATGATGCAATCAGAGTTTGTTTAGAGCTTCTCCAGGAAATAGCTCCCCTTGCGAGGGTGAATACATAACCTGACGTGGATTTTCTATCATCCTTGTCTCCCGCAAAGTCTGCATCTGAATATCCTCTTATCTCTAGAGAATCAGATCTTCTATATATTAGCATGAGGTCTTTTGTGCCTTGCACATACCGCAAAGCTTTCTTTGCCATTTTCCAGTGCTCTATGCCTGGGTTATCTTGATATCTACCGAGTACTCCGGTGATATAAGCCAAATCAGGGCGAGTGCACACTTGTGCATACAGTAAGCTACCAACTGCTGAAGCATATGGAACCATTTTCATTTGATCGATCCCATACTGGTTCCTGGGGCGTTGAAAATCCCCAAACTTATCGCCCTTCACTATCGGTGCAGGCGTGACTTTACTCGCATGCATATTATATTTCTTTAGGATCTTCTCCAAATATGTCTTTTGCGATAGTCCTAAAACCCCGTTTCTTCTATCTCGGTGAATTTCAATGCCCAGAACATATGAAGCCTCACCAAGATCTTTCATATCAAAATTAGAGGACAAAAACATTTTTGTCTCTTGCAACATTCTTTTATCACTGCTAGCAAGCAGGATATCATCCACATATAGAATTAGGAAAATGTATTTTCCATTCTTAAACTTTGCATAGATGCAATTGTCCTCTACATTTGCTTTAAACCCAAATTTCTTAATTGTCTCATCAAACTTCAAGTACCACTGTCTAGAAGCTTGTTTCAATCCATAAATGGATTTTCTTAAGCGGTATCCCATGTTTTCTTTGCCTTCCACAACAAAACCTTTAGGTTGAGTCATGTATACGTTTTCAAACATATCCCCGTTTAAGAACGCTGTCTTTACATCCATCTGATGTAATTCTAAATCATAGTGTGACACTAATGCCATTATGATTCTAAAGGCATCTTTACACGAGAATGGAGAAAACGTCTCATTGTAATCTATTCCTTCTCTTTGTGTGAACCCTTTAGCCACGAGTCGCGCTTTATATCTTTCAATATCCCCTTTGGAGTCACATTTTGTTTTGTAGACCCATTTGCAGCCTACTGATTTGGCTCCTTTAGGAATTACTTCTAAGTCCCAAACTTTGTTGGCACTCATTGAATTCATTTCTTCTTGCATGGCTTCTAGCCATTTTTCAGATTGAGCGCTTCTCATAGCCTCTTCAAATGTGACGGGATCACCCCCCATTTGAAATTCTTCTAAGTTGCCAATTTCATAGCAATCAGGAATGGCTGAGCGTCTCACTCTTGTAGACCTTCTCAGTCCTCCTCCAGCTGGTTCAGCAGCTGGCTCAACAACTGGTACTTCAGGAACCACGGGCTGTTGAGGTTCTATTTCTTGAGCAACAACTGGTTCAACATCTTGTGCCACAATTGGTTCAACTTGAGGAATAGGTTCCACATTCTCATTCATTGCTGGCACTACAGGACTAGGAGCTTGTACGGGTGTCACAGTGGCTTCCACTGTTGGAATTGACACATCCACTGTTGGAATTGACACAGGTAACTCGAAAAAAGGTTCTTGAATCATTGGGCAAGGTGCAAAAACCCGCTTCTCTTCAAGATCTATCTCCCGAGTAGCCATGCTCCCCCTGATCATTTCATTCTCTAGAAAAACTGCATGTCTCGTTTCCACAAACTTTGTGTGTCTGTTAGGACAATAGAAACGATACCCTTTTGTCTTTTCAGTATAGCCAATGAAATAGCAACTGACTGTCTTGGGATCTAGCTTCCCAATATTTAGGTTAAAAATCTTAGCCTCAGCGGGGCAGCCCCATACGCGCATATAACTGAGAGAGGGTTCTCTACCCGTCCAAAGTTCATAAGGTGTCGTAGGAACTGCTTTGCTAGACACTTTGTTTAGGATGTGAATGGCGGTCTTCAAAGCCTCCATCCACAAATTAACTGGTAAAGTGGAATAGCTTATCATGCTTCTAACCATATCCATCAAGGTACGGTTTCTCCTTTCAGCTACTCCATTTTGCTGTGGGTCACCCGGTGCACTGTACTGGGCAACTATGCCATTTTCCTGAAGGTACCTTGCAAAAGGTCATGGAATTTGGCCATACGGGGTGTGTCGACCGTAGTACTCCTCCCACGGTCTGATCTTACTAATTTTATTTTTTTATTAAGCTGATTCTCGACCTCAGCTTTGAATATCTTAAATTTATCCAGCGCTTCTGACTTTTGTTTTATTGGATAAATGTAGCCATAACGGGTGTAATCGTCTGTGAATGTGATGAACGAGTCAAAACCATCCACTGATGCAACGGGAAACGGACCACAGGCTCCAAATTCCTGAAGGGATGCTTCCATTTAACGAATTTATTGAGAGGTCCAGTATCTCCGGTTGCTGCATGTTCACCAAGTAGCTCAGTTTGCCACCCAGATGCTGACAAGGTTGCTTAGATTTTTAAATGACAGTGGCAACTCACCTGAGTCGAATGGGTTGTACGCTAGCCACAGCGTCCGCAGGCCCGTCAGCTGGCCAAGCTCGACTGGTATAGTTCCGGTGAGGTGGTTAATTGTTGTCGAGAGTGAGATAGTGGAGGTTCCTGAGCATGGATAGGGATGCCGGGACAGTACCATTGAATTCATTACCACTAAGCTCTAGCGTGCTTAGGTTAAGTTCTCCGTTAATCCATGGCCGATGTCACTTGGGAGCTCCCATCCGAGGTGGTTGTAGGATAGGTTGAGGTATCGGAGTGATCGGCAGTGGTAGAGAACTCTTGGGAACGGTCCAGTGATGCTGTTGTTGTTGAGGTCGAGGTGAACGAGACTGGAGAGGCTGCCGATCGCGTCCGGGATAGGCCCCGTGACATTGGAGTTGGTGAGGATGAGGCTGGTGACACGCCCGGGATATGGCCAGCTGCAGTGTGCACCGGCTGCCGAGGAAGTGGCGCTCCATGCTGCGAGCACCGGCGGGTCGCCCCACGCGCGCTTGATCTCACGGGTCGGCGGCGATTGGGACTTCGCGGCCGCATGGTGGCGCAGGAGGAGGAGGCAGCCTGCTAGCACAAGCACGATGCAAGAAGCATTCACGCGGCGAGGTGTTGCCATTTCTTGCCGCTTCTTGGTTGGACACGGGGGAATCGAGGTGGCTTTCGGCGTTTAATATTTAAACCGGGGAGCACAGAAAAATCTTTGTCTTACTCCGCGTCTCGGCCAGAGATTTGGGCCCCGTGTTACTTTCGAGCCGTGACGAATTTTCCAGGTAGCTCCGTGTCTGCGGCCGGAGACGACTGTTACAGAAAAATTACTCCGGTCAAACAAGCGCGGCAATTTCCCTATTCGAAATCTGTTTTCCTCCTTGTTCCTGCAACCTGGCAATTTCCTATTGGCTTCCAAATAAGTGGCGGGCCACTCAATAAGTGTACGTACACACCTCCATCAGTCGTTATCAACAATGTTTAGATAATTTTTGCTGTTACTCCCCTTGCTTGCTCCTCTTGTCTGACAGATCAAACTTACATCAACAGTCAACACTGCCATGAAGTACAGTGCGGTACAACAATTTTTAGTTTCTTTTTGCTAGTATATAACACTATGCCGCACATGCTGATTTGCTCCGTGTCTTGGATGCGTCCTGTAATGCTTTCCCCTCAATTTGGGGATCCTGAGCTCCTGTAAGGCATTTTAGCTTTCATTGATGTTTAAAAGATGTTCAGAGTTGAGACTGTAATGTGGTAAGCGTGTCTTGTAAATTTGTGAAATCAGCAATCTCCTGAATTCGAGAATCGGTGATGGATCGATTGTTTAAAAGAACTGACCAAGGGACAGGCATCCCCTAGAATTTTTATTAGACGGATGCTGCACTCGAACCCGGGTGGGCGAGAGCTAGCCTGCTCTGGCTAGCCACTCCACCCGCAAGAGCTTGGCATGGATCGATTGTTTAATGCAAATTCAAATTAATTAGAGGACCGTTATCACTACTAGAGAAACGACCTTTGGTCCCTGGTACGTTAGTACCGGTTGTGTTATAACCGGTACTAAATGCTGAATTTAGTACCGGTTTGTAAGCACAGTACTTCGTGGAGCACATTAGTACCGGTTGGTAACACCAACCGGTACTAACGTGCGCCTCGGGGGTCGGGCCGCAACGGCTAGAGGCACGTTAGTACCGGCTGGTGTTACCAGCCGGTACTAACGTGCTTCGACTTGGGGGCCCCGCAAGCCGCTGCACGTTAGTACCGGTTGGTAACACCAACCGGTACTAACTGCCTACGTTTAGTACCGGCTGGTGTTACCAGCCGGTACTAACGTGCTGGGTATAATACCGCGGCAGGCTTCTTCCTCCCCGAGCCCAAGCTCATTTCTGCAGAGAGCTTGGTCTCTCACTCATGGCGCCATAGAGGGGGGAGTTTTTGCCCAAGTTTTCCATAATTTGTGGATTTCTCCTATATAAGTGCGCCAAAAGGTTAGCAACTTCATTCTCTGTTAATTGACGGTACTTGTGCTTATTTTTATGCTCTATACTTAGAGAAATTTGAAAAATTGTGAATGAGAAGGATTTTGGTATTTGTAGAATGATTTGAGCTAAATAGAATCATGACCTTAATTAGATGGTAGCTTTTAGTAGTGAGTTCATACCCTAGATACCTAGATAATGAGCATGTTTTTTGTGACAATATTCCGTATCTTTTTAACTATATTTAATGTTATGTAATGGATTTTTTTAAAAATTTGATTATATATATGTAATGTTGTTTAATAGATTTTTCCAACTTTTTAATTATTACTAATACCTTTTTAACTAATAATTAATGAAATGTTGCAATATTAGTAATGTTGTTAGGTATTTTCTCAATGTTACTAATAATTAATAAAATGTTGCAATTAATGGATACATTTATTTTATAAATATTTTTTATGGTAGGATTCAAAATGGACCGTCAATGGATGTACGGCGGTAGGAACACCATGGCCTGGATTGTTGGCCTAGACGTTTTTCTCAATGTGGCTGAAGCAACCAGGTCCACGAATGGTCTCATGTGTTGTCCATGCCGTATTTGCCGCAATGTGAAACAGGTCATGAAAAGGGATACTCTACACGTTCACCTAACTGAAAACGGTTTCATGGATAGCTATAATGTTTGGACGAAGCATGGTGAACTTGGTGTTTTGATGGGAGACGATGAAGAAGACGACGATAACAACATCCCAGACTTTGCATACTTACATGAAGCCGGTGCCTTTGACGAGGCTGATGACCCAATGGAAGGGGTTGATGCAAATGTCGTAGAGGAGGAGGAGGCACCCGATGAGTTTGGTCAGGTCTTGCTTGATGCACAGAAAGACAGTGAAACTGCGAGAGAGTCAAAAAAGTTCGAAAAGATGTTGGAGGATCACAAAACAAAACTATACCCAGGGTGCAAGCCGGAACTGAAAAAACTGGGTAGCACGCTGGATATGCTAAAATGGAAAGCAACCAATGGTGTCAGCGACAAAGGATTCGGTGAGCTACTACAAATCGTAAAAAACATGCTTCCTGAGGCTAATGTGCTGCCGTCAACCACGTACCAAGCCAAAAAGATTGTGTGCCCTCTTGGATTGGAGGTACAGAAGATACACGCATGTCCTAATGATTGTATCCTGTATCGCGGCGCTGAATATGAGAATTTACAAGCTTGTCCTGTTTGTGGTGCGTTGCGGTACAAGATCAGGCGAGACGATCCTGGTGAAGTTGACGGGCAGCCAGCGAAGAAGAAAATTCCTGCAAAGGTGATGTGGTATTTTCCTGTGATTCCACGATTGAAGCGTTTGTTCAGAAGTAAGGAGAATGCAAAGTTGATGCGGTGGCACAAAGAAGATCGTAAGCGAGATGAGATGATGAGACATCTTGCAGATGGGTCCCAGTGGAGGAACATTGAGAGAGAATTTCCACAATTTGATCAAGATGTAAGGAACATACGGTTTAGTTTAAGTACAGACGGAATGAATCCATTCGGCGATATGAGTAGCAGTCATAGTACTTGGCCAGTTACCCTATGTATATTTAATCTTCCTCCTTGGTTGTGCATGAAGCGAAAGTTCATCATGATGCCGGCTCTCATCGCAGGTCCAAAACAACCTGGAAACGACATCGACGTGTTCCTAAGACCTTTGATCGATGAGCTTTTACTGTTGTGGAAGGACGAAGGTGTAAGTGTGTGGGATGAGTACAAACAGGAAACATTCATCCTCCGAGCATTACTTTTTGTGACCATCAATGATTGGCCTGCACTTGGAAACCTTTCGGGACAGTCAAACAAGGGATACTCGGCCTGCACCCACTGTTATGATGAAACAGACTGCATTTATTTGAAGCACTGTCGAAAGTGCGTGTATATGGGCCATCGTCGGTTTTTACCACCGAAGCACCCTTTAAGACATGAAGGAAAACATTTTAGAGGCGAGTCTGATAATCGATCTAAGCCTTTGTTCCGCAACGGAAAGCGTGTGTTTTCGATGGTAAAAGATGTGCAGGTAGTATTTGGAAAGGGCCCTGGTAGCCAAGCCGTTCCAAATGACGAGGACGGACATGCACCCATGTGGAAGAAAAAGAGTATATTATGGGAGCTACCTTATTGGGAAATGCTTGATGTCCGCAATGCAATTGATGTGATGCACCTGATGAAGAATCTTTGTGTGAACTTGCTAGGATTCATGGGTATTTATGGAAAAGGGAAAGATACAGTGGAAGCAAGACGTGACCTTAAAGCGTTGGAACAACGAAAAGACCTACATCCTAAAAAGAAGGGAAAAGACCAGCGATACTTAAGGCCTGCCAGCTACACTCTCAGCAAACAGGAGAAGGAAAGCATGTTTGATTGCCTGAACAGTATCAAGGTGCCCACTGGATATTCCTCAAATATAAAAGGAATAATAAAAATGAAGGAAAAGAAATTCACGAACTTGAAGTCTCATGACTGCCATGTCCTGATGACACAATTACTTCCAGTTATCTTGAGGGGTATTCTACCAGAGAATGTAAGGTTGGCAATCGTGAAGCTGTGTGCGTTTCTCAATGAAATTTCACAAAAGGTGATTAATCCAAGTCATTTAATAAGGCTACAGCAAGACGTGGTCCAATGCCTTGTAAGCTTCGAGATGATATTCCCACCTTCATTCTTTAATATTATGACACATCTCCTGGTTCACCTAGTTAAAGAGATAACTATTCTGGGGCCAGTATTCCTACACAATATGTTCCCTTTCGAGAGGTACATGGCAGTCCTAAAGAAGTATGTTCGCAACCGTTCTCGACCAGAAGGATGCATCGCTAAAGGCTATGGAACAGAGGAGGTCATTGAATTTTGTGTAGACTTTATTGAGGATCTTGATCCGGTTGGACTCCCCGTGTCACACCATGAGGGACGACTCTGCGGAAAGGGAACACTTGGGAGAAAAGCTATAATGGACCTCTCTCAAATTGAAATTTGCCAAGCAAACTACACGGTTCTACAAAGTTCGACCTTGGTGGCTCCATATATAGAGGAGCATAAGGATATTATACGATCCGAAAACCCAAACAAGAGTGAAAAATGGATTACCCGTCATCACATAGTGACTTTCAGAGATTGGTTGAGACGAAAATTCATCGGTGATGGCACGATTGATCAAGAACTTCAATGGCTGGCTAGGGGACCATCAATCACAATCTTGCAATACTAAGGCTACGAGATAAATGGGTATACATTCTACACAAGATCTCAAGACCAGAAGAGCACTAACCAAAATAGTGGTGTCCGTATAGATGCAATAGGAAATGATGGTATAAAGGACATCTACTATGGCGTCATAGAGGAGATATGGGAACTTGACTATGGACCTATAAAAGTTGCCCTGTTCCGCTGCCAATGGGTGAGCCGCGCCGGTGTAACGATAGACAGATATGGGATGACAACGGTGGACCTAAAAAAGGTTGGATATAAGGAGGAACCATTTGTCCTAGCCAAAGATGTGACCCAAGTGTTCTACGTGAAAGACATGGCAAGCAAGCCCAAGAAGAAAAAAATTAAACCCAAGAAGAGAAAACAAAAGAAGCAGATGGAAGAGGAGCAGACAGAAAAGGAGCAGACGGTAAAGAAGCCAGAAGATAATGAGCCTAAACGTCACATAGTTCTTCCAGGAAAAAGAAAAATAGTTGGAGTTGAAGACATTACGGACAAATCAGAAGATTATGATCAGTTAGATGACCGTCCTCCATTCTCAGTTGATGTTGATCCCAGCATTCTGTTATCCAAAGAAGACGCTCCGTACTTACGGCGCGATCACAACCAGGGGACATTCGTCAGAAGGAAGATTAATTTTGTTTCAGCGGAAGATGATGAAGATGAAGATTAATGGCCTCAATTATTTATTTTCTATTAAATGATGTAATGTAATATGTGTAATGTAATGAGTGTCGTTTTGCATTGTGCAATTTGACGTAATTATCTCAATGTGTGTTCTGTCGATATAATTAACTCAATATGTGTGTGACATTACTATGGACTTATGTAATTTAATTTTCTTTTTTCTTTTTTTATGAAAAGTGTTGATTATTGAAATTTGACGTTAATTAAATAACTAATTTTCGATTTGAAGAAACAGTTATATGAGATTTGGAAGTTATTATTTATAAATATTTTTGCATGCAAAAAATAATTACCTCTTCGTATTTTACAGATTTACTATATGTATGTGAGATATTTAATGAGATATTTTATAAATTACAATAAGTGTGTATTTTCAAATTTGAAATTAAACATGTAATCATCAATGTGATACTACATAATAAGTAATTTGAAAGTGTACGCAGTGCCTTTACGATTTATAATAAGTGTTAAACGAGAATAAAAGTAATATATACAAACAGAAAAGAAAAATAAGAGAAAAATTATACCATTTACAGGGGAGGCAGGTTAGTACCGGTTTGTGTTACAAACCGGTACTAACCTGCCACCCCAGGCACGTTAGTACCGGTTTGTAACACGGCCCGGTACTAACCTGCCTCACGTTTTCGCTTCCCGCCAGCTGTGGCACGTTAGTACCGGGCCGTATTACAAACCGGTACTAACGTGCCTGGGGTAGCAGGTTAGTACCGGTTTGTAACACAAACCGGTACTAACCTGCCTGGGGTATAAAACCCCACTCTTCTTCCTCCTCCGGACTTAAGCCGTTTTTACCTCTCCAATTCCGCCGCGCCGCCGTCGTCCGCGCGCGCCGCCGCCGTCCCGCGCCTCCCCGTCGTCTCGCCGCCGCGCCGCCGCCGTCCGCGCGCGCCGCCGCCGTCCCGCGCCTCCCCGTCGTCTCGCCGCCGCGCCGCCGTCATCCGCGCGCGCCGCCGCCGTCCCCCGGCCCCGCGCGCCGGCCGCGCCGCCATCCCCCGCCGCCGCCATCCCCCGCGCGCCGCCGTCGACCTCGAACCACGCCGGTGCCACGCCGCCGCCCGCCCGCACCGCTGCCCCGACGCTGCCGCCGCCACCTCGCCCACGACGCCGCCGCCTCGCCCCAGACGCCGCCGCCCCTGCCGTGTGTACGTGATGTGCTGACGTCAGCACCCTGGGTGCTGACGTCAGCACATTTTTTTTTTGTTTAAATAGATTTAGAAATATATCATATTTGTTAGAAAAATTTAGATGTGTTAGAAAAATTTCATATGTATTACAAATTTTCATATGTGTTAAAAAAATTCATATGTATTACAAAAATTTCATATGTGTTAGAAAAAATTCATATGTGTTAGAAAAAATTCATATTTGTTAGAAAAATTTCATATGTGTTAGAAATATTGTAGATGTGTTAGAAAAATTTCATATGTATTACAAAATTTTCATATGTGTTAGAAATATTGAGATGTGTTAGAAAAAAATCAACTGTGTTATACGTCAGCACATTTTTTTTTTGTTTAAATAGATTTAGAAATATATCATATTTGTTAGAAAAATTTTAGATGTGTTAGAAAAATTTCATATGTATTACAAAATTTTCATATGTGTTAAAAAAATTCATATGTATTACAAAAATTTCATATGTGTTAGAAAAAATTCATATGTGTTAGAAAAAAATCATATTTGTTAGAAAAATTTCATATGTGTTAGAAATATTGTAGATGTGTTAGAAAAATTTCATATGTATTACAAAATTTTCATATGTGTTAGAAATATTGAGATGTGTTAGAAAAAAATCAACTGTGTTATACGTCAGCACATTTTTTTTGTTTAAATAGATTTAGAAATATATCATATTTGTTAGAAAAATTTTAGATGTGTTAGAAAAATTTCATATGTATTACAAAATTTTCATATGTGTTAAAAAAATTCATATGTATTACAAAAATTTCATATGTGTTAGAAAAAATTCATATGTGTTAGAAAAAATTCATATTTGTTAGAAAAATTTCATATGTGTTAGAAATATTGTAGATGTGTTAGAAAAATTTCATATGTATTACAAAATTTTCATATGTGTTAGAAATATTGAGATGTGTTAGAAAAAAATCAACTGTGTTATACGTCAGCACATTTTTTTTTGTTTAAATAGATTTAGAAATATATCATATTTGTTAGAAAATTTTAGATGTGTTAGAAAAATTTCATATGTATTACAAAATTTTCATATGTGTTAAAAAAAATTCATATGTATTACAAAAATTTCATATGTGTTAGAAAAAATTCATATGTGTTAGAAAAATTCATATTTGTTAGAAAAATTTCATATGTGTTAGAAAAAATTCATATGTGTTAGAAAAAATTCATATTTGTTAGAAAATTTCATATGTGTTAGAAATATTGTAGATGTGTTAGAAAATTCATATGTGTTACAAAAATTTCATAACTTACTCCTATCATATACTAGGATAAATGACGAGACGTAGCGAGGATGATGAGTTGCTTCATAATATGATTCGAGACGGTACAGACCCTGTAGAGTTTGACGGCAGTCAATTTCTTGATTTATCTGGACAAGGAGGGGATGGAGGGAATGGAGATGATGAGGAAGATGATGATGGAGACGACCAAGAACAAGAAACTGGTCTTGACGAACACAATGAGACCGAGGTATACATAAGGATTTTGATCGGGCATCTGGATTAATTTTGTATTAATTATTTTTGTATTAAATAATAGTTTAATTATTTTCAGGCATCTGGATCGAAGCCTCCAAACGGAAGCGAGGCTGCAAGAGAAAGATGACCGGGCATACCCTGGTCACAGCAGTTACAGATGATGGTGAACCAACGGAACGCCTGGGATTAAGACTTCTTATGTGAATTAATGTGGATATCTTGTTATGGAAAACATCCCATCAAGTACGAGCTTGGAGGATATCGAAAAACAGCGATCCAAATGTTCAAGTTCGACAAATAGTCCCGGAGTCAGAGAAGGAAATGTTATGGAAACAGGTGACTACACACTTCACATTTCCGGCAGACAAATTAGACAAAGTCAAGAATTGGACGATGAGTAAGATGGCTAACCAGTTTCAGTCATTTAAGAAGAAGTTGAAAGCCAATTTCGTCAAGAAGAATCTCACACCAGATTTTGAGAAGGTGTACCAGAACCAAAGGCCGTTTTGGGATGAATTCGTAGAGAATCAGTTGTCGGCCGACTACCTGAAGCGAGTTAAAACTAACACAGAAAATGCCTCGAAGAAAAGTCAGTTCCACCATCTAGGACCAGGAGGTTATGAGAAGGCGATTCCGAAATGGAAGAAGATGGAAGATGAATTGATACAACGAGGAATCGTACCGCAGACACTCTCGTGGCCGTTACGAGTGAGGTGGTACTTCTATGCTCATGGAGGCAGACTAAACATGGAAAATGGTGCGTTTATCACTAGCGATGCCATAGCCGAAGCGATCGACAGGCTAGACGAAGCAATGAAGAAAAAGGAAGATGGATCTTTCAAGCCTGATCGAGAGAAGGACGAGCTGACTTACGCTCTTGGCAATCCGGAACACACTGGTCGGACTCGAGGCATGGGCGTCGTACCATGGAAACGTGGCTTCAGTCAGGATATACAGACGTACCGAAGCCGTTCCAGAAGCAAGAAAGCCATCCAAGAAGAATTGCGTGAGCTCCATGACAGGCTGGCTCAGGTTGAAACTAGAACAGCCCAAGAAATAAATGAACGAGTAGATCAGCGCCTGGCAGAAGTCCTTAGCCAACACCAGGGACAACCTAGTGCTCCTGCAGGCGGCGAGAATTTGGAGATCAGCCCCGCATCTCAGCGTCGTAGCAGCATTGCTTCCACCAAGGCCGCTGAAAGATATCCCGTAGATGACATCACTACGAGGACGGACTGTGAGCTTCTTTATCTTGTCGGGAAGAAGATGAAGGTATGTGCTGAAGGTGTTGCTGAAGTACCGGTCCCGGGCGAGGAAACTTCACAACGTGCCTATTCCCGAAGGGTACGCTAGAGTTTTGGTTGACCGAGTGGCTGGTGTTTGGGCTGAAGACCTTGCGATCCCGATCCCTACAGGTGACGGTGGAGAGGAACTGCGAGATGGGTTGCATACATGGATTGCTTGGCCTAAGGAAGACATCAGATTGAAGCCAGGAACAACAGATTCAGCTGCAGCATCGGCTACGAGGGACCCCAGCATGGATCCACCATCTCCACATGGTCCCGACAACGACATGGACCCGCCCTCACCAATTGGTACAAGGGGCCCCAGCATGAGTCCACCTCAGCCGAAGAAGAGGTACGCCAAGGCTCCAATGCCGCCAGCTCCTAAGCGGCAGAAGAAGAAGAAAGAGAATCCTCCGCCTCGCCTCCTAAGCTCGCGTACGAGGAAAACAGATGAGGAAACCGATGCGACCGTCAGCCAAGAGGTTGCGGATTTTTTTCAGAAGGTTAAGGACAAGAGAAAGCCAAAGCCGAAGGAACCGGTTGACCCGACAGCCGTAAGACACTTTATTAAACAGGCCAGACCCGCGGTGAAAGAGACGGCTTCGGACTACGACCGCACAATCATGAAGTCGTACAAGAAAGTCGAAAATAGAAAAAGTGCATCGTCGTCGAAAAGCTCTCAGTCAAAAGGCATTGCACAGCTGGGACAACAATCGAAGCAATCGATTCCTCCGCTTGTTGTGCTATCAGAGGAAGAACAACAATTGGTTGAGATTATGAAGCAAACCAACCTCACAAAAGCTCAACTGCGAGGTGAAGATGATATTCCAATACACGAGGGAGACAAGAAAAAACCGTTCGAATTGGGGCAATCACTGGTATGGCCTGAGCTGCTAGCACACCTAGGGACCAGAATGTATGAGTTCCACAATTGGTACATGCGAGAATCTGGAAATGGATTGACCATGTTCGCAGCACGGATCAGAAATTCACCCTATCGGCCGCCATGTGATATGTGGATTGATTTCGAAGATATCCATTTTTTATACCATCAAGATGCCCTTTCCAAGTCTCTCATGAGTGCATGGATTCTGTAAGTATTTAATAAAATGTTATATTGTACCTCTTGTTGTCAATCCTATCTAACTATATGTTATTGTGTATCATGTAGGATGGAGTATCAACATTGCCGGAAGAAGGGATACTATGGCATTGGCTTCTTGGATCCGGATATCTTACACATGGAGAATATTGCAAATTATCCCAATCGAACGACAACAAATATTTTCAATGCCTTGATGGCACAACATACATGTTCATTGATACTTTTTCCGTACCTCTTCGGGTTAGTCGTAGAACATATTTTACTATTTCTATATTCATTCATGTTACGGTTCTAAATGACATCTTTATATGTACAGGTTTCACTGGATCCTCCTTGTACTCGAGATTAATCGAGGCCGGATTACGGTGTTCGACTCATTGAGAAAGCCGATGAAAGACTATCAAAGCCTAGTTGATACTCTTAACAAAGCGTGGAAACGCTTTGTTAAAAACCAAGTTGGAGTATCAGATACGGACGAGCTTCTATGGAGGCTTGACTTTCCGGTACGTTCAAAGTTTCATATTAGTCTTATTTCATTTAGTCAAACATCGAGAGTGTATTACATAACCGATTGTTCATATACGTGTATATATAGTGTATGAGACAGGAACAGGGAAACAACCTGTGTGGGTACTACGTATGCGAATTCATCCACGGATTTGTAGGCCCGAAGATGATGACGGAAAAAGAATTTGACGTACGTAAACTTCCTACCATTTTATTAAATTTTTATTATGCAAATCTGTTTATTAAGACTAACGAAGATTTTCTTGGCAGGTTATGGTAATGACAGAAGACCTCATTGAACCGGAACGAGTCAAGGCAGTTCAAGAACAACTAATGGGATTTCTGCTCGATGAGGTCGTGAATCCGAACGGTGAATTTTATACGGATCATAGAATAAGCATTGGTTTAATGGATCCTGATCGAGGAAAGGACGAGGAGGAAGAGGAGTTCCAAAAGAAGAAGAAGAAAGATTAGCTTAATTGGTTTTTCTTTAATCGAAACACTTGAAAAGTTGTATATATATGTAATACTTTTTAGAAAGCTAACTAAGTACATGTAGATTATATTATTGTAACGTAATATTACTTTATACGCAAGCGCATTAGAACGGATACGATACGAATACGCATTGTAACGGAAACGATACGAATACGCATTAGAACGGATACGATACGAATACGCATTAGAACGGATACGATACGAATACGCATTAGAACGGATACGATACGAATACGCATTAGAACGGATACGATACGGAATACGCATTAGAAATAAAATAAAATAAAAGAGAAAAAACAGTTTAGTACCGGTTGGTATTACCAACCGGTACTAAACTGCCTCCCCGGGGTGGCGGGCAGCGCACGCAGTTTAGTACCGGTTGGTAACACCAACCGGTACTAACGTGCGCGTTTTAGTACCGGTTCTGGAACCGGTACTAAAAGACTGCCACTTTAGTCTCGAAACGTTAGTACCGGTTCCAGAACCGGTACTAACGAGACCTTCTTGACCGGTACTGAAAGTCGTTTCTGTAGTAGTGGCAGGAGGCAGGAAAGCACTGTTGAGGAGGAAGACGCTCTCATATTTATTGCCAGATTGACATCCGTTGGCCCATTTTCTAACATCCGGCCGAGGACCGTTATATAGGCAATATCAATACACGTCTACGCCACAGAAAAAACACGTCTACGAATGACAAAGCAATCGCATTCGTTCAGTTAAATAGTAAGACGTAAAGACAAAGACGCATGGAAAGCTCCACAGGCGACTGTATTACCAGTTTACTACTGAAGTCATTCGTTGCTAAGAAGCTTCCTTATAGCTGAAAAAAAGGGACCACTGAGCAGTGTGACTACATAAACAGAGAAACCGCCTACCACTGTATGAAAGCTTTCCTACTGCATCTCTCATCCAGTTCTTACAGTTGCAGGCATGCCTGGCATGGAGCATCTATACTTCCTTTTACAGTTACTATTCTCCATGGCCCTAAACCTCTTATTCTCTGCCACTGCCGCCGGCGAGGATCAGTTCATCCAATATGGGAGTATCCTCAACCTTGACGGAGCAGCCACTGTTACACCAGATGGCGTCCTTGAGCTAACTAATCACACAGTTCATATTAAAGGCCATGCGTTCTATCCAACTCCGTGGCAGTTCCGCAAGTCCCCTGGTGAGATGGTGCAATCTTTCTCAATTACCTTTGTGTTCGGCATAGTCCCCTTCTATTCTGATGAATGTACCGACGGCATGAGTTTCCTTATATCTCCAACCGAGGATTTCTCAGGTGCACAGACTTCACAATATTTAGGTCTCCTTAACGAAACAAGCGATGGCAAACAAAGCAATCACTTATTTGCAGTTGAGCTTGATAGTTGCCAAAATGACGAGTTCAAAGACATCGATGATAACCACAATCGGCATCAACATCAATAGTCTAACCTCGTTACAGTCCAAATCAGCTGCCTTCTATGACGAAAAGAATGGTATGTTCAAAAACTTATCCCTTGTTAGCCGCAAAGAAATGCAAGTGTGGGTGGATTATAACTGTGAGACCACACATATCAATGTGACATTGCTCCCCTCAGTTTAGCCAAACCTTCAAAACCGCTTCTGTCAGCTACATACAACCTCTCCACGCTGCTGGAAGATCCATCCTACATTGGTTTCTCGGCATCAACTGGTCCAATCAATTGTTTGTATTGTGTGCTCGGCTGGAGTATGGGCATAGACCATCCTGCTCCATTGATCGATATTACCAAGTTGCCAAAGCTACCTCACGTCAACAAAAAACATCACTCCAAGGTGCTGGAGATCATCCTGCCAATAGCCACAGCCATGTTCATCCTCCTTGTCGGAGCAATATTATTCTACTGGTGTGGTGGCGAATGAGGTACGCTGAGATACATGAAGATTGGGAAGCCGAGTTTGGGCCACATCGCTTTTCATATAAGGATTTGTTCCATGCTACAAATGGATTTAAGAATAAGAACTTACTTGGACAAGGAGGATTTGGTAAGGTGTATAAAGCTGTACTGCCAGTCTCAAAATTAGAGGTTGCTGTAAAGAGGGTGTCACATGAGTCAAAGCAGGGAATGAAGGAGTTTATTGCTGAGGTTGTCAGTATTGGTCGGCTCCGGCATCGCAACCTTGTCCAGCTCCTTGGTTATTGCAGAAGAAAAGGTGAACTCTTGTTGGTATATGAATATATGTCAATGGAAGTCTTGATAAATATTTACATTGTGATGATAATAAGCCCACTCTTTATTGGGATCAAAGGTTTCAAATCATCAAAGGTGTTGCATCGGGCCTATTGTATCTGCATGACAGATGGGAGAAAGTCGTAATTCACCGAGATATTAAAGCAAGCAACGTGCTCCTTGATAGTGAGATAAATGGACGCCTAGGGGACTTTGGTCTTGCTAAATTGTATGATCATGGCACTGACCCACAGGCAACACATGTGGTTGGTACCATTGGATACCTAGCCCCAGAATTGGCACGCACTGGTAAGGCAACAACTCAAACAGATGTGTATGCATTTGGCATTTTCATTCTTGAAGTAACCTGTGGGCAAAGGCCAATCAACAGTCATGATGATAGTTCGCAAATCTTAATTGATTGGGTCGTAGAAAATTGGCACAAAGGATCACTCACACACACACTGGACCGTAGGTTACAAAGCAACTACAATGCTGATGAGGTCGGCCTCGTGTTAAATCTTGGCTTGCTGTGTGCACATCCATTTTCCAATGCAAGGCCCAGTATGCGACAAGTCATACAGTACCTCAACAGTGAGATGCCACTCCCTGAGTTGATGCCCACAATGCCCACAAATATAAGATACAGTTTGTTGGGGCTGATGCAAATGAAGGTCTTGACCAGTACGCGTCATTGCCTTCCACAGTTGGCACCAATAATGGCTTGACAACCAGCCTCTCAAGTGGAAGGTGACTGTAGAGATAGATCTCGTACCCAGGGCCAGATCATAAGTTAATAGGCCAGACTATCTTATGGAAATCTCTGTATTTCTTATTCTTATTATCATGACATTTTCCCCAGGGATTCTGAAGCAGAAATAATATGTCAAGTGTTGTTTCTTTAATTCTAGTTTAAAACACTACTACAGGGACCGTCATTCGTATAGGCCCATCCGTAGCGGCCCAAAGTGCACCGGTGCGAAAACATTATTCGTGCCGATGCTAAAGTCAGCGCTACAGTACTGCATGGGTGGCAGCTTGTGGCCCAGCATTTTTAGACAAGGAGAGCTTGGCCGAACATAATAAACATTTATCTTTGTCGGTGCAATGTGTACCGCTTCGAATCGTGCGTATTCGTGCTGGTGTAATATCAGATCGGCACATCTATAAATATCCCATCGTCTCGGCTAAATGATATATCCTTCTCACATGAGACACCGCCAGATTAGATCCAATAGCAAATGACACTCCCTTGAGCTCTAGAGCAAGGTGTCGTAGGTTGCGCTAGGGTCCGTGATGCCGTGGCCAGACAAGTGAATGCCAAATAGGCCATGAAAGCAGTGTATGGTGTGCGGATATGCCATGTCGTTGCCGGTGTTATCCGCTTACTCCGCTGCGCTATAGCCCTGTTGGCAGCTCATAAGCACGCCAAGTTGAAGCACAACCGCACGGATCATTGTAGCTCTTCTTTTAAAGTATTCCCCCAAGGTTAATCAATCTGTAGACCTTATAATACAAGAACCAATCTAACTAGCAAAGAATACAAAATTATAAAGATGGTTTTAGATCTAATCTATTAAACACAGGAGGTAGCAAGAGTTAGCACAAAGCTAACCGATCTATAGCAACCTAGACCTTGCAATTGTTGTAGTTCCGAGCATAAGACTGAAGCAAGATAGATGTGAATCTCATTGAAAATCATCTTTAAATCATGACCTCCGATCAAACTCCCAAAAGCAGCCACCTTACATGGATTATATCCTACCAAGATCCTCCCTATCGGCGCGGATAGCGCTTAAGGGCACGTTCATGAAAAACGTGTTGAACTTCTTAGTACATCCGGCATGAAACTCCTAGCTACCATGGCTACAAGATCGCTGCGACCAATCAATCTCGATAATAGATTGAGAAATAGGCAAAACCAAAAGAAGAACAAAATCATAGAAAATGGCACTTCGATCCGTAATGAATCGGAAACACGTAGAATCTTCACCATGACTGATCATACATCACAAGATCACCAGCAAGATCCTATCTTGGTCTTGTTGATCCTGGCTCAAGAACTCCGACATGGATCTTCCTCGCAGCGTTCCCATGTTGTCACCTTGTGCTTGCGAGTCTCCAAGATCTCAAGGCGCCGGCCACACCTCTTCTACAAGGTAATTCACTCCATGAACCAAGCACAAGGCAGCAATACCTTTCTCTCAATCAATCTAGGCCTAACCTATCACTTAACACACTCGCTGAGGTTGTGCTAAAGCCTTAGGATGATCTATTTTGTACTTCGGTGGCTCGGATGTATTCTTGATGTGTCTTGCTCTTCAATGGACTCTTACACACTCCAACAACTCCAAATGAGTGAGTGTTGACGGCTCTTAAGTACCAATTCTAGATCGTCAGCGCCTACACAAATATCGGAAAGATGAACATTAACCTAGTGGTAGGGGTTTATTACTAACTATTTCTACAAGTATTGATGAATATTTGTATGCAGGTTACTTGTCCTTAGAAATGAGGAGAAACACACCCAAGTGATAAAGAAGCACACTCTCAGCCAATCAGAGAAGAGCACATGGGTCCATGGGCCCACCTAAGGGGGTAAACTATGTCATTTTGGCATGGATACCTAGGACTAGCTTAAGGGCCCACTAGACAACGTTCTAGACGAAGGGCGGTGCTAGAAGAGGTGCCCAGGGCTCGGCCGAACCATGGGTTCGGCCAAACCAATGCTGGCCCCCTCGTGCTCAGCTTCCAATGTCGACTCCTGGTGATGTACTAAAGACAGTTGTGGCAAGTATCCAAGGAGTTACCACCTCAAAGCATCAAATTCTGCTAGGTGCCACAAGAAGGAGAATTGGAGGAGAATATTCTTTGAAGATTCTCTTTAGAAACTTCACTCTCCCAAGGCATCTCCCCTCTCCAAGTACCAATAAATACGAGGAGAGGGGGGCTCATTTGGAGATACACAACTCTAAATGTGGGCCCCGCCACCCGGCGGGCTCACCTAGTATGAAATAATGTCATTTCCTGGTAAAGGAAAACATTAATTGCATAAGAGTTGGCAACGGCTAACCAGATTTGAAAAGTGAAGATCGGAACTAGGATCTGATCGGGACGACTTGCAGTGCGATGAAGGGAGGGAAGCCTTCCGATGGATCTGCAAGATTTCACAAGCAAGTCTGAGTACCATCGCACTCAGCAAGTACTTAACAATCAAAAGGTAAAAACATGCATTATTAGTTGACAAGTGATTAAGTGAATCAGTGTTGGGTCCTGCAGGGGCAAGAACCTCCCTACCAGTCCCCGGTGATTTGGCCTGGATCCTTCTGTCGATCCTGCAATCACCATCATCTCATTATCATCAATCCTATGTGTTATTCTTGGCTAATCTGTGGGAGCTTTAACCAGACGGGCTCATAACCGAGAGCCACGGCTATCGATAGATTGGGTAACTCTGCAGAGGTTTGTACTCTTGAAACTATACGGTCAGGTGACCCTCCCGTGGCCAACGGCAGGGCCACCCTACGGGACTCGTATCCACTTGCATCCATCTTTGGACAACTTCCATCTGGGTCTACCCACATATGCTACTGGGGTCTAAACAGGGATCGCATAAACGTCCACACAAGGACACTAACCCGGGTATGGATGCATCATATAATTTAGGGCATGCATCGCCCATGGGCCCTACCAGCCCTGTCACATGCGACCCGTGCCGACCAGTCCCAGCCCTCTGTCTAGGGCTGCTCCAGCATTTTCGTTGCCCACCGTGGCCCCTGGGGTAGCTTTGCCAGAGGTAGCTGGTGGAGTGTGAGTCGAGGCCTCACATTACAGGGCATTCCCGAAGGCTATGTCCTTTTGGCCGTATAGCCGTACATGGGTTGGAAAGACTTTCCCAAGAACCGGTCCTTAAGCGACCAAGGTAGGCCTCTGGATAGGAGCTCCTCCGAGACTATCCACCCTACCTCGCATCTTCTTCCCCCTTGGTGCCTCTCGTAACCAGGGTTTCTGGCACTGGGTAGTGTCTTAGTAGTTGGGGGTATTTGAGTGGCTAATTCTCAATGCAACTACAGACATTAAGTAAAGAGTAAGCATATTAATGCAGTTGATTAACATGAGCAAGGAAATTGCTATGACTTGCCTGATACGATGGTAGTCTTCGCCGAGGCTATAATCCTGAAGTTTCCTGGCGGAGTATCTAAACAAATACAATTATATGACTAAGCAATCATCACAGCGGTTGAAGTACTTGTAAAAAGAGGGATTGAGAAGAATGGCTATAGGGGTGATTTCTAGGTTAATCGATGCGTCCTACGCATCCTTGTCGAGCTTATCCCAGCCGGAGGGAGGAGATCGTGCGGCAGAGGTGGCACTCCGGGCACTGCGTTGTGGTGAGGGGATGCTCTCCCGTGCGGAGCAGGTCCTCTGACATGTGCAGGGAGTGGCAGGGGGTGGCGTGGCGTTGATCTTGGGGTGCCACGAGGGCTGAGAATGTCACGGTGGCGGGATGGGCAACGGCGGCGTCGGCACCGGAAGTAATGAGGAGGAGGGAAGAACCAGAGAAGGGAGAGGGAGGAAGACGACGGCGGTGTGGGTCGGCCCGCGCCGCGCGGAGATGAGCCGGGGAGAGAAGTTGAGGGGGCGTTTGCGAACTTCGCGGGGGAAGGCTGAAGGGAGGTGGGAACCGGGCTGGGCCGCGCGGGGAGTGAGCCAGGGAGGGGAGTTGGGGGGCCTAATCTAGACTTTAGGAAGTCTGGGCCGCGGCTGGCCGGCCCCACCAGCAAAGGATTTCTTTTCTTATTTTTCTAAGGGGTTTTGAAAGGGTTTTGAATTCGATTTTTGAACCAACTTCTTTAATTTAACCCTAGGGCTTCCGATGCTATTTTAATCCTTATAGAGCACTCAAGTTATAGAACTTTATTTTATTTTTCTATTATTATTCTATATTCTATTATTCCTAGAAATTCCTATTCTTACCTATTATAATCTAATAAACTTAATAATTAATTAAATAATCCTTATTAATTTTAAGGGTGCACAGATCTACCCCACTTAAGAAATCTCGTCCTCGAGATTGGAGGATGGTTATTGGTTAAAGGTAAGGTTTTGGGCGAGTTATTTTGAGAAATCACTCCTCATTTTGTTTTGGTATGGTGATTCTTTTGGAGACTTTGAGAAGTGTTTCTGTAGGTAGCCGGTGGTTATTTTTCTTTGGATCAGATAGGTTAGGGTTTGATATGGGTTTGGGAAGGTATTTTGGTAGAGGTAGTCACAGGTTTTTCTTTTGATCGGTCTTAGGGTTAAACCTACCCCACTTAAAGTGGCTGGCATAGCTTTGGGGAGTAGTATAAGTTTCCCTTTCCCTCTTTTTTTTCTTCTGATCGGTTTTGGGGTTAAGTCTACCCCACTTAAGTGACTGGTATAGTGTGTATATTTTCGAAAGGTAAATATGAATTGGGGGAAAATGTTCCAATGTACTTCGAGGGGTTGATGAATTTGTATGGGGTTGGTCCTTAGCTCAAGTGGATGATTTAGTTCTTGATTTATTCTTGAGTTTAGGTATGCCGTACTATCAAGAGGGATGGAACATTGGCTCATGACAATCACCGCTAAGTGCTCATAGCTTAACCCTTGAAAGATAAGCCTTGAGAGCCTTGAGAGTTTAACTTTCATATGGGGACGTGCTTCACTGCTCAGGAGCGGTCTAACCGCCTTCCAGGGGCGGTTCAACCGCCCTTCCCCTTTGACAAGGTTCAACGGCTAACTGTTTCAAATAGCGGTGCACTGCTATCTGAGACCAGTGCAACCGGTCTCGTCTGACAGAGCAACTACTAGTTTGTGTGGACGGGGTATTTATACCCTTTAGCCTTCCTCACTGAAGGCTGGTGGTTCTTGGTGAATTTGAGCCCTCCCACACTCCTTCTTCAGCTGAGAAACTTCCCAACCCTCCCTTTGTGAGACTTGAGAGATTTGAGCTACCTTTGTGAGTTGGGTTGAGAGAAACTTTGAGTGGGAGAAATTCTGAGCTTAGAGAGTACTTGTGAGCATCCTATAGCTTGAGCACTTGTGGTTGGCGTCAAGAAGTTCTTTGTGACATTGTTACTCTTGGAGCTTTGGCTCCTAGACGGCTAGGCTTCGCTGGTGAGCTACAATTCGTTGTGGTGAGCAACCGGGAGTTTGTAAAGGTCGGTTTCCACCTTGAGGGAACCATTTCTTCTTAGTGAAGAGGTCAAGGTGTGGCGTTGTATACACCTTGATGAGGTGGCCTTACGGGGTGCCTCAAACGGAGACTAGGAACCACCGAGCTTGCCGGTTGTGTGCATGCAGTGGGTCTGAACTTCAGGAAAATTCGTGTGTCTCCTTTGCCTCATTTGATTCATTTCTAGCTTTATATTTGCTTCCGCTTCGATCTACTTGGGTATACATCTTGTGTGTAGGGGCTTTGTGAACCTGCCAAGAAACACCTTGACAAGCTGTGCCACAAGTCAAATTGGTGCTAGAAGATCAAGAGGGGGTCGAGCTACATTTGTTGGAGTTCACTGTTCACGGGCGGTCTAATCGCCCTGGCATAGCGGTCTAACCGCTATTGCCCCTGACAGCAAGGTGAAATAAGTGTTAGAAGTTTTAATTGGTCGTCTCGTCTATTCCCCCCCATCTAGGCGACATCTAGATCCTTACAAGTGGTATCAGAGCAAGGCTTCATATCAAGCTTAACCGCGGAAGAAAAGATGTCGATTGAGGTAAACTTTGAGCCACCGAGCTCGATGGCTCAAACTATGCTTCTTGGTCAGCAAATGTTCATTCTACTCTTAGAAATATAGATCCTGTTGTTGAACATATTCTAGTTGCTAGCATCCTACCTCCTAAGTTGATATTGCAACATTGATCATTCAAAGATCACTCAAAGGAGTTAGCATGTTCGCAACTCAATGCTTGTGTTACTAACTTCTTGCGAAGTACTGTTTGTGAGATATATGGAATAGTGTTTCTAGAAAGAAAGAAATCCGAGAAGATGCACATCTCATTGGACTCTCATAAAAGAGATTTTTGAAGATTCGAGAGTGATGACGATGAAAAGCAAGAAGACATGGAGTCACATGAGGAGTGCTCAACTTCATCAACCAGTGTCATGAACCTCATGTGATCTCATGTGTGGAAGAAGAAGAGCAAAACAAGCTTGATGGTGTCTCTGCGCAGAAGGCGGTCCAACCGGCCTGCAGCCCCGGTCCAACCGCCCTGACAGAGAACACGCATCGACATCTCTTCAAGGCACAAGTATCGATTCAAGCAAAGCTTCCACTGCAGAAATTCAATCCTCAAGTGATGAGGGTATTGTGTGCTTGATGGCCAAGAAAGAAAAGAAGAAAAGGAAGAAGAAGACCAAGGGAAGAAATTGTCAATCTCATGAGAAAGTTAGTTCTTTGACGGAAGAACTAATTGCTCTCAAGTCATCTCATGCTTCCCTGGTTTGTAAGTATGATTCATTGGCATGTGATTAGCTTGTACTACTAATGCTCTATCTTGTGTAGAAAAATTAGAAAATGCCAATGAAGTGCTCAATGCTCAACTTGAAAAGCTCACTAGCAAGTATGTGGATTTGCAAGGAACCATAAAGAACTTGAATATTCTCATGAGAAGCTTGTAGATTCATATACTTCATTAGAAATAGCTCATGAGGTTGTTATCACATCGGTAAAACTTTATCAACTCCTCACATCCACATGCACATGCTCACATGTCAATATCGAATTATCTTGTGCTAAATCTTGTTGCTCTCAACAAGCCAATCTAGCATTGAGCATGTACTTGTAGAGTCTTGTGATGATCTCATTGCACAAGAAAATGATGAACTTAAGCAAGAGACCGGAAAGCTAAAGAATGACTTGATCAAGAGTAGAAGCATGAGTCAAGTGCAACCTTCTCAAGATAACTGTGACAACATGGTGAAGAAGCTTGAGAAGGGAACCACCATCACTAGCTCAAACTCTAAACTAGACCAAGCAAAGAATCACAAGACACAAGAAGAGTTGAAGGGGTCAAAGCTTTCATCCCTAGTGAACCCCTCATCCAACAAGTCTAGCAAGCAAAAGGTCAAGCAACACTTGAGAGAAGACAAGCTCAGAGAATCTGCTATAGGTGCAAGGAAAAGGGCCATATGATAAATGAGTGCAGAGCTGATCCAAGTGAATTGGAGCCTGTCCAAAACCGGTCACACCGGGTTGCCAGGGCGGTGCAACCGCCCCTGTTATATGCGGCACAACCTTCTCAAAACAGTGCAAGCAAGCAAGATCTCATATCAACAAGCTTGAGCCCAACCAGGAGCAAGACAACAAGTGCAAGGAAGCTCCAAGCATAACAACAACCGACGATGCTATGTGTGTCGACAAAAGGGGCACTTGAGTAAGGATTGCCCAATGGTAAGTTTCCTAAGCGAGCTTAGTCCAATATGATTTCACTAAGCTTGGGAATCACAAAACTAGTACTTGCAATATCAAGGTGATTAACTCACCTCAAACTAGTGTAAGAGCTATTTGGGTTCCTAAGCACCTTGTGACTAACTTCAAAGGACCCAACAAGATTTGGGTACCAAAACTTGCTCACTAAATGCAGGATCATGGAGATGCATTGGATACTTGGTCACTCTTTACATCAAATTGAAAATGAAAAAAATGGCCAAATGTGAATAAATAAGTGATATATCATTTCATCCATGGCATCTTGGTAATGTGTTCTTACTGTCTTGGGTCCAGTCACTTCATGCTTATTCTTGTGCATCTCAAGTTGTGTGCTTGCAATACTCATTGTTAAAAATAGCATGCTAAAGTGTTTATGCAAACTCTTGCACATGTTGCTTTTAATGGCTCCTAGCATATCTCCTTAGTATTTGACAGAAACTCAATTGTGAAATCAATCAATAAATGGCAAGGGCATGAACAAGGGGGAGATGTAGTTCTCCTGCTGAACCCGGTGCAACCGCCCTCTGGGACCGGTTGGACCGGTTTTGGTCAGGGGACTAGTTCGCCTCTGGCAGTTCTCGGGTGATTCGGTCATGTTCCAAAAGATCCGGTCAAGGGTTGTTTTGGCATGTTTTCTGCATATTTGACAGTAAGTACACATGACACTCGTTCAATCATGCAAAACCTTATGTGTCTTGACCAAGTATTAGAGTGAGCCCGTCTAAAAGTTCTTAATAGAATTGAAAGTGTGTCAAAAGAAAATTCAAATCTCTTATGCACAAATTAAGGGGGAGCTCATTCTAAAACTTGTGTCCTTGTGAGACTAACTTCCTCTTCTAGTGAATTTGTAGTCTCATCTATGAGAATGAGTTTCTCATTTGAGTATGCCATCATATGAACTTCCAAAAATGGTAAAAGTTGAAGAATCTTTAGTTTGGATTATGCCACTAACCCTTGCATGGCTACTCACCATAATATAGTTTAAATTCCTTCGATTGGTCTTGAAAGGAATTTAGCCTATATTGTGAGGTTTCATTTTTGGTGATCCTTGTGCATTCAAATCAATGAGGTCACTAAATGTGGAATTTGTGATTGTGCAAATTAATGCTTTCTCTCTATCTATGTTGACCTTAGCAAACTTATTAAGAGAGCAAGTCTTGAGCACAATTTATACTGCACATAGTGGGAACTTGGATGGCAAAGGTATGTAATCATAAGCTCATGTTATACATTTAAAACATTAAGGTACTCTATATGCTAGTGTGTGTCTTCGTATATGGTTAGTCCAATGTTCACTCCCTAGATTTGCCATTCGGATATTTAGTTGATATCTTCTTAAATATTGACCTTTGTCATTTGTTTAAATTCATTAAAGATATGAACTAAATATGCTGACTTGGTTATTGTTGACGGCCATTATAACCTCGTAGTGACCGTCAACATTTCGGTAAAATGAGGATGATCATACCATATTCCATGCATAAAAGTATTTTTACTGACAAATTCCACAAGTTTTGGATGAGTTGTGCTTGCAGGATGAACCAGGAGAAACAAGGGCCAAACCTGGCACAGGGCCAGGCCGGCCGGCCTAGGCCAGGCCGACCGGCCTCCCCTGGCCAGGTCTGGCCACGTCACTGATCCACAAGCCATGCCAAGTGCCCAGGATGATCAAGCACCGTGCAAACAACGTCGGTTTGATCCAAGGACCCGGAAGGCCTAGAGGTGAAAGCACATGGATTGAAGGGCCCACATCCTAGGATTCTCGGACAAGCTTCAACTAAACGCAACTGTTACCGACCTTGGGAGAGCATCAGGACCGTCCATGCAAAGGACGGTGCCAAGTGGCACCAGGGCCAGGCCGGCCGGCCTAGCCCAGGCCGACCGGCCTCCCTCTGTGGCCGCCACGTCTCCTCCTTCGCGTGAAGCTTAAGCAGATCCTTGGCGTGCTAATGACGCTGACATCCACCCCCTGGAGGCTATAAAAGGCAGCTCATTCACCTTGGGAAGACACACACCACATATCTCAAGTCTTTACTTGAAGGGAGCTCTAGTATCTTTTTCATTTCTTAGATTAGGATTAGAGTTGGGAGTAGAGTCGAGTCGAGCTTAGCTCGGATCTTCGGAGTCTTCGGAGTTCTGGTAAAGCTCTTGTATCCTTTCCTTCTTTTGAAGAGTTTATTTATATAATTACTTTCTTACTTCAGAGCTTAAGTTATCTTTTATATTTCTATCTTGCTCTTCTTTTAGAGTAAAGATCTTGCTCTCTTTAGAGCAAAGTCCTATCCCCTTTAGTTTTAGTGTAGAGTTTAGTTTAGCTCTACCGGGCTTTATCTCGCGGGTTTGCTCGCCTTGACCGGGCCGTAAGACGCCTTAGGGAAGACGGGGATTTCTCTTGACAGGCCTCAAGAGAAATCTTAATCATCGAGTGCAGACGTGGTGTCTGGCTTGTTGATTAACTAGGAAGTGTGTTGCACCCCACGGAACTGCAGTGGTAGGCGGCAGGTGGTGACAGCCCTGTCCGTCCTTCGTAGTCCACCACGTTCGGGTGTACTCATAACAGTAGTGCTGAGCCCGGAGAACCCCCTCTCTCATCCCGTTCTGAGGTTCTCCCGTTCTAGCCGTCGAAGCGAGCTCTGTTCCCGGTATCTAAGCTAGGGTCTAGGCTAAGGCTAGAGTGCCTTTTGCTCTGAGTTAGAAAGAGTCTAGGTCCGGTCTCTCCCAACGTCTTTCCTTTTCTTTAGAAATAGGTGCTCCGTGTGTCGCTGGTCTTTCAGACCTTCTATCCGGTCATTAACTTGACCATTATCCACCCAAACCTAGAGTTTGTGCCCCTGGGTTTGTGGCTTGATATTTCTGGCAAGATATATCATTTCATTCTTCAATACACTTTAACCATCTGCTTCCCTGCGGAAATATAAATACGATACCCTGGGGTTACACCCAAGGTGAAGTGCTACAACGAGATATATTCTGTGCGCTTGCAGAATTAATTTTGCATACAACGACATATATCTACGCGCTCTTGAGCGTTGCTAAAACGTGACGCTAAGGAGTGCCAACAAGCATTTCTGGCGCCGTTGCCGGGGAAGCAATTGGCTAAAGTTATTGTTGAATCATTTGATTATCTTTACAGATTTACCAAACCACTAACCTTAGTGACCTCACCACTGCAACATTCGTCTATCTTTGATGTGTTTTGCAGGGTAGTGCATGACTGGTTTCAACCTACCATCAAACTTTGATCCAAATCCAGAACGCATTGGAAGAGTAGTGCGAAAGAGAGTCGTACCTCCTCAGATTTCACTCAGCTCAAGCAATATACTCGAGTCGTCATCCGACTCCGAGTCCGAATCAGATTCAGATTCGTCGTTTTCTTCAGCCCCAGAGTCTCCAGAGATTATGGCTCAAGCAAGAAGACGCTCCGTGAGTTCTCAGCCCCGTCAAGCAGCAACTTCCCGGGACTGTCAAACGCACAGGAAGGTGCATTTGAGCTGAGGACTGGCCTGGTAAACATGGTTCAGGCCAGCCCTTTCTGCGGAAAGGCGATTGAGGATGCGAACGCTCACCTTCGGAATTTTCTGGAGGTGTGCAGTACTATCAACCCCAATGGCACACCGATCAACAACATCCGCCTTCAACTCTTCCCATTCTCCTTGCTTGGGAAAGCAAAGGAGTGGTTTTACGCTAACAAGGCATCATTCGAAGGACGCTGGCAGACTTGCGCAGACGCATTTCTGGCCAAGTACTTTCCGGTGGGCAAGACCAATGCCCTCCGAGGAAAAATCACTAGCTTTCAGCAGCTAGACGGAGAGACAATTCCCGAAGCTTGGGAGCGACTGCAAGAGTATATTGCAGCCTGCCCTCACCATGGTGTGGAAGATTGGCTGATTACCCAGAACTTCTTCCACAGCCTGAGCCGACGATCGCAAGAGATGTTGGATGCAGCCGCGGGAGGAGCTTTCCTCTCGTTGGATGTAGACGCAGCGAAGGCGCTAATCGAGAAGATATCCACTCACCAGAGCTGGATAGGAGAAAGACAAGCTCCCCGCAAGGGAGTACATCAAATTGACTCCGTTGATATGCTGGCCGCTAAGATGGACCTTCTCTTGAAGAAGATGGAATCTCCTGGCAAGGAGATGAATCAGATCATGGAGGAGAGAATCACATGTGAAACGTGTGGAGAAGCAGGACACTCGGGCGACACTTGCCCGACGACACAAGAAGAAGCCTATTTCATTGGAAATAACAACAATTCAGGCTTCCGTCCTCAACAAGGTTGGAATTCCAAGCCCAATTTCCCCTTCGGCCAACAGCAAGGTAATGGCTCTAACAACGGTTTTCAACCGTCGCTAAAGGACATCTGGTATGGCCAAAAACAAATTAACGATAGCATTAGCAAGAAATTTCTTGCCAATGATAAAGTTATGGAGTCGATGGCCTCCCAGATAGAAGCTTTTAATTCTGTCGTTAAGAACCAGCTGAGCTTCAATAAAATGATTGAAACTCAAGTGGCTCAGCTGGCTGCATCCTGTCCTAACCCAAATGCGGGAAAGTTACCCGGGCAACCGGAGGTTCCTTTCAAGGAAAATGTTAGTGCGGTGACCACGCGGACTGGCAAGTCCACGCGGGATCCACACAATCCACAAGATGCAGGTACCCGACAGAAGGAAGCTAGCCAAGCCGAGGCGGCCGCCGAAGAGGAAGACGACGAGGAAACCACCCCTGTCTCAAAGGAGGGGAACGAGGCACCACAAGCCTCAAGCTACAGCCGAGATCCCACTTTCCTCCCGTTCCCAGAACGGAGGAGAAGACCCGTGGCCGACGAACAATTCGACAAGTTCGTCGAGGTAATCAAGAAGGTATACATCAATATACCACTACTTGATGCTTTGCAGGTCCCGACATATGCCAAGTACATCAAGGATATACTTAGCAACAAGCGGACTTTACCCACAAGGGAGATGGTACAGCTGACCGAGGAATGTAGCTCTGCTATACTCGGGCCCCACCTCAAGAAGAAAGATCCTGGCTGCCCCACAATATCATGCTCAATTGGAGGCCATGACTTCGACAACGCCCTATGTGACTTGGGGGCGAGCGTCAGCGTAATGCCCAAGGTAGTCTTTGACCACCTTAAACATATATCGCTTGTCTCTACACCCATGTGTTTGCAGCTAGCGGATCAATCGATCCGCTACCCCCATGGAGTCGCAGAAAATGTTCCGGTCAAGATCAGGGATTTCTTCATCCCTGTGGATTTCATCGTCCTAGATATGGAAGCCGGAGCAACGAACTCTCTCATTCTTGGGAGACCGTTCTTAAGTACTGCGAATGCAAACATCGACGTGGGACGTGGGACCATTCAACTTAGGATTAACGGAGGGACCGAGAGTTTCTCTTTCCGTCCTAAGGAGATCCCCCATCAAGTCAATATGGTCGAAGAAGTCATGCCCCGAAAGTCCAAGATGCCGAGCGTAGAAACGCTCATGAAGATGGTGGAAGCCTTCGCCGCCAAAGAAAAGAAGAGGCATGATCGCTATCATGCACGGCGAAGGATATCGAGAACCAAAGCGCTGGAGGAGCAAGCAAAGCGCGATAAGGAGGTTGAATCCAAGTCCCGTCCCGTCCGAAAGGAATGGCGGGTAAAAGCAGTCCCGAACAAGGATTCGGAGAGTTCCGCTCAGGACGAAAAACTCGAGCCCTCGCCATAAGGTATATGGTACGTATCCTTGCATTGCATATAGAATAGGTTTTTCATTTCAATTCTTTTCATTCAGCACAGCATGTTTAATTTTCGAAGCTTGCATTCATATTTCATTTATGCATTAGTAGCATATAAAAAAATTCGGCCAAATTTCAGGCCGGCCGGCCCCACCTAGGCCGGCCGGCCCCACTTGTCATTTCCAATGGCCAGATCACAGCAGCAAGGAACAAGCACATGTGGGAGGACACGACACGAGAGGATGGAGAAAAATGGGCACGACCCCAGGCCGAGCGGCCCCAGGCAGGCCGGCCGGCCTCATTCCACCGTCGCCGTCCCATCCTCACCTACCGGAGCACCAGGCACAGGACCGTGACCACCGACGCACAGGATGGGCACGACCGGCGCCATGTGCAGGCCGAACGGCCTGCCACAGGCCGGCCGGCCTCCCCCTGCTGCGCCTCTATAAAAGCCGGTGCCCAGCTCAGAAGGAAGACGCCCCAAGCACAGGTATGCGTGCATCCTGAGCGTTTCCCTTCTCCCTCGCTGAATTTCGAAAATCTCTAAGTAAGGTTAGAGTTTAAACCACAAGAAAATTCTGCTAAAATCCATTCTTGAATTCTTGTGAGAACAAACCCCTGCCGGTTGAACGAGAACGTTTGTGGTGGTTCTTACCCCACAAGAACGACTAACCGAGTTGTGGTGATTAATCTCCCACAAGAACGCCTAACCTCTGACTGTCTAACCCCTGATTTCCTTCGGGTATTGTGAGACTAACCTTTTGCAGGAATCATGTGGACAAGGGCACGTCAGACGGCACGTGGAGTCGTGACCAAGCTCAGCTCTTCGAGCTCTCGCCGCTCTCAGGGATCATCTACTTCCCGGGACACTATGTCTGTCGACTCAACTCGACAAGACACAGAGTCCCAGGAGGAGGAGGTGCCTAGGAACAGGCTCCGCATCCGGATCATGACTCGGGTCGAGCACATCATTGCTCGGACCGAAGAAGAGAGAACGGTGCTGGACCAGCTCCAGGGCCGCTACTACACACATGCCAAGTACTTCGACCCCATGCTGCTGATCAAGACCGGTCTCGGAGGAGACATGGAACGGGCTTTCAACAATGCCGGATGGCAAAACTTCTACCCCGTCTCGGAAACAGGTTCACACTTTCTTACTATGGAGTTTTTGATGAGTTTGAAAATCGAAGTTCGTCCCAACGAGACAAATATTTGCTTTCGGTTTTTCAACGAGGATTTTATCTTGACCCCGAAGCAACTCAGTGAGGCTCTTGGTTTCAACAAGAGATGCATCATTGATGCCAACCTGTTGGTGACTAACCACCGGTACAACCGTGCCGCATGGTGGGATAGCATCACAGGCGAGCCATCCTCGGGGAAAAATAGCATCACTGCCATCCAAAACCCCACTCTTCGTTTCCTGGCGAAGTGGATCGCTATGGTGGTCCACCCACGCGCTGATTTGCGTCTTTGCCTCTTGCCTGATTTAGAGTGCCTTTATGCCATGGTCAAGAAAATTCGTTTCTCACCGGTCATGAGCATGCTTGATAACTGGCAGAGGTTAGTCACTGGCCGAGCCACAATTGACATAACCTCGCTAGTCACCCGCATTGCCACCCATGTTGGTGCTTTGCAGGGCGCTCAAGTCACTTTCCTTCCCGCTACACAAGAATATCAGTCTTGCATTGGTTTAGACCATTTTATCCAGGGTCACTTGATGCGCGAGGGCCCTGGCCATACTCTTTTCATGTGTTATCCTGGTTTCATCGACGAAGTCGAGCTTCCATGCCCAGCTTTGTCGCTGAGATCAGCGAGAAGTCTAACCATGCAGCTTAGAAGGAGGGAACCCGCTCGCCACAGTGTTGCAGGCCTTACAACACGTGGCAGGCGAGCCAGGCATGACAGTGAAGCCGGAACTTCTACCGCACCTCAGCCCGAGTACCGCTACCAGCAGCAGCCCGAGTACGACTACCAGCAGCCGACGGAGAACCCCACAGCCAACATGAGTTTTGAGGAGGCGTTCGACTACCATCAAGGAACGGCAGGATACGGCCCGCAGGTCGGACCATCCGCCTCCGCCAGGTATGACTACGAGAACCCGGTCTCCCGGGGGATCGCTGATCTTAATACCAGGTTGGAGACGATGACGCTGCAACAGCAGCAACTCAGAGATGAAGTTGCACACAACACGATCTCACGCAGCAGAACTGGGGGATGACCACATCCCTCCAGACCGACATTCACGGCTTCTTCGACTACATGCACTACGACCCCAACCAGTACTACCAGTGAGCTTCATCGAAGCTTGGGGGAGTCTCAGGTATGATCGAAAGCCGTCGCCGTTGCCTTGCCTTGCCGTTGCCTTGCCTTGCCTTTGCCTTGCCTTGCCTTGCCTTGCTATGATAAAATAAAATGCTAAAAAATAATAAAAAATAAAAATAATAATAAATAATAATAATAAAAGCTCCAAAAGATGTCTTTATGTATGGAATTATGGTTGAGAACCTCTGGAATGATGAAAAGTTGCTCTGTTTATGCCCTCTAAGTGCCTCGTGCTTAATCCTTTACTCTTGAGTATTTGAGTTCGTTGGCATTTAAGGATCCGCCATGATAAAACTGTGGGAGCAAGAGCACTTGTTCATTGTTTAAGTTATTGTGAGTTTTGATATGGTTTGTTTCGAGGTATAACTGCATGCTTAGTAAGGAACCTCTCGGAAGTTTTTATAAAATGTTACATGGTGAATCTTCCTCGATGGTTTAAAATGTCCTATCCAGAGCCTAAACAGTTATACATTTGTTGAACTACCATATGCTATCTTGAGTTGCTTTGAGTCTTGTCGAATGGTGAAGTCCGCTTGCAGAAGGCACTTGACATTTACCGGTCTTCCCATCCACCTCAGCCTCAAAATGTCCGACTAGTCAAAGTCCCGCTCCGGGGTTGACGTCCACCGTCGATGACATACACTCACCTCATCATAAAGCTCACCCCAAAGGTCCTCAATTACTCCATACAAAGCTGAATTCCTCTCTGTTACCAAAGTAAGAGAAGAGATGTATTCGAAAAAAAAATGGAGACAAATGCTCCATCTGAAAAAAAAGAGAGAGAAGAAACATCTCAAAAATATGAGAGAGAGAAAAAATAAGGAGTCCCAAGACCTTTGAGCATCACACCTTCTCCCTCTCCATTTGAAACCCCATGAATTCCAAAGACCGGAATTTGACGAGTGCCATCGCTCGCGGACCACTCTTCGACTCGACAACAGAAGTAACCAAGGTATGCCACTCTTACCCTACCTACAACTCCACTTCAGCCTTAGTGTAGGGAAAAATTGGTCAATCCCGACCAAGAGTGAGGATTAAACACCTTGAGTGACTCGAGAGTACCATCGGGGAATGAATAAACCATCTTTTGAAAAATTCATATCTCCGAGATGGAACCTGAAAAGTTGCAGGAAATACTTTAGAGATGACCGTTCAAGCTCTCAATAGCCCAAAACGTGAACCGCTGCAGCCCCACGTGGAACCATGGTATGAGTTCTCTTTTATGCCAACTTATTCAAGTGATTCGTTGAGTTTTGGCTTAAGCACAAGGTACTTTAAGAGTATACACATTGAAGCAACTCCTGACCTACCGAACCTAGAGTTTTAGCCTTGCTCGAGGACGAGCAAGAGTCTAAGCTTGGGGGCGTGTTGACGGCCATTATAACCTCGTAGTGACCGTCAACATTTCGGTAAAATGAGGATGATCATACCATATTCCATGCATAAAAGTATTTTTACTGACAAATTCCACAAGTTTTGGATGAGTTGTGCTTGCAGGATGAACCAGGAGAAACAAGGGCCAAACCTGGCACAGGGCCAGGCCGGCCGGCCTAGGCCAGGCCGACCGGCCTCCCCTGGCCAGGTCTGGCCACGTCACTGATCCACAAGCCATGCCAAGTGCCCAGGATGATCAAGCACCGTGCAAACAACGTCGGTTTGATCCAAGGACCCGGAAGGCCTAGAGGTGAAAGCACATGGATTGAAGGGCCCACATCCTAGGATTCTCGGACAAGCTTCAACTAAACGCAACTGTTACCGACCTTGGGAGAGCATCAGGACCGTCCATGCAGAGGACGGTGCCAAGTGGCACCAGGGCCAGGCCGGCCGGCCTAGCCCAGGCCGACCGGCCTCCCTCTGTGGCCGCCACGTCTCCTCCTTCGCGTGAAGCTTAAGCAGATCCTTGGCGTGCTAATGACGCTGACATCCACCCCCTGGAGGCTATAAAAGGCAGCTCATTCACCTTGGGAAGACACACACCACATATCTCAAGTCTTTACTTGAAGGGAGCTCTAGTATCTTTTTCATTTCTTAGATTAGGATTAGAGTTGGGAGTAGAGTCGAGTCGAGCTTAGCTCGGATCTTCGGAGTCTTCGGAGTTCTGGTAAAGCTCTTGTATCCTTTCCTTCTTTTGAAGAGTTTATTTATATAATTACTTTCTTACTTCAGAGCTTAAGTTATCTTTTATATTTCTATCTTGCTCTTCTTTTAGAGTAAAGATCTTGCTCTCTTTAGAGCAAAGTCCTATCCCCTTTAGTTTTAGTGTAGAGTTTAGTTTAGCTCTACCGGGCTTTATCTCGCGGGTTTGCTCGCCTTGACCGGGCCGTAAGACGCCTTAGGGAAGACGGGGATTTCTCTTGACAGGCCTCAAGAGAAATCTTAATCATCGAGTGCAGACGTGGTGTCTGGCTTGTTGATTAACTAGGAAGTGTGTTGCACCCCACGGAACTGCAGTGGTAGGCGGCAGGTGGTGACAGCCCTGTCCGTCCTTCGTAGTCCACCACGTTCGGGTGTACTCATAACAGTAGTGCTGAGCCCGGAGAACCCCCTCTCTCATCCCGTTCTGAGGTTCTCCCGTTCTAGCCGTCGAAGCGAGCTCTGTTCCCGGTATCTAAGCTAGGGTCTAGGCTAAGGCTAGAGTGCCTTTTGCTCTGAGTTAGAAAGAGTCTAGGTCCGGTCTCTCCCAACGTCTTTCCTTTTCTTTAGAAATAGGTGCTCCGTGTGTCGCTGGTCTTTCAGACCTTCTATCCGGTCATTAACTTGACCATTATCCACCCAAACCTAGAGTTTGTGCCCCTGGGTTTGTGGCTTGATATTTCTGGCAAGATATATCATTTCATTCTTCAATACACTTTAACCATCTGCTTCCCTGCGGAAATATAAATACGATACCCTGGGGTTACACCCAAGGTGAAGTGCTACAACGAGATATATTCTGTGCGCTTGCAGAATTAATTTTGCATACAACGACATATATCTACGCGCTCTTGAGCGTTGCTAAAACGTGACGCTAAGGAGTGCCAACAGTTATATCTTGGACTGCCATATACTTGTATTGACATAGGTTAGTTTTCCGAAAAATCATCTAATTAGCATGATAGGAAGTGTGATTTTTGAAAATCATTTGGATTTTTGTTTATGACTATTGTTGATCTCCTTGTGACCATTGTTCACCTTGATTGATTGATGGCTGGTCACAAGTAGTAAGACACTCTCTCAAGTTCATAGGATTAAATTCTACCCATCCATATTTCTTGGAAGAATCAAGAAAGTATAAAAATATTGGAAAAACTCAATTCTTCTGAGATGACTGAAAACTACATTGAATAAAATTCTTATTTCATCTCAAATCTATCCTATGCAAAATCAGCTGGAGGTCATTTCATCAAATCTCTCAAATCTTGGCTGCCTGGCCTGACCCGGTGCAACCGCTCCTCCCGGGCGGTGGGACCGGTCCTGCCAGGACAGCTGTCCTTTTACCCCTCCCGTGAATCTACAGCCTTCCAATCTTATCCTCACCTGCCCTTTTACCCTCAATTGCTCTCCTATCTCCCATAACCGACGCCACACCTCAACTCCTCCCTCCCATGGTGATTTGAGGTTTCAACCAAAGAGGAGATCATTTTCTTGGGGATTTGTGGTGGCCCTGGTCGGTGCAACCGTGTGCCACACCGGCATCTGAGATTTGAACTCAGTTCTTCCCTCCGAAGGTATTCAAATATTGTTCTTCTTCGATCTACTCACTCAAGCCGTAGATTTGAATTTCCTCTGGTGAATCATCCTAGAATAACTCTCTGAAGCATATCCTAGAAGATGGATCATTTTCGCTGGTCGCATTACTTGATTCCACCACTTAGGGTTTGACTAGTGAAGGCGGTGCGACTGGCCCCCAGGGGCGGTTAGACCGCCCTCTCCAGTCAAGTTCTAACTCGTGGACTCAAGCACTGAGATCAAACTCAACCAATCTAGGATTGTTCATCTTCCTGCTAGATGTTGTTCTAGAACATGCTTCACCTCTAGATCTATTCTTTATGAGAAATTCTTTATGATCTAGTCCTAAGCCGCTGAGTTCAAGATCAATCAGTTCAGAGCACTCAGTATCTCATGATTATGTATCACAAATCCTTCCTATGCTTAGAATGGCATTTTTGTTCACTTGGCTCTACTCTGCACGAGCGGTGCAACCGATTCCCAGGACCGGTGCAACCGGTCTTGCACAGAGCAGCTCAAGTGTTCGAAATTTGCTATTTTATAAGTTCTCTTTCTATCCAATTCTTTTTCCTAAAGTCTTAATCCTTGTATACATATTTTGTGACTCAGGAAAGAGGGAAAATGTCTAGTGGAAGTCATCATGAAAGATCCAAGAAAATTAGACATGATGACTCCTCTCAAGTTGATGCTAGAGAAATCTGTACAAGCTAAGACTGAGAGGAGAAAAGAGAGCTGCTGAACAGGACATTGATGTGATAGTGGAAGAAGAGAGTCAGATGAGAGGATTGACAGTGATGACAGTGTCGAGGATGCCTTATGATGTCACACTTGACCGTAGCATGGGTGCTAAGGGGAGTGATGACGATGGTGATGACGGTGAGAGTGTCAGTGGTGTGCAGCAGGCTATGGTCATGAGGTAGATATTGATGAAGATGACATGGATAATAGTGGTGATGCAAACAGTGGAGAAGACAAGATTTTTCCTGTGACTAGAGCTCCTACCTATCCTGCTAGAGTGAGACCCACAAACTACTCAGGTGAAGGTATGACAGATGTGGCCAGGAGGCTAAGGAGGGAGGATCCATCACGGAACCCTAGTGCCACAGCTTTCGATTACAGATTTTGGACTCTTTTTCAGCAGGACTTCTACTATACCATCACTAGTGGGAAAAAGAGTGAGGTCACCTTAGATGCTCAATATGTGTATTGGGCACATATGGCAAGTTTCAAGCATCCAATATTTGACCAAATCATTAACACTTGCAAGACTCAAGGGATCTTCCATCTGATGAAGTTTAGGCATCATTGGAACAAGGAATTAATTGCTCAATTTTATTCCACCATCTACTTTGGGTATCATGAGGACGAGCGAGCTATCTTTTGGAGGACTGAGGGAGAGAACTACTTTGCCACCTTTTCTCAGTTCTGTTACTTGCTCAAGATTGAGAATGATAACAAGACCTTCGCAGTCATTCATCAAAGAAAAGCGTTTGATGCAAAAGAGATGAGGTTCATGTACCCCACAGGTACCAATCCCTCTGTGTTGGAAATATTGAGAGCCTTTACAGCTATTACAACATCCTCAACCATCTTCTTAGGGCCACACTTACTCCACGAGGAGGGAACACATCCAAGATCTCACGTCATCAAAGAAACATGATGTGGTACTTACGACCTGGAGCTCCTCGCTTTCACGTTGGTGACTTCATTTGGGAGGAGATCAAGTATATCTCAGAACATCCACTTAGTGGTCGTGGGTATGCACCATTTATCATGTTCTTAATTGAAAGGGTGTGTGGCATGAGAAATGTAGAAAAGGATGGTAGACATTTGCCTCTCAGACCTAGAGTACCTAAAGTTATCAGGCCCATTACTCCACCACAGCAGCCAGGACAGCAAGAAGGAGAATTTCAGCAGTCGGCTGCTGGCTTTGCTGAGAGCGGTCCAACCGCCCCCGAGGGGCGGTTAGACCGGTCTCCCCCTATCCAGCATAGGAACAACAGGAAGCCCACATCTCCAATTAAAAAGTTGTTCAACTTCTTTGCTGGCATCTGCAAGAGTCAAAGGGACATTCAAGTTGATCTAAGATAGCATCGCATTGAACAAAGGATAGGAAGGGAGGATGTTCATAGGCTTCACACTGCCATGTTTCCAGATAATCCTCCACCTCTCTCCCCCATAGCCAGAGTTACCTGAGATTCCATCTCTTGATGATATCATGAAGGGTCACAGTCAGGCACATACTATGATAGTATGGGGGACTTTTATTTCAGGATCAGGGTGAGTCTTCCTCCATGGCACGTGCGACTGTGTATCAGCCACAAGCACCACCTCATGCAGCTCAGACAGCACCATCAGGTACAGGATTTGCCCCCATGAGTACAGCTGGTGAATCCATGTATTATAACCCCACATATGGCACCGGAATGGGATTAAGTGGTAAATACATGGGAGTTTCTACATCATCAGCAGCATCCGACACTCACATCATTCCCACTTCCTCTTCCACTAATGAGTGGGCGCATCGTCTTTCCTCGGATCTCTTCAATCCTAATCCTTCCATCGGTATGTTCCCAAAGTTAAATTAGTTTCCAGAGAGGGGAGGAAGCGCTTCATGATGCCCCCTTCGATCCAAGGACCTCCCGGGCAGATGGAGTGGTCCGAGGAAGAGGAGGAGGAGGACGTGGAGGAGCTAAGGAGGAAGCTCGCCGCGCTGCAGCTCAAGGTCAATAACATGGACGAGCGCGTGGCGGAGACGGTGATCGGGCAGATGGAGGCCGATGACAAGATTGAGGTCCTTCGCAAGGCAATGGCCTCTAAGGTCAAGCGCCTCACGAAGGCGACCGGCAACGAGCATCTCTACCGCCCGAAGGAGGAGTAGTTTAGGCTAGGAATAGTTTATATTTTTTGGGTGCTTAGTTTAAATTTCCTTTGATTTATTTCCTTCAAATTTCCCTTTGTAATCAGCACCCCCATGATTGTTTCCTTTCAATTGAATAAAATAAATTTATTTATTTGAATGAAGTGACTCATATAAAAAAAAAGTGAATGGTTGGTGCACACTTGTGTGCCAACCAACCCCTCGGACTAATATTCCAGTGAAGCATGCAGAAACACTAATGTACAGGAGGTCTACTGGTCACTGGCCAAGGCAGGACACGACCTGGCACAATGCCAGGCCGGCCGGCCTAGGCCAGGCCGGCGGCCCCCTACTGCAGCCTCTCGAGGAGATCCCGTGCCCACTGCGTAATCTCGCGAATCACATACATGAGGAACCTGAATCGGGATGCCTGGCAACAAGGCCAGGCCGGCCGGCCTATGTTGGGCTGATCGGCCTGGGCCTGTGGCCAATTTCGCTGACTCAACTCCAGGACACGGTTTGCAACCCTTACATTTGATCCTTTCATGATTTTGATACAAATAAAATTCCTGGCTAAATAATTTTAAAACTTGATGAAAACTCATGAAAGTGAACCCCTGTGCATGACACCTTGGATATACTTGTGATATTTCATGAGAAAGTATTTCATCTCCTTGGAACTTTTAATAGGATTGTCTGATTCTCGTTAATTGATTCTTATGATATGATGATTTGAGAAGTTGAGCCTTCCGACTCGAGGTTTTGGAAATTGTTTTTGAAAATAAAACTCAAGGCAACCCTTGTTATCATCAACTTGAAATGTCCTATCCAAAGCCATATAACAAATTCAAGTTGAAGTGTCCACATAGCTACCTTCTAAGTTTTGAGCTTGCTCGAATTACTTGCCTTCACGTTCGTGCTATCTTGTTCATCATGGCCATCCACGTACACGAGCATCAATAAATTCCAAATTGTCGAAAGCTCTTCATCCTCCTAAAAAGAAAAAAAAAGAGAGAAAATGAAGAAAGGAATGATACACTCCTTATCTTCAGAAGAAAAAAAAAGAGAAAGAGAAAGGGGAAAGATGAAAGATGCTTGAACAAGGACTCAAACATCAAAGTACACATGCACTTGGCCAAGATGTATGAGTAGTATGAATGATTAGACAAGCTCTTTGATCTTGCAAAATAAATAAAGAAGAGTGAGCAACATCTCAAAAGCTCCACCTTATAACATAGAGAGGCTTGATTCTAAGCCTAGGTGAGGATCCAAACAGTATGAGTGATCGAGAGATGTTGAGAAATAACAAGGGAATGCCTCGCTTTCTTTATAAAATTATCAAAAACTCCAAATGCCAAGAGGAAGAAGTGCTCGACCAATCAGTGAGTTGTTCTAAGACTCAATTGATGAAGATGAGGGTGTTAGCCACCGGAATCCAAGGTATGAAAGAAAACTCAGAGATATGACTTGTGTATACCTTGAGCTCAAGACCCTGATCTTGCTAAGTCCTGGTGATTTAATTCATTCCTTGCTAAGGGACTAGCAAAGTTCAGGTAGGGGGCGTGTTGGTGGTCGTTACGATACGGTTTCACCACCAACATTCCGTCACATTTCAGGCTCATCTTGCTCATAACAAAGTGAAATTGGTTATTTCTAATGAGTTCCACAAGTTTTGTATAATTTGTGAGTGCAGGAGCAAGCAAGCAAAAGATGAGCCACATTGGGCACAAAGCTAGGCCGGCCGGCCTATGCTAGGCCGACCGGCCACCTTCTGTGGCCCCTTGCCATGTCACTGATCCAGGAGATCACAAGCACAACACTAATGATCCTGAGACGTGCGATCAACGTCGGTTTGATCCAAGGACCCGAAAGGCCTAGAGTGCAAGACACATGGATTAGAGGGCCCACAACTTCGGATTCTTGGACAGCCTTAACTGAACGCAACCGTTACCGACCTCAGGAGGCAATCAGGAGCGTCCATGATGAAGGCGGTGGCCAGAGGCGCCAGGTGTAGGCCCGGCCTACACCAGGCCGGCCGGCCTCTTGCTGCAGCTCCACGCTACCAGCTTCAGCGTGGAGGTTAAGCAGGTGGTTGGCGTAACGGTTAAGCTGGCTACTGACCTTGGAAGGCTATAAAAGGCCACCTCCTCTCCATCCCAAGACACACCATCCAAGGAGAGAAGAGTAGCTTAGTGGTTTTTGCTCTCATCTTTAGAGTTAGAGTAGGGAGAGAGTGGGTGAGTTGCTCGGGTGGATATACGGTTAAAAAGGAAACCACTATCGAATGTTTTCTGGTTGCAAGGCAAAAGACTATGTGCTGGATATATTTTAATTAATTAAAATCATGTGCATAGGTTATTTCATAGAAACACCCTATTTAGGATTAACACAAGTTATATTTGTTTTTGAAAAGCGGATGTAGACTTAGTCCAATTTTATTTATAATTGTTTATGTACCAATTATACAAATGAAATATTTACTTTCGAAAAGAGAGGTACATGAACATCTAATCGAATAACTTTGTTAATCGTGTTAAGCTAATCAAATTATTATTAAAAAGCAATGATAGTAGTATTACTCATATTAGCTTTATTATGAAAACCGGGATATAACCTATTTAACTTTTATTTAGAAAACCATATGAAATATACATTAATCAAGTTAACATTTGAGGTGTAGCTCTAATTGAATTTTATTTAGAAACACATTGAGATAGTATTAGTCAACTTAATATTAGTTATGAAAACCGATATGCACCCCTAATTTGCTTTTATCAGGAAAAGGCATGTGAGTAGACATTAATCAAATTAATTTGGAAATAATTTATAAAAACACAAGTTGGGGTAAACATCACTACTAACGTATTGTTTACGTCGACACGAATCTAACGCAACTTGAACGGATCGAAATGGAGCTAAAATGTAGAATCTAGGGCTAAAACAAGGCTGTAGGGACCTGATCGTGATTAACTATAGATCATAGGGGTTAGATCGCAAAAGGTCAGGAGTCTTCTTCTTCCTCCCGCTACAGCCGATCGGCAGGCTCTGGGCGGCGAAATCGCCGGCGGTCCGGCGGGGCTAGGGCTCCGACGAGGTGGGGAATCGGTCGAGGAGGACGAGGGGGTCACGGGGGTGTGCTCACCATCGGCGGAGGGGACGGAGACAGCGGGAATTCCGCCCGGCAGCAGGGAAGACGGCGGCGGCTCGGGTGACCCACGGCCGCGGCGCTCCGGCGGTCTGGTTGGCGACGAGGAGAGGCGGCGGGAGTGCGGCTCGGCACGGCGGAGCTCGTGGCGAGACCGGCTCGGCGCGGTGGTCTCTCCAGGCGCGCGGAACGGGCGGCGAAGGCCGGCGGCAGGTCGGCGGAGCGGCGGCTCTGTGTGGCGGCGGCGCTGCGCGCTGCGAGGCGAAGGCGACGGCCGCGGGGCAGCACGCGCGCGGGGGCGAGGGGCTGCTGCCCTTTATAGGGCGCAGAGCCCTAGGATGGCCGGGCGCGGAAGCCGAGCCAGGCCGGCGGCGGCGGCGCTGATGGGCCTAACGGGCCGGTGCGGGTGGTAATGGGTTGGGTCGGGTTCAAAAGGATCCGGCCTGACCCAAAAGGATATTAGGGTTTAGATTTTTCAGAATTAATTTCCGGTGCGAAAACAAATCTAGAAAATGCCCAGATAATCTATCTATCTATATCTATATCTATACTAATCACAGACTCTCTAGAAATTCTCACGTTAATCGGAGAAAAACAAATATTCCTAACCATCGATCTATCATGAGCCAAGTTCTAGACGGTCTTGATCTCATCTTATAATTTTAGAAAGGAAAACCACGTGATAGCCAACTCCAGGTTGTGGTCGCTACAAAAAGAGTCCTATTAGAAAACGCTACTTCTCTTTCCCTTTTTCTCTTCCAACAGTTTTTATTCCAAATTTCGTTACTGAGCCCAATGACGCTACTTTTCCCTCTGTCGTTTCTTTCTTCTCCGATGCTTCCTGCCGAAAACAATTTCCCTTACAAATACCAAGTCCAAATATGGCACCTTTTATCAAATATAGTTAGCAGTCTCTGTTGTTTCTTTCTTATCCGATGGTTCCTGCCAAAAAAACAATTTCCTTTACAAATACCAAGTCCAAATTAAATACGGTACCTTTTTATCAAATATAGTAAACAGTATATATATTATACCACATGCATATTGCGGTTACACACAAGAGTATTCCAAAAAGTTAATTTTTTGAGTGGGCGAGAGTATTAGTAGTGCTTAGCATTTTTCTCAAACGGCCAATAATTTTTAACTATTATTTTATCTTTTTTCCAACAGCAGATAACAAAAATTGCTAACAATAGACCAATTGTTACTATATATCTTAAATCACATTCACTATACATAACAATAGAAGCATGATTGTCACGATTTGAACAAAATACATACACAAAAATTATCCTTTTTGCTTTTGTAATAATTGTCATCAATGGACTTTGTTTTATCCTATAGCACGTACATAATATACTCTCTTGACTAAATAAGGAATGACTTGACTGTATACGAAAATAAAAATTATTTGATACTAAGTTCAAATAACCTTTTGAATATTTAGTCAAAGTATCAATCCTTTTTGCAGTGATTGAGCAGGATATAGTGTATTGTTGATTGGCAGTGGCTTTAAATAAAGCAAATACACTACTATATAGGAATTTTCAACTAACAGCATAAGATAACGATGTTTATTTAATGACGAATTTTAGAATCCTTGGCAATAACGAGAGCCGTCCATTCCTAGAAATCGGACGGTCGAACCAAATGGAGTATTTAGACGTGATAAATAGAGGTAAAAAAATAGTGGGACCAACCATCGATTTAATTATTTTTTGTGGGACCAAACCATCAACTTAACTTTTTTTACTCAAAATAACATGTACTTTCAGGTACCGGTGGGTATCTCTACAAGCATTGTAAAACGTACATGCATGTACTCGACTAGAAAAATTAATCAAATCAAAATAAAAACAAACGAACAAAAAATAGTGGTGCAATAATTCTATATTAAGAGAATATAAGCACTTCCAAAAAAACATTATATCACTAGCCCGTGCGAAGGCACGGGTTGACGACTAGTGTTTTTAAAGCACGAAATTATTCAGAAAATTCCAAAAATTCTAGGAAAATTCCTAGAGTTAGATTCGGACATGAGGAACCCAAATAAAACACCAGGAGCTCGTGAAAAGAATTATAGAGCTTGCTAATAAATAGAAAGAGCTCTAGGGAAAGGAGAATTAAATTCCAGAAAAGTCCAGAAAATTCCCAGAAGAACCTAAACGTCGCATAAAAGCATTTTAAAACCTTAGCACTCATGAAACACCAAAATGCATCAGCATGAATGCAACACATATAACAAACTTATTTAATTTCAAAAGAACAATCAATTGTTTTTCCTACACTAAATTCCCTGTAAAGTAAATAAATGTTAGAAAAGTTTTAAAATTATGAGAAATCGTTGTTTAATTTTTCTTTTTAATCACATCCTGAAATCCAACAATTTCAGGGTGTGACAAGCTCCCATCATACAACCTCCAGATTGGAATCGGCCATTCGAGATCATGTGCGATGCTAGTGATTATGCAGTCGGGGCAGTGCTCGGTCAATGCAAGGATAAACAGCATTATACCATATCTTATGCAAGTAAGACATTGACTGGGGCTAAGTTGAATTACGCTACAACGGAGAAGGAACTCCTGGCAGTGGTGTTTGCTATGGATAAGTTCAGATCTTATGCAAGAAAGATGCAAAGCCATGTCTCATCCGTTGGATTCTGCTCCTTCAAGAGTTTGACTTAGAAATCAAGGACAAGAAGGGGACAGACAATTGTGTGGCTCATCATCTCTCAAGAATGCGAGTTCAGGGGTCAGATATTCCGATCTGATGCTCAGGGACTTTGAAGGGAAGACTTCTCCAGCCAGGGGAGCACTTTGTGTTGACTTGACGATCGGAAGTAAGACCTTGCCTACTACTTTCTTTATTATTAATGGCAAGGGATCATATAATATGCTACTGGGTCGGGATTGGATTCATGCCAATTGTTGTATTCCATCTACCATGCATCAATGTGTCGTCCAATGGGTCAGAGATTCTGTGGAATTGTGAAGGTCGATACTTCATTCAATATAGCAACAACAGAAGCACACCCATGGAGTCATGAAGTAACTTGCATATCAGGTCAAGCTATTGATACCAATTTCTTGAGGATGGCCGATTTTGGTCTACAACCGATCCAAGCAATCGGTCCGGAAGACTTGTCCTAATGGATGAAGAAGATGAAGGAAAATTAGGATATGGTTTTACGTCGGCTGATAATTAGAAGAGGTTGATTTAGGAGATGGTAGTAAGCCTAGGCCGATGTATGTAAGTGCTAGATTAGATCCTGAGTATAAAAATAAATGGGTTGCATTGTTACGAGAATATAAAGATTGTTTTGCTTGGGATTATTCTGAGATGCTTGGTTTAGACCGTTCTGTTGTTGAACATCGGTTGCCAATTAAGCAAGGGTATTGACCATATCAACAACCATCTCGACAATGTGACCCTAAAATTTTGGATGATATTAAGGCCAAAATTACTCGATTGATAGATGCCAAGTTCATCAGGCAATGCCGATATGCTGAATGGATTTCTATTATAGTTCCTATGTACAATAAAAATGGAAAACTCCGAGTTTGCATTGATTTCAGGGATCTCAACAAGGCAACACCGATGGATGGGTATCCGATGCCGATTGCTGATGTGCAAATCGATGCAGCTGCAGGACATAAAGTCATTAGTTTCATGGATGGTAATACAGGGTATAATCAGATTCTGATGGCTATAGAAGATATTCACAAGACTGCTTTCAGATGTCCTGGACATATCGGTTTATACGAGTGGGTTGTGATGACCTTTGGACTTAAAATGCCGGTGCTACTTATCAGAGAGCCATGAATTATATTTTCCATGAGATCATCGGTAGAATCGTCGAAATTTATATTGATGATGTGGTAGTAAAATCAGAAGGTTATAGTGAGCACTTAGCCGATTTGCGCCGAACATTGGAATGTACAAGGAAACATGGTCTTAAAATGAATCCAATTAAATGTGCCTTTGGTGTATGAGCTGGACAGTTTTTGGGGTTCATGGTTCATGAAAGAGGCATTGAGATAAGCTAAAAAAGTATCAGTTCGATTGACCAGGTTGTTGCACCTAAAAATAAGACTGAACTTCAATCTCTGATCGGCAAGATTAATTTTATTAGGAGGTTTATATCTAATCTCTCTGGTAAGATTCAGCCCTTTACTCCTTTATTGAAGCTGAAGGCCGATCAGGAGTTTATTTGGGGAAAAGAACAGCAAGAGGCTCTGGAAAGAATAAAAAAGTATTTAACTTCTCCTCCGATTCTAGTTCCTCCTCAAAAAAGTAAGCCGTTTAAATAATATTTATCAACTGGTGAGCATGCAATCGGATCGGCTTTGATTCAGGAATTTAAAGGAAAAGAACGGGTTGTATATTTTGTGAGTAGAAGACTCTTAGATGCTGAAACCCGATATTCTCTTGTTGAAAAGTTGTGCTTATGCTTATATTTTTCTTGCACCAAGCTTCGGCATTATTTACTATCGGCTGAATGTATTGTTGTTAGTAAAGACAATGTGGTCAAGTATATGTTGTCATTGCTGATTTTGACTGGAAGGATTGGAAAGTGGATTCTGGCTCTATCTGAGTTCGATTTGAGGTATGAGTCTGCTAAGGCTGTAAAAGGACAGGTTTTGGCCGATTTTGTTGCTCAGCATTGTGATTCGGAAATAGCTATTGTAGAACTGGCTCCTTGGACCTTGTATTTTGATGGATTGTCATGCGGAATCGGATCTGATATCGGTATTGTACTCATTTCGCCTCAGGGGGCAAGTTTTGAATTTTCATTGACGATCGAAAAGACTGCCACTAATAATCAAGCAGAATACAGGGCAGTTCTAAAAGGACTTCAATTGTTGAGAGAGATTAAAGCCGATGTTGTTGAGATATTTGGAGATTCGATGCTAGTTGTAAAGTAGTTGACCGAAGAATACGATTGTAATGATGATGTTCTCTTCGGCTATCGTGAGGAATGTCTTCAATTGTTAAAAGAATTCAAGATGGTGAGAATTGAGCATATTCCTAGACATTATAATACCGAAGCAAATCGGTTAGCTCAAGGTGCTTCTGTGTTGGCGGCGCAAACGCACGCCAAGATCCACCGCAAGCGCACGGATCATTGTAGCTCTTCCCTCAAGAGAGTATTCCCCCATGGTTTATCAATCCGTGGAAACAAGGTTAGAAACCCTAGATTAACTATGCACCGAGAAACATTGATCTAGTTGCAAGATGATTGTGAATAGGTAAACATGATCAAGCATAGCACTTATGAACAAGACGTAACTCATCTAGGATAAAGCCAAGCCTATGCATATGTTGTAGTTCTAGCTAGATTGGTAAGCAAACATGGTTCTCATTCAATGCATCTTTAAATCTCTACCCTCCAGTCCAACTCCCGAGGATCACCACCTTACACGGGGCACACCCTGTCACGATGCTCCCTATCAGCGCAATGAACACAAGGGCACGAACACAAGTTCGTGTCATACTACTCGATAGATCCGGTATGCACCTCTAGCCACCATGGCTACAAGAACACCCTATGCATCTATGCCGGCCATAGATTGGAATAAGCAAACTCGAGATGATATGAAATCGAAGAAAGAGGCAAATGGATCGCAAGAGAATCGAAACTCATCTATTACTTCACCATGAATGATTGTACATCACAAGATCACAACTGTGGCCATACCATCTTGTGACTCCTAGCTCCAGAACTCCGGCGTGATCTTCCTCGCAGGGTGATCCCGCCGGCTAGAGCCTAGCCTAGGCTAGCCTCTAGACAACTGCACGGCCCTCAGCTCTCCGTAGATGGATGTCCCTCAAGTTCCTCGGCTTCTGCTTCGAATTATTGGGTGCCGGATGAAAGGTGAGATATTTATAGTCCTGGGAAACCCTAGGTCAAAGGGGAAGGCAAGGCGGCCAACGAATGCCTTGGGCGGCGCGGCCAGAGGGGGCCTGGGCCGCGCGGCCTGGGCCTTTCCTTGGCCCTCTCATGCTCATCTTTTTCCCCAAGCTTCCTCAGAGGTTCTAGAGTCTTCCTTTCAATGCATGTGGGCCCTGGACGTCGTTTGCTTCGGGATAAAATTATATCTTGATGACTTTCCATTTGAATTGCCTTCATCCCGAAGTAACTTGATCTTATCTTCATTTGCTTAGTCCTTAAGCAATCTTGGAGTTTGGTGGGCTGGATCTGGGCATGAGTGGGCTTCTAGTCCATGTCCTGGGCGCCTGGGCCCATTAGGCCTTCTTCTCATGGGCTTCCGGCCTTCGCTTTACGCTTGTCTCCAATTTAGCCCAAATCCGTCTTGATTTTATCTTTTATCCTGCATAAACCAAAATACTCCAAAAACACATGCATATATGAATATGGCCCGATTATTGAGTATGATCATTAGTTTAGACATTAAATTCATGCAATTATCGAAGTTAAACAGGGGTAAAAGGGTGTCATTTAACAGTGCCAACAATCCCCCCATGCTTAAACCTTGCTCGTCCTCGAGTAAGTCTTTGATAGAAATCAGCGTTGCCCTCCGATGTCCAATCCCTGCACTTGATCATACACGAGAAAACACAATACTCTCTAAAGATTTTTCAATTAAAGTTCAAGTTGTAACCAGCTCTTTCTAGTATGGAGGGTAGATATGAATTAAGTGCAACCCACAAAGAATTTAAATCCACATGCTCCAATTTTAAACAAGTCTCAGGTAAAGGAATTTTATTTTAAAAAAAAGAATAACTGAACCAAGATCAATAATTTAAACCTTGCAAATTGCTCATGGGAACTCTCAGCTCATCTTGTCACTCAAAACCTGCTAATCACTCTCAACCTTTCTTTCTCTCATGTATATAAGTCTAAGGCTTATCTGGAGCTTGGAAAGGTTAGTCCTAGCAAAGATATTATAATCAAGATATTATCAAAACAAGAAAAGCATCTTACGGATTTACCGAGACTCGTCAAAAAGGCCATGAGAAAATAATGTCTTTGTGGAGAGGGAGAGAATGGACACACACTTTTTAGATGGTGGACATGTGCAAACGGCAAAGGGTGACAATGAGGCACAAATGAAGTCCTCTATGTCGGATTGCACATGGTTGGAATGATTGAGTATGGATTATGTCTTCTAGGCACCAAGAACTAAATGAAACAAAAAGAACTAAGGAGCTTTTATTTTCTTTCTTTCTTTCTTTATTTTTTTCTTTTTCTTTTCACCCCTTTTTTCTCTTTCTTTTCATTCTTTCTTTTTTTTATTTCTGCTCCTTAGAACCTTTTGCAACACAATAACTACTCAGTGGTGGTCAGAGATAATGCGATGACTCCCTCCCCCCTCCCATGCTTAAACAATTGCTCGTCCTCGAGCAATGGAGTGGGAAATAAAATGACCGCTGAGCAGAGTATGAAATCTTCCAATCTCGCAGAGAATAGCTTGAATCTTCAGGAGAGGCTTCCACAAAAATTTTTGAGGCAATCAGAGGCAAGAATGCCCCTAGCCGTGCGGCCCAAAGGGGTCCTGGCCGCGTCGTCTGGCCTCTTCTTCCCTCTGTTTCTTCTGATTTTTCTCATGCGCACTTGTAGATGTCTCCCAAAACTATATTCCTTCAATGATGGCTCTGATCCTTCTGAAACTCTGTCGAATTAAGTTCTCCATACTCAATAAATGGGTTGTGGTCAAGGTGGTATTCACAAAAGGATAATTTGGGTTTTTGGGTGGATATCCAGCGAGGTTTGCTAAGTTCTCAATGTGAAAACAAGCAATGCATGGATAGAAGAGGCTAGCAATAAGAAAGGTACGCAGAAACGGAATGGCCAGCTTCTTAGTCTCGTACCGAAGAAACAAATCCTGAATCAATTCACTCAAAAATAATTCTTGCACAACTATGGTTCATCATGATATAATATTTAGGCTTTGGATAGGTAGAGCATTTGCAAAGGTATTAATGACAAGGTCAGCATGAATGAATTTTAACAGAAGTGCAAGAGAAGACCGCCCATTTGCATGGGTTTTAAAACGACCTTCGAATTATTTAAAAGAGAGAGCAACAATAATAAATATGGGTTTTTAAATTATCATAGCCTCCACAAAAGATTGAGCCAGTGTTTATATCAATTTTTAGATCAATTTAGTGAGAGCATTAGTTTAATCATGAATAAATCAACTGCATAGAAAGTACAAAGCGGCAACGATCATCATATTTCAAATTGCAAGAACAACATCATAAACAATGACCATATGAAATTGAGCTCCTTGTGATGATCATTTTATTTGACTCACAAAAATAGAAAACATGCTACACATGACAAAACTTATTCGCTTGAAAATCAGGGGAGGAAGAGATTCAAACCGGGAGTGTTTTTTCTTTATTTATTTCTTCTCCTTCTTCTTCTTCCCTCCATGGTCGTCTTGTTCGTTGCCTGGCTATTGTTCTTCCTAGCATCCTCGCATCAACTTGAAGAGTGATTAGCGCTCGTCCTCCTCTTGATGACTTCTTTGACGTGCTCTTGAACTTGCTCTTTGCTTCATCCATCATCTTTTCATCGTTCCTACATGAGAGCATAGACAAAGAACACGCCGGGGTTTCTTGCCAATGTGAAGGAGCAAAATGAAACACAAAATCCATGGCTCAAATATGATCGATGCTTGGTCGTGGTTTCAATGTTCTCAACATAAAAATTCAAATCTGATTTTTCAGAAATTAAATCATGCTTAGTGCGATCACCAAGACATTATGTAAATCAGAGATGGATTTTATTGTCAAAAACCAATGTTGGTCAAGAACTTTTGACTACATTAATTTAGGTTTAAATCAAAGACACTTAGTCTATTAAATTAGACTAAATAAACTTTAATTTTCACCATATGGGGTGTAGGATTAGGTTCTAATTTTGGCTAAAACGAGAGAGAGGATTTTGAAGAAAATAAAACAAAAAGGCTTAGAAAACTCTAACTAGAAAAACCAGGATTTTCAATAAGCATGAACCAAAAGAGATTTTTATCCTTATGTTTCATGACCTAGCATGCGTATAATTACAAAAATAAATCATGAAAAGTACAATGCAGGCTCTACTCAAAGATGGGCTCTGGAAGGTGCAAAAAGGGGCCTGGCCGCCCGACCTAAGGGTGCTGTGGCCGGCCGGCCAGAGGGGTTTTTGGCTCTTCTGGTTCTGGTTTTTCACAGGTGGGAAAAAGAAATAAAAATGTGTGGGTGTATGTACTGGTGTGGTTAAATGTTTCAAAAAGAAACATAAAATGTTAACGACCAAGCAAATAATCATGTATCAAATGTGTTCAACAAAAACGTCCAAAAGATCAAGATACGTCTTGTGTAGCAAAACTCTAAGACTCAAATGACTCTCTGAAAATTAAAAGAAAAACGGGTTGTCCTCCCAAAAGCTTATTACCTGACTCGACATTCGGGTTGCCTCCTGCAAAGCGCTTCGTTTATCATCTATAGCTAGACCTTCGGGTTGTAGCTTTGACCAGCGTCCCGTGATGGTGCTGCAGTCTTCTCTCCTTCTTTTTCTATAGGCTTGCGTTCTCCTTTGAGCTGTGTAGCTGGCTTCTCATCTCTAGCTCTTCAATTCTTCTCATCAAGAAGTCGATCTTGGCCTCTATGTCTTCAATATGCTTCTCCTCTCGCACACTCCTTGCTTTGCCCATGGACGGAATGAGTTGAGTGCATCCAACCGATGCCCAAGTGTCGTTATTGGCCACCTTCTTGAATAATGCATAAGCCTCGGTGGGAGTGAGGTCGATGACGGAACCTCCGGCGGATGCATCCATGATTGTCCATGACGACGCTTGCAAGCCACCGTAGAACTTCATAACTAGGTCTGCTTTTGAATACCTGTGATGTGGGCAAGCGAGAACATAGTCGTTGAAGCGCTCGAATGCCTCGGTGATGGTCTCCGTGGTGCTCTGGGCAAAGCTCAAGATCCGGCTGCGAAGTGTCTGCGTCTTCTCTGGTGACTAGAACTTGATGATGAACGCTTCCACTAGGCTCTCCCACTTCTCGACCGTTGATGCCTCCAGCGTGTAGAACCATCGAAGTGCCTTGTCGCTCAACAAGAACGGGAAAAGTCTTGCTCGTAGCTGATTGTCGTCGACCCCCTTGATCCTCCTTACTGGTGAACGGGTTGTCTTGCACCATCTCGATGATCAAAGTCTTGATCTCGAACGAGCTTCCAACTTCAGCTAGCTTGAAGATTGGCAGATCGTCGACATTCGGGGTCCAGAACTTGCCAATCTTGCGCTCGGGCTGTTCTCCCATTGCTACTGGTGGTTGATGTTGGACTGGGCTTCTTCTTGGAGTGCTAAGTGGTGGTCCTGTGGCCTTCACTTCCAATGTTCCTTGTTGCTACTACTCGCTTGATTGTGCCTGCAATTTTTATTTTTTTTCATTCACAAAAACAAAAGAAAATATTTTTTTTTCCGAGAGGCACAAGTGCATCTCACATTAGGGTTAGTGAAAGAAAAACATATACAAGAACTATACAAGATCAAGAATATACAAGAACAATATTCACAAAAAATTATGAACAAGAAAAATATTTACAGATGCAAAAATCAATCTAAGATTCGATCACATGTTTCCCCGGCAACGGCGCCAGAAAAGCTTGTTGGCGGCGCAAACGCACGCCAAGATCCATCGCAAGTGCACGGATCATTGTAGCTCTTCCCTCAAGAGAGTATTCCTCCAAGGTTTATCAATCCGTGGAAACAAGGTCAGAAACCCTAGATTAACTATGCACCGAGAAACATTGATCTAGTTGCAAGATGATTGTGAATAGGTAAACATGATCAAGCATAGCACTTATGAACAAGACGTAACTCATCTAGGATAAAGCCTAGCCTATGCATATGTTGTAGTTCTAGCTAGATTGGTAAGCAAACATGGTTCTCATTCAATGCATCTTTAAATCTCTACCCTCCAGTCCAACTCCCGAGGATCACCACCTTACACGGGGCACACCCTGTCACGATGCTCCCTATCAGCGCAATGAAAACAAGGGCACGAACACAAGTTCATATCATACTACTCGATAGATCCGGTATGCACCTCTAGCCACCATGGCTACAAGAACACCCTATGCATCTATGCCAGCCATAGATTGGAATAAGCAAACTTGAGATGATATGAAATCGAAGAAAGAGGCAAATGGATCGCAAGAGAATCGGAACTCATCTACTACTTCACCATGAATGATTGTACATCATAAGATCACAACTGTGGCCATACCTTCTTGTGACTCCTAACTCCAGAACTCCGGCGTGATCTTCCTCACAGGGTGATCCCACCGGCTAGAGCCTAGCCTAGGCTAGCCTCTAGACAACTGCACGGCCCTCAGCTCTCCGTAGATGGATGTCCCTCAAGTTCCTCGGCTTCTGCTTCGAATTATTGGGTGCCGGCTGAAAGGTGAGATATTTATAGTCCTGGGAAACCCTAGGTCAAAGGGGAAGGCGAGGCGGCCAAGGAATGCCTTGGGCGGTGCGGCCAGAGGGGGCCTGGGCCGCGTGGCCTGGGCCTTTCCTTGGCCCTCTCGTGCTCATCTTTTTCCCCAAGCTTCCTCAGAGGTTCTAGAGTCTTCCTTTCAATGCATGTGGGCCCTGGACGTCGTTTGCTTCGGGATAAAATTATATCTTGATGACTTTCCATTTGAATTGCCTTCATCCCGAAGTAACTTGATCTTATCTTCATTTGCTTAGTCCTTAAGCAATCTTGGAGTTTGGTGGGCTGGATCTGGGCATGAGTGGGCTTCTAGTCCATGTCCTGGGCGCCTGGGCCCATTAGGCCTTCTTCTCATGGGCTTCCGGCCTTCGCTTTACGCTTGTCTCCAATTTAGCCCAAATCCGTCTTGATTTTATCTTTTATCCTGCATAAACCAAAATACTCCAAAAACACATGCATATATGAATATGGCCCGATTATTGAGTATGATCATTAGTTTAGACATTAAATTCATGCAATTATCGAAGTTAAACAGGGGTAAAAGGGTGTCATTTAACAGCGCCAACAATCCCCCCATGCTTAAACCTTGCTCGTCCTCGAGTAAGTCTTTGATAGAAATCAACGTTGCCCTCCGATGTCCAATCCCTGCACTTGATCATACACGAGAAAACACAATACTCTCTAAAGATTTTTCAATTAAAGTTCAAGTTGTAACCAGCTCTTTCTAGTATGGAGGGTAGATATGAATTAAGTGCAACCCACAAAGAATTTAAATCCACATGCTCTCAATTTTAAACAAGTCTCAGGTAAAGGAATTTTATTTTAAAAAAAAGAATAACTGAACCAAGATCAATAATTTAAACCTTGCAAATTGCTCATGGGAACTCTCAGCTCATCTTGTCACTCAAAACCTGCTAATCACTCTCAACCTTTCTTTCTCTCATGTATATAAGTCTAAGGCTTATCTGGAGCTTGGAAAGGTTAGTCCTAGCAAAGATATTATAATCAAGATATTATCAAAACAAGAAAAGCATCTTACGGATTTACCGAGACTCGTCAAAAGGCCATGAGAAAATAATGTCTTTGTGGAGAGGGAGAGAATGGACACACACTTTTTAGATGGTGGACATGTGCAAACGGCAAAGGGTGACAATGAGGCACAAATGAAGTCCTCTATGTCGGATTGCACATGGTTGGAATGATTGAGTATGGATTATGTCTTCTAGGCACCAAAAACTAAATGAAACAAAAAGAACTAAGGAGCTTTTATTTTCTTTCTTTCTTTCTTTATTTTTTTCTTTTTCTTTTCACCCCTTTTTTCTCTTTCTTTTCATTCTTTCTTTTTTTTTATTTCTGCTCCTTAGAACCTTTTGCAACACAATAACTACTCAGTGGTGGTCAGAGATAATGCGATGACTCCCCCCCCCATGCTTAAACAATTGCTCGTCCTCGAGCAATGGAGTGGGAAATAAAATGACCGCTGAGCAGAGTATGAAATCTTCCAATCTCGCAGAGAATAGCTTGAATCTTCTGGAGAGGCTTCCACAAAAATTTTTGAGGCAATCAGAGGCAAGAATGCCCCTAGCCGTGCGGCCCAAAGGGGTCCTGGCCGCGTCGTCTGGCCTCTTCTTCCCTCTGTTTCTTCTGATTTTTCTCATGCGCACTTGTAGATGTCTCCCAAAACTATATTCCTTCAATGATGGCTCTGATCCTTCTGAAACTCTGTCGAATTAAGTTCTCCATACTCAATAAATGGGTTGTGGTCAAGGTGGTATTCACAAAAGGATAATTTGGGTTTTTGGGTGGATATCCAGCGAGGTTTGCTAAGTTCTCAATGTGAAAACAAGTAATGCATGGATAGAAGAGGCTAGCAATAAGAAAGGTACGCAAAAACGGAATGGCCAGCTTCTTAGTCTCGTACCGAAGAAACAAATCCTGAATCAATTCACTCAAAAATAATTCTTGCACAACTATGGTTCATCATGATATAATATTTAGGCTTTGGATAGGTAGAGCATTTGCAAAGGTATTAATGACAAGGTCAGCATGAATGAATTTTAACAGAAGTGCAAGAGAAGACCGCCCATTTGCATGGGTTTTAAAACGACCTTCGAATTATTTAAAAGAGAGAGCAACAATAATAAATATGGGTTTTTAAATTATCATAGCCTCCACAAAAGATTGAGCCAGTGTTTATATCAATTTTTAGATCAATTAGGTGAGAGCATTAGTTTAATCATGAATAAATCAACTGCATAGAAAGTACAAAGCGGCAACGATCATCATATTTCAAATTGCAAGAACAACATCATAAACAATGACCATATGAAATTGAGCTCCTTGTGATGATCATTTTATTTGACTCACAAAAATAGAAAACATGCTACACATGACAAAACTTATTCGCTTGAAAATCAGGGGAGGAAGAGATTCAAACCGGGAGTGTTTTTTCTTTATTTATTTCTTCTCCTTCTTCTTCCCTCCATGGTCGTCTTGTTCGTTGCCTGGCTATTGTTCTTCCTAGCATCCTCGCATCAACTTGAAGAGTGATTAGCGCTCGTCGTCCTCTTGATGACTTCTTTGACGTGCTCTTGAACTTGCTCTTTGCTTCATCCATCATCTTTTTCATCGTTCCTACATGAGAGCATAGACAGAACACGCCGGGGTTTCTTGCCAATGTGAAGGAGCAAAATGAAACACAAAATCCATGGCTCAAATATGATCGATGCTTGGTCGTGGTTTCAATGTTCTCAACATAAAAATTCAAATCTGATTTTTCAGAAATTAAATCATGCTTAGTGCGATCACCAAGACATTATGTAAATCAGAGATGGATTTTATTGTCAAAAACCAATGTTGGTCAAGAACTTTTGACTACATTAATTTAGGTTTAAATCAAAGACACTTAGTCTATTAAATTAGACTAAATAAACTTTAATTTTCACCATATGGGGTGTAGGATTAGGTTCTAATTTTGGCTAAAACGAGAGAGAGGATTTTGAAGAAAATAAAACAAAAAGGCTTAGAAAACTCTAACTAGAAAAACCAGGATTTTCAATAAGCATGAACCAAAAGAGATTTTTATCCTTATGTTTCATGACCTAGCATGCGTATAATTACAAAAATAAATCATGAAAAGTACAATGCAGGCTCTACTCAAAGATGGGCTCTGGAAGGTGCAAAAAGGGGCCTGGCCGCCCGACCTAAGGGTGCTGTGGCCGGCCGGCCAGAGGGGTTTTTGGCTCTTCTGGTTCTGGTTTTTCACAGGTGGGAAAAAGAAATAAAAATGTGTGGGTGTATGTACTGGTGTGGTTAAATGTTTCAAAAAGAAACATAAAATGTTAACGACCAAGCAAATAATCATGTATCAAATGTGTTCAACAAAAACGTCCAAAAGATCAAGATACGTCTTGTGTAGCAAAACTCTAAGACTCAAATGACTCTCTGAAAATTAAAAGAAAAACGGGTTGTCCTCCCAAAAGCTTATTACCTGACTCGACATTCGGGTTGCCTCCTGCAAAGCGCTTCGTTTATCATCTATAGCTAGACCTTCGGGTTGTAGCTTTGACCAGCGTCCCGTGATGGTGCTGCAGTCTTCTCTCCTTCTTTTTCTATAGGCTTGCGTTCTCCTTTGAGCTGTGTAGCTGGCTTCTCATCTCTAGCTCTTCAATTCTTCTCATCAAGAAGTCGATCTTGGCCTCTATGTCTTCAATATGCTTCTCCTCTCGCACACTCCTTGCTTTGCCCATGGACGGAATGAGTTGAGTGCATCCAACCGATGCCCAAGTGTCGTTATTGGCCACCTTCTTGAATAATGCATAAGCCTCGGTGGGAGTGAGGTCGATGACGGAACCTCCGGCGGATGCATCCATGATTGTCCATGACGACGCTTGCAAGCCACCGTAGAACTTCATAACTAGGTCTGCTTTTGAATACCTGTGATGTGGGCAAGCGAGAACATAGTCGTTGAAGCGCTCGAATGCCTCGGTGATGGTCTCCGTGGTGCTCTGGGCAAAGCTCAAGATCCGGCTGCGAAGTGTCTGCGTCTTCTCTGGTGACTAGAACTTGATGATGAACGCTTCCACTAGGCTCTCCCACTTCTCGACCGTTGATGCCTCCAGCGTGTAGAACCATCGAAGTGCCTTGTCGCTCAACAAGAACGGGAAAAGTCTTGCTCGTAGCTGATTGTCGTCGACCCCCTTGATCCTCCTTACTGGTGAACGGGTTGTCTTGCACCATCTCGATGATCAAAGTCTTGATCTCGAACGAGCTTCCAACTTCAGCTAGCTTGAAGATTGGCAGATCGTCGACATTCGGGGTCCAGAACTTGCCAATCTTGCGCTCGGGCTGTTCTCCCATTGCTACTGGTGGTTGATGTTGGACTGGGCTTCTTCTTGGAGTGCTAAGTGGTGGTCCTGTGGCCTTCACTTCCAATGTTCCTTGTTGCTACTACTCGCTTGATTGTGCCTGCAATTTTTATTTTTTTTCATTCACAAAAACAAAGAAAATATTTTTTTTTCCGAGAGGCACAAGTGCATCTCACATTAGGGTTAGTGAAAGAAAAACATATACAAGAACTATACAAGATCAAGAATATACAAGAACAATATTCACAAAAAATTATGAACAAGAAAAATATTTACAGATGCAAAAATCAATCTAAGATTCGATCACATGTTTCCCCGGCAACGGCGCCAGAAAAGCTTGTTGGCGGCGCAAACGCACGCCAAGATCCATCGCAAGTGCACGGATCATTGTAGCTCTTCCCTCAAGAGAGTATTCCTCCAAGGTTTATCAATCCGTGGAAACAAGGTCAGAAACCCTAGATTAACTATGCACCGAGAAACATTGATCTAGTTGCAAGATGATTGTGAATAGGTAAACATGATCAAGCATAGCACTTATGAACAAGACGTAACTCATCTAGGATAAAGCCTAGCCTATGCATATGTTGTAGTTCTAGCTAGATTGGTAAGCAAACATGGTTCTCATTCAATGCATCTTTAAATCTCTACCCTCCAGTCTAACTCCCGAGGATCACCACCTTACACGGGGCACACCCTGTCACGATGCTCCCTATCAGCGCAATGAAAACAAGGGCACGAACACAAGTTCATATCATACTACTCGATAGATCCGGTATGCACCTCTAGCCACCATGGCTACAAGAACACCCTATGCATCTATGCCAGCCATAGATTGGAATAAGCAAACTTGAGATGATATGAAATCGAAGAAAGAGGCAAATGGATCGCAAGAGAATCGGAACTCATCTACTACTTCACCATGAATGATTGTACATCATAAGATCACAACTGTGGCCATACCTTCTTGTGACTCCTAACTCCAGAACTCCGGCGTGATCTTCCTCACAGGGTGATCCCACCGGCTAGAGCCTAGCCTAGGCTAGCCTCTAGACAACTGCACGGCCCTCAGCTCTCTGTAGATGGATGTCCCTCAAGTTCCTCGGCTTCTGCTTCGAATTATTGGGTGCCGGCTGAAAGGTGAGATATTTATAGTCTTGGGAAACCCTAGGTCAAAGGGGAAGGCGAGGCGGCCAAGGAATGCCTTGGGCGGTGCGGCCAGAGGGGGCCTGGGCCGCGTGGCCTGGGCCTTTCCTTGGCCCTCTCGTGCTCATCTTTTTCCCCAAGCTTCCTCAGAGGTTCTAGAGTCTTCCTTTCAATGCATGTGGGCCCTGGACGTCGTTTGCTTCGGGATAAAATTATATCTTGATGACTTTCCATTTGAATTGCCTTCATCCCGAAGTAACTTGATCTTATCTTCATTTGCTTAGTCCTTAAGCAATCTTGGAGTTTGGTGGGTTGGATATGGGCATGAGTGGGCTTCTAGTCCATGTCCTGGGCGCATGGGCCCATTAGGCCTTCTTCTCATGGGCTTCCGGCCTTCGCTTTACGCTTGTCTCCAATTTAGCCCAAATCCGTCTTGATTTTATCATTTATCCTGCATAAACCAAAATACTCCAAAAACACATGCATATACGAATATGGCCCGATTATTGAGTATGATCATTAGTTTAGACATTAAATTCATGCAATTATCGAAGTTAAACAGGGGTAAAAGGTGTCATTTAACAGTGCCAACATTCTGGTTATCGGCCAATTCCAGAGATAATGATGCAAGACTTGGTAGATGATGACTGGAGGAAGAAAATTTATGATTATCTAAATTATCCATCGAAAAAGGTTGATAGACGTGTGAGATTTCAAGCAATCAAATATGTCTTGTTGGATAGCAATTTGTATTATCAGACTATTGATGGTGTGTTGCTCAAATGCACTGATGCTGAGGAAGCCAAGGTTCTAATGGGAGAAATTCATGAGGGTGTTTGTGGTGCTCATCAATCGGCTTTTAAGATGAAGTGGATGATTCGACGGAATGGGTATTTTTGGCCGACCATACTTGAAGATTGTTTCTGATACTATAAAGGATGTCAAGATTGTAAAAAATTTGGCAATGTACAAAGAGCCCAGACATCGGTTATGAATCCGATTATTAAGCCATGGCCGTTCAGGGGTTGGGGGATTAATCTGATCGGACAAATAAATCCACCATCCAGCAAAAATCGTAAATTCATTGTGGTAGCGACCGATTATTTCACCAAATGGGTAGAAGCTATTCCTTTGAGAAATGTGACATCGTCCGATATGATTGAATTTATAAAGGAGCATATAATTTATCGATTTGGAATTCCTCAGACTATTACAACAGATCAAGGGACTATGTTTATTCTGGAGAATTTGAAGAATTTACTTCTAGTATGGGTATCAAATTGTTGAATTCGTCTCCTTATTATGCTCAAGCCAATGGTCAGGCCGAAGCATCAAACAAAGGGATAATTAAGTTGATCAAGAGGAAAATCGAAGAAAATCCCAGGCAATGGCATACTACTCTGAACGAATCATTGTGGGCTTATCGGATGGCTTGTCATGGTGCGACTAAATTATCTCCTTATCAATTGGTATATGGTCATGATGCTGTATTGCCTTGGGAAATTAAAACTGGATCCAGACGTGTTGATTTGCAAGATGATTTAACAGCCGATAATTTTGCCACTTTGATGAAAGATGAGTTGGAAGATTTGGCGAGTTGTCGGCTAAAGGCTTTGTGTAACATAGAGAAAGACAAAGTGCGTGTGGCCCGATGGTATGATAAGAAGGTTAAAGTAAAGAGTTTTTCTGAAGGTGATCTCGTTTGGAAATTGGTATTGCCAATCGGATCGAAAGATTCTAAATTCGGAAAGTGGTCGCCGACTTGGGAAGGGCCATATCAAATAAATCAGTGTGTTCCTGGCAATGAGTACATTTTGGAAACGCTTGAGGGGGAAGAATTTTCCAGAGCTTTGAATGGAAAATATATGAAGAAGTATTATCCTAGCATATGGGTTGATTCATGAACTGATTTGAAGTTAAAATCGGGAATAGCCGATATTAAGTATCGCCTTTAGATCAAAAAATGAAAAAGAAGTAATCGAATTGGATTCTTCACCATTTCAATTATTCTTTGTTTTGATCTTACACAAAATCGGATGATACATGGCCGATACGATACGTATCGCCCTTAGTTAAAAAAATTACATGGAGTTCAGGTATTCCTGAATCGTTTGGATTGCTCGCAGACAGTCTTCGTGCTGCTCATACGATGCGATGATTCCTTGTTGTTATTGAAGGGCTCTGGCAGTGCCGTCTCAGGAAATTCGAGTGACATTTATGAGGTTTTCTAAATCATCTCTTGAATTCCTTTTAGTCTCCAAGTGATTAAGTTGTTCTTCAAACAAAGAAAGTGAGAATTGAAGAGCTTCAATTTGACGTTGAACTTGAGGAATTCCCCCAGATGGCATGGTAGTGGAGTGAATAGAGCATAGCACTGAGATTATTCCTTCTAGAAATCTATTTCTAATTTCTTCAACATGAGCTTGGAGGAAGTTTTCATCCCTTCTAGAAAGAAAATTACCAGCTTGGAGTGATGTGATGAAGCCATCTAATTGTTGAAATCGCCACAAGATCGAGATTGTTGAAAATATTATTGGAAAACTTGAGGAAATTTGAAGAGATTCCTACCTGCTGGAAAGATGCCATTTCTTCTTGAAAGTATAAGATGTTCTTGTGCAGAAGGTTTGTGATGAGAAAGAGGAATTGGCAAAGAGGACTATTTATAGAGAGAAATCGGCAGGGGGAGTTATGATCTCCTTAAATGGCATTGGAATAGGTAACACTGGCAAGAAATTAATACATGATGATAGTCTGGCAAACTAACGAAGTCAGGCAAAAATAAATGCGATTCAGAAACGTAATTTTGGGACCAAAAAATCGGTCAAGAATTCATGCATGCTATACAAAAGTCAAATCTACAGCAAAAATGAAGTTATTGTTTACAAAGCCGATTTTGTTCAAAAGAATACAAATGTTTACAGAAGGGTCTGAATCGCATCTATTGCTCGCTAGCGTATCGAATCTATTGATGTGCTGGTTGTCATCGGAAGAGCCTGGAATTGGCTGGACCCTCTTGTGGAGCTTTAGGGTATCGGAAGCTTGAAACCTGAGAGTCTTCTTGAGATCTTCAATCATGACAGGGAGCTGTTTCAGCTTATCTTCTTCGTCTTCAAGCTCTTTGTTGACCGATGATAACTCCTTCATCAATTCAGCCCGGCGAGTTCTTAGCCGATCGATCTTGCCTACCATTGTTGGCCGACTCGATTTGAGAAAATCGATCCTGTCCTTGGTGGCATTTGCAAGTTCTTTCTTGGCTTCGACTTCTTTAGTGAGATTCTCCTACAGTTTCCGATCCAATATCCTTTGCTGAGCCTGGGAAAATCTTATCTGATTTCTTTCAATATAGGCCGCAGGGATAATCACCGCTTGAACATCTTGAGGGAGATGAGACCTCAATTGGTGGAGTATGCTCCTGATCGGCTCGACATTCTGAATCAACACATCGATGTTCAGATTAAGAAGGATTTGCATCTCTTCAAGCTTATTTTGAACATCAGCTGGGAGTGTTTTTGGGCCCTCGTTGGATGACTGGATTTCAGCACTTGCCGATTTGATTTCCGTGTTGGCCGATTGAACTTCCTCTTCATCGATAAGGTTACCGATAGGGAAGTCAAAAAGGCTATTGTCGATTGAGTGCTGTGCCTAAAATGGAAATATGATCAAATCGGGAAAAGAAAGACTGAAATCGAATAAGAAAGAATCAGTTAAATTACCTTTTCAAGTTGATTTCATCAAATTGAGTTGGCTGCTCGGGTGACGAAATTGGATGGAGCTCAGTTCTAGGTATCTCATCAGTTGCATCGGGAATGTGTGTTTCTTTTGAGATGATAATTGATTCATCCTAGAAGTAAAAAGATTTGAACATTCAGCTATCTGTACCATTGCTTGAGGAAGGCGTTAGAAAGTACCTGAGTCATTAGAGGAGCTTGGGGAATAGCCGATTCTGGTCAAAGAGGGACCGATTCTGGTGGGGGAACATCCGATCTGGCCTGATAAACATTTTCTGCCTGTTCAGCTGCCAGGTTGTCTTGAGGTTGATCAGAGATGTTTCTTGCAGAATCAGTTAGAGGAGTCTGAATCGGGTTTCCTATGAATTCAATTAACTATTAAGATAATGGAACTAAAAGCTGAAATCAAAAGCGAGTGGAAATCGAAAGTTAGCCTATATTACCAATCGGACCGGAAGAAGGAATATTCGAAGCTGATGAGGTTGGGATGCCTTGACTTGGTTGTGCTTGCATGGCAATTTCGGCTGTTATTGAAGGTTCTTGGGTCATTTGTTCTACATAATTAATCAGGTTAAGAAAGGAGTAATCCGCGAGATAAATCAGATGAGATAGTTGTATTACCTGATGATGCTGCTATAGGAATTGCTTCTTGTTGAGTTGGAAAGTTTCTTTGGCTTGTCATTGCTTCAACAAGTAGCTCGGCTGCTGTCGAAGGGTCGGCATGGGTGACCTTGGGTTTCTTTGTAGTTATTTTCTTCAGTTTGGTAGCACCCTTGCGCTTTCCTTTGACTATGTTGTCAACTGAAGGAGCGTCATAGCCGATATGTGGTTCGTCCGATGACGGAGCGTATCGGATTGGCCTACCACTTTTGCTGATAGTTGGGGGAGTAATCTCCTTATCCTGAAAAGAGAATTATGAACTAGTACAAGAGTGCAAAGAAAAATAAAATCAGATACGATGATATGATTACCTGAGGATCGCTGATGTAATCAGGATCGAATATCTGACAGTATGAGGTGGCCGATTTACAGAAGAGATGTTGTGACCATTCAGTCCACCATGTCTTGAAAGATGTTGGGGTAAAAGGAGCAAGTTTCAGGGTTTCAAAATCGGCCATGTTTACATCTGGAACTAGATCCAACAATCGGCAGAAAGCTAAGCCGTTGGGTACTATGTCTCGAGGCTTTATCAGATCGGCAAAGAAAAGTTTGATCGGAGCCTGACCAAAACCTAACTGCTGAGCTATCACTGATGGATAGTAGAATTCATAAGTAATCTGACTACGAGCTGAGACAGGTAGTATGGTAGGACAGATCATCTCTTTGAAGATATTCCGATTGTCATCAGAGACGGCAGAGTTGAATTGGAAGTTGATCGGTTGCTCAAAGTTATTGCTGGGATCGTCATAAGCAAACTAGACTAAAGCAGCCTTACTCAATCCATTATAGAAGCATCGTGTTGACGCAAAAATCGGAACTTGACAGATGCGCAAACACACGAGCGAAGGCGTGGCCTTGAAAACCGGGGCGTGCCAGTCAATCTAACCTGTTGATTGACAAGGAATACCAGATCGTAAAATACAAGCCGAATCGGCTGGCTGTCGAGACTGGCCTCTTGATGAAACGGCTAATAGATTAACCGAGACTTTGTAAACAATGCTTAGAAATAGATCTAGTCGGCTATAACTGCTGATGATATACCGGACAGATAGCTTGATAATGAGCCGACAACAATCCAGATCTAAACAGGATAGATTGGTGATAAAAACTAGAACAACAAGAATTGATATGAAACTTGTGGATCTAGCAGATATCAATAACTGTTGAATAAATCTAGACGAAACCTCAGCGATGCGCCCGGAGGTTAAAGCCGAGAAATTACTCGGTAGAAGCAGAACTCACAAGCAAGCCGGAGATCAAGGCGATGCAGCCTGATGAACTTGAAAGAACTCGTGAAGAAAATAAAAAGGGTGGCGAAGCCGCCGGTACAGAAAAGTAAAGATACTGGAAGTAAAGGGTTTGTTTATTGATGCTGTGATAAAACGTTTACAATGCCTGCAGGCACATATTTATACCCTGGACAACCTAAGCCGGTTACGGCATACCCAACTTGCTGAAAAAGAAAGCATCTAAGCAAACTAATATTAAGATACATGGACTCTATTTTCCCTTCCGTAGAGTCCTCACGAATAAAGCTCCTCGCCGAACTGTCCGTGCAGATTAATTCGTGTTTCCATCTTTCACGCTAGAAATATTGCTTGTTTACTCTAAGTAGTATTCGTATGCACATATTTGCCATATCTCAGCTTTCTTTATTCCTAACCATCTTCATCAGACTTTGCTACTTTTCCTGCACATCGGTCATCCTAAAATCGGATATGCACATGCAAGTCCGATTAGCCTTCTTTGCTTTCTTTTCTTTCTTTATTTTAATCTCCTTTCCTATCTGCATTAGTATAGCTTCTGGATTCCATGACGTACGAGTACAAAGTCCTGCTCACGTAAGTCTCCTGTATGTGGGCCCATGCTTCTTTGTAGATTATTTTTAGTATCTTTTATTTGGCAGCCTTGTACATCGGAATAAAATAACTCTGCATGTCATTATTTGAACTGCCGTGCAAGAAACTGCAGCTACCAATAACCTGCCAATCATTGGCTTTGCTAATTGAAAATCGGACTTCACCCATCGGACTACACAGTACTGACAATCGGACTTTATTCATGCACCCCCAGCATATAGAAATCAGATATTTTAACTCTCTGAATCTACATGCATCTCTGGCATATGGCAATAGGACATAGATTAATCGGACTTGCTCTTCCTCAATTCTGATTAATCTATTTTATGAAGATGACGTCAACCATGTACTGCCTTCGGATATGTCCGATCCATAGTATGCCTGTGCACTCTTGCCAGCAATATAAAATTATATTTTGCCTTGGCTAATTAATACCACATTCCCACAAACCGATTTCCTCCTTACGGATTGCCCAGCTTGCTGATTGGTCACCATTGCAATTCTTTTGCCCTCCTCCGATTCTAGAACCACCACTTCGTCCGATTCCGACTCCAAAACACATTCCCCTTTTCTTTTTTGACGTCGGCTCTAACACGTGTCAAAAAACGGTGTCAACATAGGCCCCCTAGTTTCGGAGTATGATGGATTCATGCTTCAAAACTTTGTAAGTTGAATATTTCATCTAGATTTCTCCATTGCAGTATTGACCGCAATATCGGCAGCGTTGACGGCAGTATAGTCTTGCAACCTTGAACCCTTTTGCCATGCTAATTATCACTTTCAAAATTATAAGGAGCTGATGCATATTTTCTGAAATCCAGATCCTATGGCTCGATAATTCTTGTATAGGCTTATTTTAACTACCGATCAATTATCCATCGGTTAAAATATTCTACTGCTCATTGGCTGTTCAGACCTTGAAACTCATCATCTCCTTTTCATTTATTAATTTAGGCGGGTAAACAGCCGATTCCGGCTTATGTGCTTGCAAGCATGATTATTGTAATTGCCCACTCTTCTTCCATTAGCCGATACGTTGCTTGATCTTGAACATCAGAAACAAAAGCAATAATCAGCTGATAAAATTGCCCACGATGCTCATGTAGTAGCGACCACATGATTCTGCGCCCCCTGCAAACAAACCATCGACTCTGCTCATCCAATTTTGCCGAACCGATTGCGCAGCTCATAGCCGATATATTTGATATTTCAAACTGGTCTTGGCAATTGGACTGTGGGAAAAACCTTCATCAGCTGGCTAGGTAATAATTATGATGCACATGAGCATTCAGCCGAGGAATATATACAAAATATACTTGCTCCAGATGATCAAACCAATTTGATAGGGAAATATAGCTGATTAAAATAATACTCTCAAAGCACCACACACGTTACTGACGTATTTTAATTAATCAAATTGGCCTTCACTTTCCAAATCGGCACACATCTACAATCGGTTGACCCGAGCTTTCAAGCCAATGCTTCTATTTGCCCAACAGCCGATGTTCCTTTTTATCTAATTATTTTGCATGTGGCATGTTGATATCCGCATATGCAAGTAATCCACACATGTCTCTTTTATTTTAACGTACCCTTGTAGCTTTTCCTTTGTCACTATGTGGAGAGTCCTGGGACGTCATGATTCTTCTAAATTAAATAATACTTCCTGGCCAATGGTGACATTCCTATTAGGAGATGTCCGATTCCTTGGTTCTCAGGCCAAAAATCCGATTTCTTGTTTCCGATCTCCTATTTCCGATTCCCTTGCTTCTCAGACTTTAGGCCATCAACTATCTCTTCTGAATGCATCCGTCAATCATCTTGGTCCGATCTATTGACAGCCACCTTGCCGATTACATTTCGCCGAAAAAGTCTGTAAGCCTTGATTCAGACTCCTTTACGATAATAAACACATGCCGATCTTCTAGCCGATGAAGCTTCTATGTGCTCATGCCGATCTTTCTATCTTGAAAAATTGAACCACCAGACAATCGGTTGGCAATAAATGTTTCCGAACATGCTATTGTCTGACCTACTGCCAATCAGAAAACTTGACGATTCCTCCTTGCCGATTATCTCTTGTAGCCGATTGCCGTACTTTTCTTTACGTATGCTATTCATTAATCAGTTGCCGTGCTTCTCAATTAGCCATCGATCACCAACTAATTTTTTCCTTATCGATTCCATCGGCAAACATTGATGCATATCAGCTTTAGATTCATTCCATCGGCTTTTCATATAATCGTGATAGAACGTAAAACCAATGAAACGAGGGCCCAGATGAACAAGGTTGGTAACAAGAGAATAGATGAAGCAACATCCGATTCTGGTGCCTCTCTGATGCAAAGCAAATCAAAAAATATTATAATCCATGCAGTCTTCCTTCATGCGGTCTTTCAATTGCACATGCACATTCACTTTGGACGGTGCCCTTCTCATCGGTCTCTTTTATTTCCTCAATATAAAAAAGAAAGAGGAAAGACCCGATGGAAGCTAAATTCACCAACCACCTTGCATTGATGATAGAATCGGACTGCTTCTTCCATAAATATCTTAGTGCCAAATTCTGAATGTCAAGTAACTAATAGATATATCTCATCGGCTTTCCTAAAACTATCGGTTAAATCCCACATCGGCGCTGGCGTATATGTGACGTCATCCGTGGTACCGTCGCCATTAATCGTACCCGCGCCGATGCCGACGGGGAAGCTGATGTCCGACGCTGATGCCGACGCTGATGTACAATGCCAATGTCCGATGCCGACGCTCACGTAATCGGTGGCCCAAGTAATCAGCTCTTTGTCTTGTTTGACGTGAGTTGTTCCCGTAGTCGCAAGAATCCTCTTATCATATCTTTCTTTAGTCTCCCATCATTACCTCCATCGGCTGTGAGCTTCTCGCTAGTGATAGACATCCGATGAATAAATTTGAGGAATCGACATCAAGGAACGGTGGTGCTGATGTCATGTACCATCGGTTGATGAAATTGAATTTGCTTCTTATGCTGAATAGCTTTAGGAAACAACAAAACTCTCAATATTTTAATAGCAAAAACTCTATAGCATTGCCCAACTTTCCTACGCGGCCTTTAACAAATGCAACTTCTTTATACTTCCTTATTTTAATCATTTTTCCATCATGCATCGGTTCTGCCTTGTCCGATTGCTGCTACTCCTTGCCAATTGCTGCTGCTCTCTACCGATTGCTCACCATAAATTGATGCACCATAATCCGAATATATTTTACTGACGATCGGCCGCAAACAACAATCGCCTAACCACCGGCTCCATCGGACATACTGCCCGAGGATACTTTAATACGACTGGTCACGGCACCAATAACTCTGCGATTAACCAGCCCCCCAAGGCCATGACGCACTCGTTCCGCACTGCTGTAATAATCCGTCATCGGCAAGAAAGCAATTAGCAGTACCAGTAAATTTGATTTCTTGTAACCGATAAAACTAGCAAGAGTCTTGTAACCGATAATATTTATGTGAAAATTTCCTGGGCATCTTGGCAATCAACACTGGCTTCTCAAGTTCCCGTAGGAATTAATTCATCTGATATCTTTGCAGACTCCAAATTGGCGAAACTGTCCTGGTTAGTGAGAATATTCTATCATTTGCTTCCAACATTCCGAATCGGCCATTCTACCAATCGGTCATTCCATCAATCGAATAAATAAATATCTGATATATTTAAAATGAAGAATGTTCATGACCGATAGAACTTTCCATGGTATACTAATAAAATAATCAAAGTAACAATCGGTCATTCCATCCTTTGCATAAATAAATATCTGATATATTTAAAATGAAGAATGTTCATGACCGATAGAACTTTCCATGGTAGACTAATAAAATAATCAAAGTAACAATCGGTCATTCCATCCTTTGCATCGGCCGTTCTGACTCTAATCGGCTTTTGATAGAAAAATATTTCAGTTGTGAAACCATTGATATGTAATGAAAGATAGTCCCCCTGATGATCGACGATATGATCCCAGATTTAAGTCACCAAATTGACAAGCCGATTGATTACTAAATCAGCTCTTTTATTTCTGGAAATCGATGCTCGGCCTTTAACATCCAGCTCTGACCTTTTCTAACAGCACATGCAAATCGAATTGCAAGAAATTAATTATGCGGCCACTAGGAATAAAATAATCAGGCTCCATCCATCACCTCTTTTCCTTTATCAATCGATTAATAAAAGCAATGACCGATTAATAAAAGCAAGTCTTCCGATTGTTAATTTTTTAATGCTCCGATTGCTGCTTTCCGATCTCATGCTTGGACCTAGACCCTTGATATGTGCAAATCGAGTTGCAAGAAATAAACTAATTTAAGCGGCCACTTAAGATATAATAATCAAATTCCACCATCATTCATCGGCCCCCTTTTTTATCAACCGATCATTTTAAGGAACGATTACCAATAGCACGATACTGAATAAAATCAACAATTTAGGAAAGAAACTTGATGAAATAACTTAAGTTTTGACTGCATCGGCTAACTTATCATAAAGCCGATTTTTGCTTTCTCTATCAAGCTTCTTCCCAAACTGCTACATCGGCTATCTTTTTGTTGGAGTATTATATTAATAATTAACTTCAACAAGCTGATGAGCCCATAATTATTCCCTTTGGCTAATGAACTTGAAATATCTGTCGGGCATGCTTGTTCCTCTGAATATAAAATGTAGGCATTCTGTTCCGTGTTCCAGCCAATAAATGCTCATGGAATTCTAAATCAGACCATCGTATGTCTGAACTTGCTGGGAACAAGAGTCTTTTCAAAACATCTTCTATAGTAGGCCCCCATGCTGGATCAAGAATTGATTGACATACTCTATAATATGAATATTATCCTGTCCAGAAAACTTGATGGGGTCTGACATTTTGTAACGAGGCGGTGTAAGGAACTGACCGTGAGCCTCGGAATATGGCCTATGGTATCTGTACGTATGGTCTTCAGGCTTCACATCAAGTCGATTTTGAAGCACATCAATTGTCTGGATCTCCATATCAACCTGATTAAATTGTTGGTTACCAGACCCTTGTACTGGCTGTAGCATTAGTTGTTCTTCTATAGATTGAGATTCCTCTTGCACCATTGATCCGAACTCTATATTGTGAGATCGGCCATTTTCTTGCTGTTGACTTGGAATCAACGAATCAGGATGACCCTCCTTATTTTCATAATTGCTAGCTTCAGCTATGCCTACTGAAAAAGATTCCTTGATTACTTCAGAAGTCAATTCCTCATATTGATCCTTAATTATGAACTCTTCTGGTCTCGGAAAATCACAGATTTGGGTCACACCTCCCTCCTTATTAAAACTAAATGTTTTGAGGCATGTCAATCTATATTTCTCGATGGCTCTTTCCAAAGCTTCCTTCTGATCTTGCTCAAGGCCATCTTCTATTAGTTCCGGTTGATCTTGAACCAACGTTTCAGATTGCTGCAGCTGATAGTCTTCTACTTTCGAGCTCTGAACCGATATCTGAGCAATCGGAGCAATCGGTTGTATAACCTGATGAGGAACATACTGCTGATAATTTTCCCGATACTGCTCTTGATATGACCGATTTGAATAATAACTCATCGGCCAATAGGCCTGAGGAGTTTGCTGAATTTGATAATTCCCCACATGATGCATCTGAACTGGTGCTTGCAAATAAGCAGGCATAGACTGAAACACCTGTGGAGCATGTTGTAACTGAGAATTCTCTGATTGTTTTGGCCGACACATTGGTTGGGTATGAGGAGCCATCGGCCATAATACTTCAGGAGAATATTGTATCTGAATATTTTCTTGGCACTGATGCGATGGTTGAGGAACCATCGGCCAGTAGGCAGGTGCATGGACTCCATAAACTTGCGTGTGATATGAACCCATAAATCTTGTAATAAAATTTAGCACCTCACCACATGAATTTAGGCGCGATATACGTCAGCTTTTCTTCTCGTGTCCCACCGGGCGTGCCAAAAGTGTGTTGACGCAAAAATCGGAACTTGACAGATGCGCAAACACACGAGCGAAGGCGTGGCCTTGAAAACCGGGGCGTGCCAGTCAATCTGACCTGTTGATTGACAAGGAATACCAGATCGTAAAATACAAGCCAAATCGGCTGGCTGCCGAGACTGGCCTCTTGATGAAACAGCTAATAGATTAACCGAGACTTTGTAAACAATACTTAGAAACAGATCTAGTCGGCTATAAATGCTGATGATATACCGGACAGATAGCTTGATAATGACCCGACAGCAATCTAGATCTAAACAGGATAGATTGGTGATAAAAACTAGAACAACAAGAATTGATATGAAACTTGCGGATCTAGCAGACATCGATAACTGTTGAATAAATCTAGACGAATCTTAGCGATGCGCCCGGAGGTTAATGCCTAGAAATTACTCGGTAGAAGCGGAACTCACAAGCAAGCTGAAGATCAAGGCGATGCAGCCCGACGAACTTGAAAGAACTCGTGAAGAAAATAAAAGGGTGGTGAGGCCGCCGGTACGGAAAAGTAAAGGTACTGGAAGTAAAGGGTTTGTTTATTGATGCTGTGATAAACGTTTACAATGCCTGCAGGCACATATTTATACCCTGGACAACCTAAGCTGGTTACGGCATACCCAACTTGCTGAAAAAGAAAGCATCTAAGCAAACTAATATTAAGATACATGGACTCTATTTTCCCTTCTGTAGAGTCCTCACGAATAAAGCTCCTCGCCGAACTGTCCGTACAGATTAATTCGTGTTTCCATCCTTCACGCTAGAAATATTGCTTGTTTACTCTAAGTAGTATTCGTATGCACATATTTGCCATATCTCAGCTTTCTTTATTCCTAACCATCTTCATCAGACTTTGCTACTTTTCCTGCACATCGGTCATCCTAAAATCGGATATGCACATGCAAGTCCGATTAGCCTTCTTTGCTTTCTTTTCTTTCTTTATTTTAATCTCCTTTCCTATCTACATTACTATAGCTTCTGGATTCCATGACGTACGAGTACAAAGTCCTGCTCACGTAAGTCTCCTGTATGTGGGCCCATGCTTCTTTGTAGATTATTTTTCAGTATCTTTTATTTGGCAGCCTTGTACATCGGAATAAAATAACTTTGCATGTCATTATTTGAACTGCCGTGCAAGAAACTGCAGCTACCAATAACCTGCCAATCATTGGCTTTGCTAATTGAAAATCGGACTTCACCCATCGGACTACATAGTACTGACAATCGGACTTTATTCATGCACCCCCAGCATATAGAAATCAGATATTTTAACTCTCTGATTCTACATGCATCTTTGGCATATGGCAATCGGACATAGATTAATCGGACTTGCTCTTCCTCAATTCTGATTAATCTATTTTATGAAGATGACGTCAACCATGTACTGCCTTCGGATATGTCCGATCCATAGTATGCCTGTGCACTCTTGCCAGCAATATAAAATTATATTTTGCCTTGGCTAATTAATACCACACTCCCACAAACCGATTTCCTCCTTACGGATTGCCCAGCTTGCTGATTGGTCACCATTGCAATTCTTTTGCCCTCCTCCGATTCTAGAACCACCACTTCGTCCGATTCTGACTCCAAAACACATTCCCCTTTTCTTTTTTGACATCGGCTCTAACACGTGTCAAAAAACGGTGTCAACACATCGGAAGTATGATGTTAGCCGATCTGAGGGGAGCCGATCTCCATCAAAGGAAGAAGCAGCCTCGCTGAAAGACATGCATCGGCGGAATATGATTTCTTCTCCTTCTGGTTGGTCCGATGGGAATTGTCTTTTGAAGATGTTGACCTCCAAAATGCGCTGCATGTGAAGATTTAGCCACAAGTTCAAAAACCACCAAGGACCACCAAGGCATGTAATCGGTTCATTCTTCCTCAATCGGACAGATACTTCATGCATTAAGTGATACACCGATCCAAGGAGGTGCTTGCCTAAGGGAAAATAGTTTCCCGTTGCCAAGTATTCCGCTAGCCTATGATGCTTTGAAGAAGGGCCGATTGATTTTCCATAGAAAACAAATTTTTCCAACCACATAAGGAGGAAAGCAGTGTGCTCTTTATGGTCTATGCTGCCCTCGGTCTTGGAGTAGAGAGAGATATATTTCTTCCAACCACCGATTTTTGTGGTCTCGATCCGATGAGTAGGCTTGTTTGGGAGTACATTGAAGGTAACCGATGAAGTGATGTTAAGTCCCGTAAGCATGACTACATCGGCTAAGGAAGGTGACATCGGACCATGTCCAAACAAGAATGCATTCACTGCGTCGGACCAGAAATAGGAGGCGGAAACTAATAGTGGCTCCTTGCGCTCCATATCGGCTAGAGACAGATTGATGCATTGGTCGATTTCATATGTGTCCCAATTGGCATACCGGCCACTCATCCTGAGATACCAATTCTTCCAACCTGGAACGGCGGTTGGGCAAGATCTGAAGACATCTTTCCAATCGGAAGGGGAATTGGACAGAGATTTAAAAGGGAGGCGATTGGTTTCCAGATTGATGAAGTCCGTTGGTGCTTCTGTACCTACCGGACCTAGAACGAAAAGGCCTAAAGTATCTGGGAGAGGGACTGCAATGTTGCTTTGAATCGCCTAGGAATTTGACAAAGAAGATAAAACCAAAGAAAAAGATTAAGAAACAGAAGGACTGCGAACAAGGCAGACGGAGATTAGATTGAATGTAGCTTACCTTGGGGCGGAGGTGCTGGAAACCATTTGAATCTGTGTTGGCGGTCGATATCCATGACTTTTACCGCCAACATTTCTCCGGATTTCATGCTCATATAGTGATAATCATGCTAATATCATTTATACTAATGAGTTCCACAAGTTTTGTACAATTTGTGAGTGAAGGAGCAAACTGGAAAAATAGGAGGCCATTTGGGCTCAGGGCCAGGCCGGCCGGCCTAGCCTAGGCCGGCCGGCCTACTTTTTCCTCTTCTGGCCACGACATTGATCCACAAGTTTACTAATGTATCAAGGATGATCATGAGCCGTGCATTTGATGTCGGTTTGATCAATGGACCCGGAAGGCCTAGGGTGGGATAAACATGGATTGAAGGGCCCACAACCTAGGATTCTTGGACAGCTTCAACCGAACGCAACCGTTACCGACTTCAGGACATCATCCAAGCCGACCCTGCAAAAGTCGGTGCCACTTGGCACCAGGGCCAGGCCGGCCGGCCTAGGTGAGGCCGGCCTGCCTCCCACCATGGCCTCTACACTTCTTCTTTCGCGTGGAAGTTAAGCAAGTACTTGGCGTCACTCCTAAGCAAGATTTCACCCTTGGAGGGCTATAAAAGGCGCCTTCACCTCCACACAAGACACACCATCCATTGGAGAGAAGAGAAGGCTCAAGATGTAGTCCACTATTATCTTAGAGTAGAGTAGAGAGAGTAGTGGGTGAGTGCTTGGGTGACAGCCAAGCGTGTAGAGGGAGTTCGGGAGTCATCTCGGCCTTCCCTCAACATTGTTCCGCCCCCGAGGAATAAAGCTTCAGAGATATCTTCAGTAAGTTCCTCGGTCTCTTGCCTTAGTACCTCACTAGTTTACTCTTTACTTTCAGCAATTTATCTTGGCTATCTATGATCTGCGGGTACCTGAGTCTGTGCGAGTGACAGCGACTCTTGTTTGGGGTTTCCTCTATAGCCCTTCGCGTTGGGTGGAGGTCAGTGACTGAAAGCTTAGGCGTGGTGCCTGTGCTGGCTAGTCACCTCAGGTTGTGTTGCACCCCACGGAACTGCAGTGGTAGGCGGCAGGTGGTGACAGTCCTGTCCGTCCTTTGTACTCCACCACGTTCGGGTGTACTCATAACAGTAGTGCTGAGCCTGGAAGAACCCCCTCTCTCACCCCGTTCTAAGTTCTTCCCGTTCTAGCCGTCGAAGCAGATCATGTTAGATTAAGATAGGTCATCTGGGTAATGAGTGGCTAACTAAGGTTAAGCTCTCTACACCCTTTACCCTTTCCTCCCCTGGTAGGTCCGGTTAGGAAAGTTCTAGACTAGTCGCGTCTACCGTTCCTTGGATTTGACATCCAGGTTTTATTCCCCTGGTGAAAGGCTACATCGGACTCTGTGCGCTTGCAGATTTAGTTAGGCTAAGGAGTGCCAACAAGCTTTTCTGGCGCTGTTGCCGGGGAACGGTAGCAACACTAGTGTAGGATTTTTTTAGCTGTACACTTTATCGCCATAACCATCTACCACATGGAGTTTTCTCCTAGTTATCCGGCGGTTCCATTTCGCGAGTGTTTGGAATTGCCACCATCCTTCCACCCCGTTATCTGATGGCTTCAAGATCCGCCCAAATCTCGTTGCCATCATTTGTTCACACTCCTTGCAATAGATGAGGAGAAGTTCTCTCCTAACATTCCCGGGATAAACCAAGACGGAACTCTTCCTGTTTTTCTCTGACGGGGGAAGCAAAGTTTTGGTACAATCGGAGTGCAAGAGGAGTTGGAGGAGATTGGATCAAAGTGAACATTGAAGTTTGTCTGTTTGTCTATCCCATCCCCAAAGCTCAGAGATGAGCTACTTGGAGCAACCTGGGAGAAGTTTGGTATGGTGCTCATACAACGAACGTTGGTAGATTGAGACATAGTGCTCATCCTTAGGATCAGTTTTCTGACCCTCCCACCGACTTCCCCATGAACCAAACAGCAAATCCTCACTCTTTCATTAGATCCACCGCCTCCAACCACACGACGTGAGCGAACAAAAACCCCCAGACCAAGAGAATTCCCTTAAGGATCTGCCACGTTAGGTGTGCACGCTCAAGGTCTGAATAATTCATTCCGGAAGTCACGACCGCAGAACAAGGGTCTATCTGTGGTTACGAGCAAGGAATGACGGAGGAAGCAGAAGCTAGTCGACCCTAGCTTTAATTCCCTCCACCTATTGAGGGGACTGACACACAAGAAGTTGTCCATGATTTTTCATAAGCACCTGAAAGGGATCAGCGGCCAGATGTTGGAAAACAAAGGAATTATTCGAGTTGTGCCTGAGGGGCGCAACAGAGTGATCCTAGATTTCCACATCTTCGATATCCTCAAAGGTGACAAAATCTTCTTGTTGGATCAGCCAATAGAGCATCTTGTCAACTTAATCACAATCAAGCTATAGCTCAGAGTTGACAAAGAAAACATCCTGATCGACCTTGCACGATCAGTGAGTTCAGCCTTGCACGATCATTATCGCAAAGGGCTAGACAGACCCCGTGAAGAACCAATGAGCATATTTTTTAGATGCTCACCCAATCCCAGGGGCAGAACCGGGCAGTCAAGCTCGACATGGTGGAGAACCGCAGCCTCCTCTATTAGAGTTGCTGATTGCTGCCACTTGGATTGAGACATGTTTCTCTTCCACTTGGAATAGAAATATTTACCTCTTCATGACAATCGCAGCACGCCAGTCATCATCAGTGATAAACTGACAGAGAATGAGGCTCGGCAGGCTGCAATAGTCTTAGAGAAGTATCGGTCCATTTTTAGGTATTCTCTACAGACTAGACGGGGATCAACCCCAACACCCATCGTATCGCTTGAACCGGACAAACAGCCTTTTGGCTGAATGATGCGATGAGGGAGGTAGGCACACCTGCATGTGGGTATTATTTACCCCATGTAAGCACCCACTTCAAGTGGTGAAGCACTAGCCAATTTTCATCTACCTCCACCTGTCTTTATTGTTTGGTCTATGCAATGCACCACCAGAGGTGTATGATACCAGCCTTCTCTCCCATTATCGAGGACATCCTCTGTCCTTATCGAGAACATCATGGAGGAATTCCTTGATGATTTCCTAGTCCATGGACAACCTTTGGTTTATGCCTCGCGGATATGGATAGAGTTCGTGAGAATCCCCAAAGGCTCCACCTTGTCCCAAATTGGGAGAAGTGTCAGCTGAGAAGGCTCCCATCATACAACCTCCTGATTGGATTCTTCCTATCAAGATCATGTGCAACACTAGTAACCATACAATTGGGACAGAGCTGGATCAATGCAAGAAATCATCATTATCAAAAGCATTGACCAGAGTTCGACAAACAACGGAGAAGGAACTGTCTGTAGTAGTATTCACCCATGACAAGTTCAGACCCTACTTGGTCGATGTCAAAGTGTTAGCACACGGACCATGCTACACCAAGATATCACCTGACCAAGAAGGACGACAAGCCACAACTCATCCATTGGATTCTTGCTCCTTCATGAATTCGCTTCACGAATCAAAAGAAGAAGAGAGCAAATAAATACGTGGCATATTATCTCCCAAGGATACAAGTTCAATCATATGAGATGATACTCTCTCAAGGGTAGCTTTACAAACTTGGATTAACACCCTTAGAGAGAAGGAATGCATTCACCTTATCAGATTTAACCAATGGGATTCATATCATACTGGTTTACTCCACCGCTGCAACCCACATGTGAGACCCGCATGATTCTTAAGTGTCAGTTGCACTTCTCACAGAGAATGAGCTACGGAAGTTTTTCTTTCCTTCCAGATAAACCTCGTGCTAAGGTTCGACAGACTGATCACCTGACCAACCGAGCACACACACGCTAAGAGTCTTTGTGGTTCCCATGATGCTCATTGAGTCAAAGGACTGATGAGCATCTTGGTGATCATGGACTAAACGTCCATAGTAGTTGAAGCACTTCATGTTGTAGATAAGTTGATGGAGACTCTCACTCCAGCCTTAGAAGTGCAATAGCGGGTTGGAAGTAAATCACCGGGTCGCAACTCCATACCATCTTCAGGTAGTCAATCAGAAACATCGACAGAATATCATGAACAATCTGACATGGAGAAGGGATGGAAGGGCAATCACCCGAGACACTTTGTGAACATTGAAAATCATTCCCATTAGGATATCAAGAGGTGAAACATAGACCCCCAATCAGCCAGAGTCAAAATGATGAAATCAAGTGGCTGAATTGGAGGATGGAGAAGGAAGGTTTTCCTTTATGCTTCTCCTCGAGGACAATGACAGGGATGTTTTCAGTTGAAAATATTCCTCGAGCCCAACATCCCAGAACTCGAAGTTATGGACTGCTATGAGTATCCGAGTTACAACCATAGTCCATGGTCATGGCCAGACCTAAAATATGCCATTATCTTAGTATAGGTTTGGGTGCTGAAATTTCCCTTTTTGTTTTTGATTTTCCAAAGTTTGTTTTTCTAGCAGCACCCCCATATTTCCCTTTTGAATAAAATGTTGCTTTGTTCCTGCCATGCCTTGAGTGGTTGGTGCACACTTGTGTGCCAACCACACCCCTGCTCTAACTCTACACTAAGTACGCAGAAAACAGGATGAGCAACACATCAACGAGCAGTCTTCACCCGTGCCCAAATCACCACATGGCAGCCATCTGCTGAGATTCAACTACGCATGGAGGTTTGAAACCCTTTTCCCGTTTCCTTTCTTGGTTTTAATTCAAATGCGAGCATGAGTTCACGACAATTAAAATTTGAATGAAACACCTAGAAAGAGATGGAAATCCTACATGTTTATCAAAGGTGCATAAGCTTTATTTCCTTTGCAAGTACCGATGTGCCTTTGGAACTTTATGATAGGATCACTTGATCTTTCGCTTATTGACTCTTACGATATAATGACATGAGAGGCTTGTTCTTTTCTAATTCAAAGTCTTGGAGAATTTCATTTTGAAATAAAAAAAATAAGGCAACTCTCATTCATGCTCAACTTTACCAAGTCCTATCCAGAGCCATATCATACATGACACAGTTTTGAAACTCCACATAGCTATCTTTACATTTTGAGCTTGATCAAACATCGTGCCTTCTGAGACATGCATGTTCTTCCTAGCACTTTGGTCATTCACGTACATGTTTCATCAAATAAAGTCCATCATAGAATAAAAGTCCATCAAAAGTGGTTCTCAAGCAGCTCTTCATCCCCCTAAAAAAAAGAAGAAAAAAAAGATGAGTGGGAGGTCCTACTCGAGCAAAAAAAAAAAAAGAGAAGAAGGGGAAAGATGGAAGAAGCTAGAATCAAATACCACTCAAGGATATTCATCATCCATCATCCACATTCACTTGCACTTGACCAAAGTTCATGGTTGACATGATCTCTCGTGGACAAGTTATTTGATCTCGCAACATAGATGGAGAAGATAAGCATTTCTATCGATCCCTACCTTGAGCCCCACATATAACCTTGTAGAGGTAGGTGAGGCTACATGAATAGCCTTTGTGAGGATCAAACACTTTGAGCGACAGAGTGGCTTGAGAGAATGAGAGTATGCCTCCATATTTAAAAAAAATATACAAAATCTCCAAGTACTGAGAAGGAGGAATCAGGCTCTCCATTGATTTATTCTGAGGTTCAATAGGTGAAAGTGAAGGTGTTAGCCACCTGGAATCCAAGGTATGAGGGAAAGCTTTAAAATAATTCTTATGCATACTTTTGATTTCATGACCCTAGGCTTTGCTTGATCCTCTGGATCTAACTCAACCCTTTGCTCGGGACGAGCAAAGTCTAGGTGTGGGGGCGTGTTGGCGGTCGATATCCATGACTTTTACCGCCAACATTTCTCCGCATTTCATGCTCATATAGTGATAATCATGCTAATATCATTTATACTAATGAGTTCCACAAGTTTTGTACAATTTGTGAGTGAAGGAGCAAACTGGAAAAATAGGAGGCCATTTGGGCTCAGGGCCAGGCCGGCCGGCCTAGCCTAGGCCGGCCGGCCTACTTTTTCCTCTTCTGGCCACGGCATTGATCCACAAGTTTACTAATGTATCAAGGATGATCATGAGCCGTGCATTTGATGTCGGTTTGATCAACGGACCCGGAAGGCCTAGGGTGGGATAAATATGGATTGAAGGGCCCACAACCTAGGATTCTTGGACAGCTTCAACCGAACGCAACCGTTACCGACTTCAGGACATCATCCAAGCCGTCCCTGCAAAAGTTGGTGCCACTTGGCACCAGGGCCAGGCCGGCCGGCCTAGGTGAGGCCGGCCGGCCTCCCACCATGGCCTCTACGCTTCCTCTTTCGCGTGGAAGTTAAGCAAGTACTTGGCGTCACTCCTAAGCAAGATTTCACCCTTGGAGGGCTATAAAAGTTGCCCTTCACCTCCACACAAGACACACCATCCATTGGAGAGAAGAGAAGGCTCAAGATGTAGTCCACTATTATCTTAGAGTAGAGTAGAGAGAGTACTGGGTGAGTGCTTGGGTGACAGCCAAGCGTGTAGAGGGAGTTCGGGAGTCATCTCGGCCTTCCCTCAACATTGTTCCGCCCCCGAGGAATAAAGCTTCAGAGATATCTTCAGTAAGTTCCTCGGTCTCTTGCCTTAGTACCTCGCTAGTTTACTCTTTACTTTCAGCAATTTATCTTGGCTATCTATGATCTGCGGGTACCTGAGTCTGCGCGAGTGACAGCGACTCTTGTTTGGGGTTTCCTCTATAGCCCTTCGCGTTGGGTGGAGGTCAATGACTGAAAGCTTAGGCGTGGTGCCTGTGCTGGCTAGTCACCTCAGGTTGTGTTGCACCCCACGGAACTGCAGTGGTAGGCGGCAGGTGGTGACAGTCCTGTCCGTCCTTTGTACTCCACCACGTTCGGGTGTACTCATAATAGTAGTGCTGAGCCCGGAAGAACCCCTCTCTCACCCCATTCTGAGTTCTTCCCGTTCTAGCCGTCGAAGCAGATCATGTTAGATTAAGATAGGTCGTCTGGGATAACGAGTGGCTAACTAAGGTTAAGCTCTCTACAACCTTTACCCTTTCCTCCCCTGGTAGGTCCGGTTAGGAAAGTTCTAGACTAGTCGCGTCTACCGTTCCTTGGATTTGAAATCCAGGTTTTACTCCCCTGGTGAAAGGCTACATCGGACTCCGTGCGCTTGCGGATTTAGTTAGGCTAAGGAGTGCCAACAATCTGCGACAAAGACTGGGGCTTCGAGTTGATCTTTACGCTTCGAATCTTGGGGAAGGTCGCCATAGAAGTTCGCCGGAGGTTTTCGAGCTCAAGGAGAGAGAAAAGTGCTGAGAATGGCAACTGGCGGAGGGAAGGTGATGGCTGTAAGGGGCGGCATATTTATAGTCTTGCCCTGAGGGGTAGGGATGGAATTTCGCATGGCCGCTACAGAAGCCAAGGTTTGTTTTCAAAGGCAACGGATCAAGAGGAGGCGAGAATTTTGGAACAATATGTACATCTTATCCCGAAATTGGAGGGCATGTGTTGACGCCGTTTTTTGACATGTGTCAAAGCCGACGTCAAAAGGATAGGAAAGGGTGTTCTGGAATCGGAATCAGACAAGGCGTTGGAGTTCCGGAATCGGATGGAACGATAAAAGTTCGAATCGGATAATGCAGTAAAGTTCGAATCGGACAGTATGGTAGATTTCCAGAATCGGAGAAGGAAGGGTTGTGACGTCGATTGCCTGTTGGGCTTAAATTGGGCCGTTGATGGGCCATTTATTGTATCTTTTGGTAGTTGAGTCCGAGTCTGTTATGAGTCGTTAGTTTAAGAAGTTTCTTTCTTTTGCGTCAAGCTATGTATTTGCCGTAATCGGCTAGGAGTCGTGGTTTCAGGGTATAAATATAAACCCTAAGGGTCATGAGAAGAGATAGATACACATCAATACAAACAAACCTTTCATACTTGCTTTTACTACTCGCAATTTTCATACAAGTCGACGACTTCGTCATCTTTTTCGTTTTCACGAGTTCTTCTGGGCAAGTCGAGGCGATCTCGATCTCCAAGGCCTGCTCGTAAGTTCCGCTTCTACTGAGTAACATCTAGGCTTTAGCATCTGGCGCATCGCTGTTGCTTCGTTTAGATTTATTCGACAGTTATCGACATCTGCTAAGTTTTTACAAGGTCTATCTTGTTTAAGTTCATTTCTTGTCACAAGTTACCCAGCTTAGAATACGTTGTAATCGGCTCCTGTCAAAGCTTAAATTCGAAGTTTATCTTGATAGCTAATTAGACCTGTTCTAAGTGTTGCTCTACTTAGCTTTCTTAGATCGCTTTTCTTGCTATCTGGTATCGCTTTGCTTCAATCGGTTTCTAGCTGGTTGATTATCGGAATCGGCTAATCCAGCTGTTTCTCTGTATTCTGAAATCGGATACTTTTGTCCGATTTTGATTGTGAAAAGAATCGGCTTTCTTGCTGTTTCTTACGTCCGATTTTGTCCTTGTCAATCAACAGGTCAGATTGACTGGCGCGCTCCGGTTTTCAAGGTTACGCCTTTGCTCGTGTGTTCGCGCATCTGTCTCCGCTCGATTTTTGCGTCAACACATTGCAAAGGCGGTAACTCGTGCCACGCGTCTATTGGAGGCGAACGGAGCCAGAAAGTGTTCGGACGACCCCAGGGTTCGGCCAAATCCAAGTCGGCTCCGTTTGCACCACCTTTCGTCTTGGTGACTGCCAGGTAGGCCCCAAGGTGTGTATGGGTATGGAGGTGGTGTTTTTAGCCCGTTTCCATGGGAATGTGGGCCCTTCAATCCGCGTGCTGGCTCCTGATTGGTCGAAGGTGTGTTTCTTTGCTCTTGTGGGTCCATGGATCCATGTGATGCTTGCATGGCAGCCTCTCACTGGCTGGAGCTGAGTGGCATGGATCAAAGAGGTGTGTTTTATTTTCTTTTTTATGAGCTAAACACTTGCATTCAAATATTCATCAACACTTGTGGAACTTGTTAGTATTAGCTCATATCCTAGTGTAGATGCTCACATTTGATGTATTTTATGCAGGAGTTGACTGCATAAATTTAGCACTTAACAGCCATCAACACCCGATCACTGATGTTCATGGCGGACTTCTTCAGCCCGGTCAAGGAAAAGGCCATCGGCTACATCCGCATCAGTGACATGCACCCAGACACGTTCGAGTCCCAGCTGCACTATATGTACATGGACATGCTGCTGCCAATGGCGGCGACGACGACGGTGACCACACGAGAAGAAGCAGCTGCGAGGACGGCGAGCTCGAGGAAGCCGCCGTGCCGCCTGCTCGATTCCCCAGTCGGGGACTAGGGGAGGTAGGGCATCGCCCCAGCCGCCACCGCACCGAGGACTTGGGGAGGCAAGGCCACCGGCCGCAGAAGGGGAGGAGAAGGGGGCGACAGCCAGGGGAGGAGGGAGCCACGACCGCCGGCGGGGAGGAGGGGGGCGGCCATTAGGACACCGGGAGGCAGAATGGGAGGGAGGAGAGAGGGGCCGGGAGGGTGGGGATGAGAGATGGGCGTAAGCGGCGCCGGAGCTGGCATCGGGCACGAGCAAAGGGGGCAACTGTAGGGAAGAGGAAGGGGATTTCCCCCCTCACCCACTAAATGCGTGGGGCTCACAGGGCATCAAACGGCTCAGACTAACAAAATGGCATAGAGGGGATGGAAAATTAGAGACAATGGCACAAAAGGGATGTCGTAATTTTCAGTGGCACATAAGGGATCATTCATATTTTCCAGTGGCATAGAAGAAATTTGCTCTTATTGTTTACATTGCAGCAACATGCATACCAACGCCTAGGGTTGGCGCCTGTCTAGTCATACCTCAGATGGATAAACAACCCGTGCTTGTACTCATTATCATTAGGATCAACAGTGATATAACATCACGATCAGGTGGCACTCATTATCATTAGGATCAACAATGATATAACATCACGATCAGGCATGAGCGATCTGGAGCTATCAGGTTCTACTTCAAACTTTGGTGGGTGCTAATAAAATACATGAATCTATCAACTTCTAACACCAATCGAAATGCAAATCTGAGTGTACAACAAAATTAGAATGTAGTCTCTTAACCTAGATCTCCAAATTTAGAATTCCCCTTCCCTAAGATGACAAGTGAAAGTGGCTTGACAAAATAGTGGACTGACATGACTGGAGCAAGTCCTGCTCCTCCATTTGCCACTAGGGCTGCTAGGACTCGCCATTCCGCCAGAGGCAAGAGCAGATCTGTGCACCGATGCCTGATCTTTGGCCCAACCAACAATAGCATGGTGTCGGCGATCGAGTCTCTTGCAGTAGTGTACGCCGTGTCGAGCTAAATAAGATACATACCCGATGCTTCGGCCTGCAACTTGCATGTGAACCACACTTTTAGAATCCAAATAGATAGAACATATTTTACTTAAAAAACATACATAGTTATTGTCTGGCTAGTAGTGTTGCTCAGTAGAGTCAAGGAGGTTATAGGTTTGAGCCTTAAGCTATAGACGCTCATTCATTTTAATTTTCTTTTTCTTTTTTCACCTCAGAACATCTGCCACCAACTCACCTGAAATTTATATGTAGGGTACGATCGCGTTAAAGACTTCCAATTCGATTGGTAAGAGGTTCGACCCACGGTCAGACTTCATTGTCCATTTATACTACTGTCCTATTTATCACCTTGAATTTACATGTGAGATCTTGGTTGGTTTATGAATTTTTGCGGAGCTTATATCATCACAAAACCACCATGTAACAGGGAGTGACGATTGTTTTTTACTAGAAATGTAACTTTTATGACATTCTGTAACTTTATCACTAAATTTGCTTGGATGTGGAATATTATGATTATTTTAGCCAGAAACGTCATAGATCAATGACGATAAAAACTATGCCATGAAAGTTTCGTCATTGATCGGCATATTTCTTGTACTGGAACAATAAGGAGAGAGCTCCTCTTAAATACAATTGGAGAGGAGGAAACGGGAACCAGTGATTCGTGACATGTCGTTGAATTGATGAGAGAGGACATATCCTTACTACTGATGAGATGAAATGTCACGGCTTATCCATGTTGGACCACCCATAAAAGGTTACTCCTAGTTAATACACTTGTGGGCAAGCATAGAGGATGAATATATTGTGTGAGAAACTTAATTGTGCTTTAAAAAAAAAAGAGACGTCTATCCGGCAAAATTAAGTGGTGGAAACAAAGGAAGTACCACAAAGTACTAAAAGAGAAGTACCAATAAGTACCAATTTGGTGGAACCAATGCAAGTATAAAATAATGAGTAACTAGAAAGACCTGTGGCGCGGCTGATCCAGTGGAGGGCTTGTGGTGGGTTATTAGCAATATGTTTTTTTAGAAATGGGAATGTATTAATGTTTCAGCCTCTGCATCTAAAAAGATGCATATAGCTATTATTATTACAAAAGGGAAAAAGTTCCATCCCTAAAAGCACATAAACCTAAGGAAAAAGGAGCAGAAAAAAGAAAAAACATCTATCCTGCAGCAGGGTAACCACCAAACGAACCACTACCTCTATGTGACTACCATCACAACATAAAGGCACAAGGTCTAGCCTAAACCTTAGTTGTTTTATAACTGGTTGCCACTAGCTTCAAGCCTCCAACACCATTTTGACACATCTTCTGCGACCATAAGATATGTGAGTATGTTTTTTTTATAAGATGGAAATCACTAATTCTCCATCATCATATTCAGGAGCTCAGCTTTTGCACACCATCGTGAGAATGCAATGGTGTTTCCTCTGTAGAAAGATCAGAAAACTAATGCACACCATTAGCATTTTCTATTGCAACACTGAGAAACAAGGAATCAATCACTCTGTAGGCAAATGGAAGAAATGTAGTATCATGATAACTTGATAAGGGATTTGGTGATCAGTACATGTTGTGAGAGGCTTTGAAAAAAATATTAAATCACCAACCCGCACTACAAGAAATATGGTCTTTTGTGACAAATTTCAAATGACGTTAAGTGGATTCGTCATTATGGTGTTAAGTTTTATGACGCTTTATATGAGATCATATAGCTTAATGACAAAAATGAGGCATTCGTCATTACGAGTAATTAAAAAGCGTCGCAAAGTAGTTCAATATTAAAATTGTAACGGACTTTATTTTGTCATTAATGCCAAAAGCTAAACGTCACAAATTTCTCAAAACAAAAGGTCATAGTTAGAGATGGGTCCCACTGTTCTACAATAAAAAACTAAAAAATCGTCATTACGAGTAATTAAAAAGCGTCGCAAAGTAGTTCAATATCAAAATTGTAACAGACTTTATTTTGTCATTAATGCCAAAAGCTAAACGTCACAAATTTCTCAAAACAAAAGACATAGTTAGAGATGGGTCCCACTATCCTACAATAAAAACTAAAAAAGGGACGGTGTAGGGATCGAACCCACCACATCCACCTTACAAAGGAAGGATACTACCACTGCACCACTCATTCATTTATGACTACAACAGGTAATAAATATTATAGTATCAACCTTTGCACATGCTTAAAAAATATGTTAAATCTATACTTATAAAGGACGACAAAATTTTCGTTTTGTCTGTCGTCTTTCGTTTCGTCCGTCTTCATCTATATCCCACACCGTTGGATTTTATGATGATTCAACGCTCTAAATCAATCTAAAGAGCCCATATTGACTACATCTTACCTTTGAGTCTACACCGTCGGATTTTATGATGATCGAACGCTCTAGATTAATCTAAAGAGTCCATGTAGATTACACATCTAAATTAGTATTTTTTCCTAAAACACGTGCCTGCGGCATGTGCTCTTCTGCTAGTAAGCGGAAAAAGCGTCGAATAGCAGGCTCGTGACATATGCTGTAAAAAAACACGGCGCAAAAAGTTTGGCGAATAGCAGGCTCGTGACATGTCACTAAAAAGTAGCTAAAAATTGTAAGATTGGGGATTTGAACCCTGGACTAAAACCCCATCAAGCAACAAACTTACCACTACACCACGTGCTAGATTGTGGTTGCATATGGTAACAAATTTATCTATAGTAAAATTAATTCCTGAACAAATTGTTGCAAGTTTATCTCGGCTATAGATTTAGAGCACGTTAGTTAATTGGCCGAAATAAGAAAATATTAATCCCGAAACGCTGCGGCACTGTGGTTCAAAGCCGAGCCTTTACGTTAGGATTGGCAAAACTGTCACGTCTTCGTACCATTGAGTCATGCTACGATTTATGTTAGGGTTGGGTAGCCAAAATATTTATATGTACTTGTGAAATACGGAGTATCTCTGTTAAAGGAAAGAAAAACTGACGCCAAGCGTTGAAAACCCAATCTCTTCTCCTCTTCGAACCGACGCCGCGTCCCTTCCCCTTCAGCTCATCTCAGATCCCGCCGCCGCCTCCTCCTTCCGCAGGCGGTGGTGGAGAGCCCGCCCCCTCCCCTTCTGTTGCGCCCTCCTTCCTCGCCTCCCCGCACCCGGCCTCCACCTGCACCGCCGCCTCCTCCTCCTCTACCTGCCACGCCGCACCGCACCCGCGGGCCATGGCGACGCACGAGGGTGGCCGACGCCGGCCCCGCGAAGTCCCAAGCACAGCGTGGAGGGCCAGCCGGCCGAGGCGGCGCACGGGATCTTCCTAGAGCGGCCATGCGCTGCGACCGAGCCCTGGCCATGGGCGGCTGTCCGGCGGCCGATCCGGCTGTGGCAGACCTAGATCCGGCTGCGGTGGATCCAGATCCTGGCCCCGGACATGGACGGCTGTCTGGAGCGGCCATGGTGGCGAGCTGGGCAGCGAGGGCCGATGGGTATGGCGCCGCGGCGGCGCGAGGTCAGCCTCTGTCGCGGCTGGGCAGGTTCTCTTCTCTCTGTGTGCACTGGGCTCGTGTGCGTTTGGGTTGAGCGGTCGTTGACGTTGGGCTCTTCATGCAGGCGGCTGGCGGGCGGGGGCACAGCCCTGTGAGGCAGCTTCGGGCAGCCAGTGTGGTCTCGGTGTCTCGCACCTTTCCTTCTAGCTGCTACGACTCCTAGATTTTGGCTTCAGGTAAAATATCTCAATCCGTGATTTATTGATTTCAGCGTGGTAAGCATAATGCGTATGATTTAAATACTCAATATTATTTGTGCGAAGAAATAATTCAATTGGATATGTGTGATGGACTTTTTGTATGTTCAAGTATTGTTATGTAATTGGTTTTGAGCTTAAACAACCAAGCTGAGATCAGGTGTTCATTTTGGCCAGTTTACTGATGCTTGGTTCTGCATTCAGTTAATGCTTGGCCAGTTTACTGAGCTCTGTTCTTTGCTCCTGTTAGTAGTTCAACAGCGTTTGCTTGTGTTTTATTTGTGGAGCATGTTTATGTACATATATCCTCATGACTAAAAGCAATATGTCAAGGTCTTCGAATCCTGCAGAATTCTGTCCATTTCAATATTCCTCCATGACGTGAATGTCTTATGCAGTAAAAATCATAGTTCCTATTGTGACTAGTACTAGTAGCTTTGACCAGGGTGACAAACTCCTATAGCTGATGTTCATGTCCTGCTTGCACAGTTGAAAAACTAAGCATCACACTAATATAAAAGGTGTATATAATTAAGTCATACATTCATTGTGTCTTACCACTTGTGCATTTTAGATAGCTTGGTTAACTAGTATTGTGCATAGTTACATGTGCCTTGACTT